>CM047815.1:45644323-46166698 GCA_026214975.1 Gentiana macrophylla
AGACAAGGACAAGCCGCAATGTCGGACTAACTCAAGATCTAGCAAGCCTATAAGGCTAAAAAGCCAAGGCAAATAGATCGACCTAAAAGCCATATAGAGCCCAAGTGCATTATGAACTGAAGTTCATAAAACACTTGGGGGGGGGGAAGGGCAATATTACATCGATAAGGCGAAGATTAACAGAGCCGAGAGGCTCGACAAGCAAGAAAGCCAAAGACATGAATAAATGAGTAAGTAAATAATAACAAACAGAGAGACAAAAGGGCAGAAATTTCAAAACAAATTAAGGCCAGGTCGAAAAGACCAGCCATTGTAAATGGAACATTCACCCAAGTCGATTCAAAGTCAAGAAAATGTACAAATAGTTACAAGAGTTAAAACTCGTAATATCAAAGTCCCAAGGAGGTCGAGATAATTAAATAGAAGCATCGTGAGTCGGAGTAGCATCTTCGGGGTCGACGTAGGAGCAAAGCTTGCGCTGGAGTCGTGTTATCGGGAGCCGGGTTTGCCGTGGGACCACCATACTTCGGGCAAGGATACACCTCGCTGAAATTCATCGGCGTATGGTCATCACAATACCCTCCGAGTCGTGGTCATAGCAGCCAGGCTCTTCAAGCTTGTCGATCTCGACATCCGGATAAACCTTTCTTACTTGGTCCACCGCCTTGGTGAATCCTCCAAGTATGGCTGTCTGCATGATGACATCGAGATCCATGCCCAACTCTTCGACTTCCGATACTGAGAACCGTAGCGCCTCGCGCCTTCAAGCCGCCTAGAACTCGATCAAGTTCGGCTCTCAATTGATCTCTCTCAAAGCAATACTCCTCGCGCGCTTCTTCCTCGAGAGCTACTTTGGCGCAGCCTCCTCCTCCCTCGGCCGCAACCAGATATCTCTCTCCGGCAATGATAGCCTCCCGCTCCTCCTGACCTTCTCTATCTCAAAGAGCAGCTTCTTCCTTGAAAACGTTGTCGCGATTCCGCACTGATGACACTAGCCGACTCGATAGCAAGCCTGTCATTCAACCTCCGGATTTGTGTCTTCAACCCTTCCTCGCCAGACGGCGTATTCATACGCCGGGAAGCTTCTCGACTCATAAAGTAATGCTGCAAGGAGGAAAAGCTGAGGTTAAGATATACACATCCAGGATATAAAAATAAATCGACAAGAGTTAGTGCATACCACGCGACCCAACTCTCGGAGAGAAGAGGCCAGACTGGTCGTCCAACCTCTTGACATCGCCGGCCGACATCTCTCCGAGGCGGCAAGATCGAGAGAGAAGGCTTGATAAGTTTGGCCTTTTCACTGCTTTTGCCGATCTCTCACTAGCTCCCTGAGGCCGACCTCTTCTTTTGCAACCGGTTGCTTCAGAGCGGAGGCTTCTTCACTCCTCCAACAAAGAAAAGTCGATAAGGTCGCCCTCTTCACGATCGACCGGTGCTCATGGGTGAGTCCCTCCGAGGTAGAAGCCGGAGTTGGTTGTATGACAAGGGTAGTTGACTCGACACCCTCACCGACCCACCGACTTGAGCGCATCTTTCCTCGGACGCCGGAGGAATAACTCGATCTCGGAGGCGGCGGCGCATGCCAGCCCACCACGCAGGCCTTCGAACAAAGAACCTTCGAGAATCGCCCACTACACAAGTGAAAAGGAGTCGATCAAAAAAATAGCAAAAATACAACTTCAAAAAGAATTAAGACTTGATAATAAAATAACCAAGGTTCATACAATTTTCCTGATCGATCGACAGGATGAAGCGCTATGCATGAGATTTGCCGCCTCCTCGAGGCGGGCGAGGTCATAAAGGAGACTCAGTCCCTGTGTAACCACCTCGAAGGTAAATCTCTCGAGAGTAAGAGCCTCGTTAGAGTGCTCACTTCACGACCCGCTTTGTCATCTCTTCCTCTCTCGACCTCCATAGTCCGACATAGGGGTTATCCGACCCGTGTCGAAGGAAGAAGAACCTAGGCTTCCAATTCGAATGAGATGAAGGTCCTTTTGACACAAACTCATGACGATTGGCACGCTTCTGAAATGTGTACCACCCCGAGTCTGGCATCGCGGAGATCTTGTGCCACCATCGAAATAAAGGGACGGTGAAACCGATACCCGCGACTCGGCAGGCAATCAAGAAGCCCATCAGAGTTCGGATGGCATTCGGGCCCAGCTGAGATACACTAATCTCGTAATGTCGAAGAATAGCTAGAACTGCCGGACATAGTGGGAACCTTAGCCCCATTGATAATTGGGCCTCATAGACCGTACAGAACCCTTCCGGGGGCTCATCGGCAAATTGATGCTGGCCGGAGGGAAGCTGAGCTACCAGTTGAGGGCTAGATAGCCCATATCTCCGCCGCAGTTGGTCGAGATCATCCATGGTTAGACAAGAAGTGCACCCTTAGGCCCTTTCCATCCATTCTAGTGGATAGTTTCTTGGGCTCTCGATGATGCCAAAGGGCTCCCCAGATTTGGGGTTCAGGGTTGATCGGAAGAAGCGGATATAGGGGTTTGGTCGCTGAACGGGACTCTATCCTATCGTAGATTGTAGCACTACTAGACATGGACAGATTTAAGCAAGAACGGTAGGAACGATGAAAAAGATGATAGCAGAAATGAAGCTTACTTGTGTTTTCTGGAGAGAAAATGGAGAAATTGATAGGCAGATTGATTCACCGTCTGGACTCCTCTCCTTTTATGTGTTGATAGGTGCCGATAATGACAAGTGAAAAGACGTGATTTGGGAGTTACTAGTAGTTATAACTCCCCACAAATCGCGAAGATCAAGGATGACATCATTTATGGCGTAAGACGGCGATAGTGCTCTCGACGCCACAATGAACGGCCACGATTGGCTAGGGAAACAAAAAGGCGAGGCAAACGGTTACACCATTTCCGCCAAGTTTTAGTCCAACTCAAGATGATTTCAAAATTGGCGATCGACCTCGACAACGGAAGTCGCCTCTCTCAGGTCCTGGGGCTTATGACGATACCGGTTACGCACCTCAAAATATCATCATCGAGTGGGATACGAGATCAAATATTTACTAAGGCACATGAGCCGATAAGGCATACAAGTCGGAATATCGACCTAGAAGCCTTGACACGCATGTCGATCCTCGCGCCAAATATGGCTAGGGACTCAAGTCACGACCATCGACTTCACGGGCGGCGCAGACGTGAGTTCTGGTGAGTCGATCATCCCAGTCGGATAGATCGATATCGAGAACAGAGGTCCACACTACCACGCCGCCCAATATCCACAGGATAACTTGGGCGGGGGTAAAGCCCAATTAAGGGTAAATATGACAATAGCTACAAACCGACTCATGTTAGGGTTAGGTCATGCATTGTCCTTATAAATACAACGCTCCAGGAACTACGTAGGGCTTGATTCCTGGAAGAAGAATGAGATACGTAGGCACTCTAAGAATCCCACTTAGACTCACCAAGAACATACAAAACCCCTCTGCTGCTTTTGGCATTAGGGGTTCTTGATTGTTCATCAATAATATAAGGAAAAGTCCAGATCTTTAAGGTGACATAATTTGTCATCGTCACACATCAATAATATAGTTGCCTTAAAGAAAGTGAATATGGCATTTGTATACGATTCTGAGACTTGGAATTTTGTCTGACAAAGTCAGAACCGCTAAGTAATGCTGAAAAATGTATATGTAACACATCATAAGCTATTATGACAGATGGTTTCCATATTAAGATAGATGATTCTTCAGCATCTATTAATTAGTGCATGTATCCTAAAGATAAGATCTGAAGACTGGCTAAGGGTGATTCTTATCTCCCAGTCTAAGTACACTATCTCAAATGAAAAATGACTAAGTAACCTTTCGATTAGGAAAAGGTAATAGAGCTGAAGAAGTATCACAACTTGTTCATATTGACTTTCGGGGTCTTATGAAGATACGAGCTAGTGGGAGCTTTTGAGTAGTGGACAGTTTGTCTGATAGCTGCTCGAAACACCGATTAGTTTATCTGAATATCTGGAGGAATCAGTGAAATTGCCGAGAGAAACGAGTATTCCATGCTCAGATATAGGCTATTGCATGGTTTTGGCACTGATGCTTGGCCTACCTCCGAGTGAAACGATTTCACTGAAAGGATAAACCATGTATTGCCTTGTATAGTTATTGATATGCTACATTACACTGCTTAACTCAATTAAGATATTGACCGCAAAATAACGATAGATTATTATGTAATACCGAGAAGTCTACCTAGAAGATGCTTATGAATTTGTGGATAAGAAGTGAAGTAAATTCACTCCACTTCCGAAATAGAGGCATTTAGCATTTATGCTTGAAGGTAGAAATCGAGATTTTGCATACACGCTCGAATGGTGACCGATCATGAAATATCTTAATGTAATGAGTAAAGGTTAGTTATAAGATTCTTAAGATCGGGTAGTGACGGTTATACTGTCACAGCCTTTCTGAAAGAATGTTTAAATAACAACCTTGGACCTTGAAGTAAAGTTACTCAAGGAGTTACTATCTGATTCAATCAGACCACATGCAACATTGGTTGTTGTGGGTTATGCTGATAAATACTACTACACCAGATCAGAATATCGAACCACCCAATTGCAGTGGGAGTATGGTTTAACCATTGACACACTATGATTATGCAGAATTTACAGTCTACTGGGGGTGATTGATAACATATGGTCCTCTGGTAGGACTGTATAGGATTCTGATAAATAGAGGTTGGTTTAAAGCCATAAACTCAGAAATGGAGTTTTGGTACTCCGATTCTCTTCACAATCTTGTAGAACCACCTGAGTGTCTCAGGCCCAATGGAAGTAATTGGATCTACATAAAGAAGAGATGAATGAATAAGAAAGATTATCTTTCAAAGCAAAGCTAAGTGGTCTAGGGGTAATTCCCTGACAAGTGGATAGTTTAATAAGGGTGATGCTCTGAAACTTTCTCACCACTCAGCCTTTCTTGACTCCATGGAAAGCAGAAAGATTACCAGAGGTGATGCCTCGAAACCATCTTGCCGTATTAAACGGAGCTTGAATTCATTCGAGCAATGTATGGTTTTAGCTTAATCGAATGGCGATTGACTACCTATGCTTATATCCATTGGTGGGTTAAAGCAAACCTCTAGGGCATTAAAAGTCATATGTTGTAAATATATGAACTTGACCAGAATATTGATGAGTCTTTCATAGACAGTAGTATCCATGTTGGTAAAGTAGTGATTATTAGTGTTCATAAAGGTGACACTTTGCAATAGTTGAGAACAACATGAGTGTGTTATCTCAAGTCGAACCCGATTTGAGCCAAACTACTCTAAACCGTAGATGTAGACTATATTCTTGGAAATCGATTCGGTCGAATTCATGAGAACAAGTTGTGGCATTTTCCCATCCATCTTAAGATAATGATGCATTTTTGAATGCTAGATTCAACGAGAGGTTTCCTACCCAACCCCTCACGGAATAATTCTCTCAATCTTCAGATATAGAGAAAATGGGATAGATTGTCTTTTAGATAGAGAAAGTCAGGTTATTAAAAGTCAATAACAGTCGAATCAAGGATTCGGACGTTGAGTAGCAGTATAGTGTTGAAATAGTGTCCTAAACCCAACCGGGTTGGACCGGATCCGACCAGGTCAGATCATTTCTACTATTTCTTTATGTCTATACATATATTAAATGGCTCTTCTGTTGTCATATATTTGTTCTTTTAAAGAACCAATTGTGAATTGTTATATGATAACGTCCTTAGTATTAAACTGTGATAGAGAAACCATGATAGGCGATTATGGTTGATGAGGTCTCTAATCACTTTAATAAGTTTGATACTTAAATGTCTCTAGGCTGATGTACTATTAAACAGGGCATTGATAGTATGAACAGGCTAGCACATATTAAATGTCTTCTGTCTTTAAAGGTAGTGGTAGATCTCGTCTATCAAAGTGTAGAGACACTTGGACTGCACGTGGACGTGTATTAGAGAATGCGTATGTTAGACTGACCCACTTACACCGTTAAGTGTCACACTATGTTACGCGATTTCCAGACGACCAAACATGTATACTCGCATGCTTCAGTATCACACTCAATCACTACCGCATGATCGCCCCGTGGCTAGGGGAAACCTCAATAGTGTCAAAGCATGACAATCCACACCGTGATGCCATGTAGACTCCGGTCCTAAGGATAATTACACAACCCGTACCCTATCAGTAGGGGTGAATATCCGAAAAGGCCTTCTTATAAGGAATGTATTGCTCTCGTGAATCTTTGCAAAGTGAAAGTAAATGAGTTACTTCGAGAGAGCTTGATATCCAGATTATAAGATACGGTCGTTGATGTTTTGACACTCGACTAACGACTATATGGATATTATTACAGCGATAGGATTGTAAGTTACACGGTAACTATTTCACATGAAAGGTAGTAGTCATTGCATTTGACTCTTCAGATGATTGGGGGTCACGGTGTGTTGCTAGACGCTATCCCGTGATCGTTAGGCATGAAGGGCATTTTCATAATTTGCACTTTGTGTCTCACGGCCACCATATTCGAAGCCTATCGGGTCACACACACATATGAACATCTAGCTGGATTAAAATGTGGTTATAGTTGATAACCAAATAAGGAAAATTTTATCTCACGACTATAAATGTTATAGTGGAAAATTAATATGGTGGTATTTATTTATTATGAATAAATTAAATTCAAGATTTTAATAGTATTATATTAATTAAAGAATATTCGGATGTCAATTTGTTGGCTAAGGTGGCGCAATTTGTGTGTGTATAAGATACACTTGGATTGTGATTTTAATTAATAGTGTTACCAAATATTAATATTAGATATTGATAAATAAATTATATATGTCCATGCGTGTGTTTGCACTAATGCAAATTGGTGATACATCCACCATAGTATTTATATATATATATGATATATATAGATTTATATGTGGAGTATATATATGTGATATATACACACGTGTAAATTGATTTATGCTAATAAGATAAATATAGTCAATATAAGATATTGACAATATCTTAGAAATATTTAATATAGGATATTAAATTATATGAGATAAATCAATTAATTATATTTTCCTTATTTTATTGTGAAAATGTTTTCTTCTCCTCCACACCAAGTAGGGCGCCACCTCTTACTATAAATAAGAGGTGGGTGTCAAGCTCTTTGTACATCACAATTCCAAGAGCTAATAGTTCTTGTGTAAAATAGAGAGCATACTATGTAGAGTTGGAGAGAGGGGAAAGACCGGTCTAGAAACCGGAGTTTTCCAATAGCAATCCATGATGAGATTCCGCGGTCGTTCGTGTGTGGACTAGCGGTAGAGGCCGAACACTTGGGCGGCTCTATGCGTAACTACTCGCTTAGACGGTCAAAACGTCGATCTTTTAGATCAACCAAGGTAACCACCGTCTCTACTAGCTTATTTGTTTATTACTTAAACGGTCGATCTTGGGTAAAAGGAAATCAAAATTTTGAATTCCGCTGTGTTCCCGCGTAGATTTCCCAACAGTGGTTTCGGAGCGAGCTTCGAGCTTAAGCAATAAGCATGTTATTTTGCGTAGTTAATTTTATCGTTCTAATCACATAATTAAATGATGAAAGATTTTTTATTCGCAAAAGTGATACATGAAAAGAAAAAAAACGAGATCGGGTGGTGCTCGGCCGACTAGCGGTGGCTGGTCGGCGGTGGCGGCGGTAGGGCAACCTGCTGCCGGCGTCGGTTGGCCGGTTAATGTTGGCGGATCTTCTAAATTTTTTTGTGTGTATTTTGTAATTCAATATGGTTTATAGTTATGATTGGTAATTCCTCTTTTTTTTAGTTGTGTCAAGTGGTTTACCAATGGATCAAATAGTTTGGGCCATTGGGATGCCACATGGCATTAAAATAATAATGGTATTTCCAAACTTTGTTTGGAACAGTCCTAGGCCCTTTCTAAATATTTGATTTAGGCCCTTTCTAAATATTTGATTTGGGAAAAGGCCTAGGCCTAGGCCACTTCCAAAATTTTGATTTTGGAAAGTGGCGAGGCATATTAACCAAAATATTGGCATTTCCAAATTTTGTTTGGAATAGGCCTAGGCTGCTTTCAAAATATTTGATTTTAGAAAAGCTTGTGCTTGCGCCCTTTTCAAAATTTTGATTTTGGAAAATGCCATGAGATGCTTTTGGTTTAGAAACCAAATGAATCCTTTGATTAGAATCAAAAGGAAAGAAACAAAAGATATTTAATTTTAATTTTGATTTATTTTAGAATAGTTTTAATTAATTAAAATTGAAATTAAAATCGTTCAAAATTAACTGTTAATTTTATTTCGATTGAAATCATTAATTAATTAAATGTTAATTAGTTAATTGATTGGATAAAATTATTTAATAGATTAAACGTTAATTGATTAATTAAGACGCAAGTAGTTAAAATTTTAATTTTATCTTTTTCATAAGATGTTATTGTATGGATTAGATATAGTAGATATAATATGATTATATGGACCCCGATTAATCATGGACTCGACCGACAGGATAGATGTGAATGATTTAATTTTTCTGTTGGTTTAAAAATTGTCCTAGGCCGTTATGAAGAACATGACCTAGTTTATTTTCTACATTTATCCCATTCCTCAAGTAGCTCCCTGCAAAGGGCGGGTGTATTTATTTTATTAGATAGAATTAAATGTAACAAGAATGGAGCAGAAGATAGAGACCAAAGAAAGAAGAATAAAGATCCCATTGGAGATGGCACATTAAAAGATCCTATTGGCGGTTGTAGCTATCCTTAGATTGTGACCTGCGGTTTCGTCAGTTTGTATTCGAAACCGCACCTAGGAAAAAGTCCATGATCATACCGGTTACTTTACGCATTTATTTATTTTGGGCTTGTATTTATTTTATATGATACGATAGATGCATGACTAGGCACGATCTAGATAAATGTGTAGGATATATGTTTATAGAGATAGATATATTTGATGAGACCGTAATTAAAATTAATTAAGTGAATTAATTGATGACGGTCAAATTGTACCCGTTATTCTATGATCTTTATCCCCGATTCTAGTTTAAAAGAGCTTTAATGTAGGGATAATAAGTCGTAATATGCCTAATTTATATATACCCCGAGTTACGATTCGTTATTCTGCATTTCGATGATTTATTGCATTATTTGGTATTGCAAACTATGTTTTTATTTAATATATGCAGTGAGTTATTCTGGACGGACTTCGGAGAGGAATTAAAGAGATTTCGCATAAAGCGTAGGCTCACGAAGACGATCGAAGGAAAAGAGAAGCCCAGAAGCACAGGACACTCGGTCAACCGAGCATGATCACTCGGTCGACCGAGCCCACCTATTCGGTCGACCGAGCCACCCAAAAGCCCAGCAGAAGGTCCAGCACGTTAGTAAGGCGGTTAGGGTTTAGTGATTTCGATTTTAAGTCGGTTTACTGAAGTCGGCTGAGGCCTCTATATAAACACTTTGTCATTAACAATATTAGACATCAATCTTTCAATCAAATACATACATTACAATGTAGCATTAATACATTGAAGGTTTTTCAACAATGTAGGGGCTTCAATATGTAAGCCTTTATATTTTCTGTCTTCTTTATTTTCCGTAATTAATCCCCCCCCAATTATGATTTATCGTTTGAGTTGATTATTCATAGCTAGATGATGTAGATCTAGGCTATGACGTTAGGGAGGTGGCGATACTTTGTCTATGAGGATCACATACCCTACGTCCTCTACTTAGTGTCTATGTATGAATCGGTATTGCTTAATTAACGTGTATCTATGTTAGTTTATATAATTGCTTGACGAATTGCTATTTAATCCGTATTGTATGAGAAACGCTGAGAGATAGGTTCAGAGATGTAATCTGGGAGTTGAAATTGTTTGGGTGACCGAATTGTGTCATTCGGTCGACCGAGCCTACACACTCGGTCGACCGAGCCCTTTTTACCTGTTAATCCGCCCACGCCTTTATGGTTAGGTTAGCACAATAGAATTTATCATCTCAAAGAGTATGGCTACGGCTACGTTGCTCGTCTGCTTTAATTAGCGTATGATTAGGAAATACCAATATAGGCTCCTAGGTTGGCTCATGAATGATCTTCCGGGACTTTCAAATGAGATCTAGGTAGGTTTTGTATTTGGGAATTGAGCTCACCTAGTTATACGTAAATCGTAGATTAACATGAGACCGCAAGGTGTAATTGTTAATAGACGCAGACCCGATGCGATCGCTTAGGAAGTACGCCTAATCATAGGAATGTTGCCTCAGACGAGGTGTACGATTAATATCGGCATCCTTAGTGTCGTAAGCGCGTGAGTTATATGAGATGGAAGCCTAAAAAAGCGAAGTCACGTAATGTAGCACGCTGATCTAGTAACCTAACCGGTGCTAAGTCAAGTTTAAGAGGATGAATCCCGTAGTCAATCTAAAATAGATACAAACGGATTGATAGTTAATAAGTTTTGTTTATTATATAAATTGTTTAGGTCCAAACGATAAAGACTATAATTGGGAGGTTAATTACGTTATTTGTGTTGTGTCCGAAATGTGTCGCTTATCTTTTCTTGTCCTTTGTTGGTCATAGACCGCCTTTGTGTCCTTGGCATGAATGATTAATTGTTTATATATGAAATGATCCACAATTGGTTCCTCTGGGATCGACCTTGATTCACTATAGCTATACTACGATGGGCCTAGTCCTCTTGCTAGTATTGGTTTATGGTGGTCGAGTATTTTATTATAACCTGATCGACCCGATCATTAATTTACATAAATACTTCCACAACAAAAATCAAGTCGAAATATTGCCTCCCAATATTATAATGACGGTGAAGAGCCCTTGTTCGGATCCAACTGATCGACCACCGCCGGGAGTTGACCTACCTCGGGTATATCGTCGTTATTGAGATATGATCGTATGAGATCTCGTGAATATTGGGTTATGACTTGACTAGAGTCTTTCGGTGATTGGCCACCGTCAGGGCCGTCTGACTTTAGAGACAAGGGGTTGACTAACACATAGTGATGTGTATCGCCAAAGAGTTGACTAGTCAACCACTGAGAATTACATAGTGATGTGATTGGTAAAACGTTACCTACCTTTCAAAATTATCTTGATTGATCGACCACTGTCGGGTATCAAGTAACTAGATTGGATCTCAGCCACTAAAGAATTTCGGACAATTCTTGAAAATCAATTGGGAGTAGTTGACTAGTGGGAGCAAAATCATAAGCCAAAAGACCATTTTGATTTTGCGTGTATAAACAACAACACTCTTTTATTTTCATTTTAGGTTGTAGTTTTAGCAAACTTTATATTTATGTATTATTCTCGATTAGTAAAACCAAATCATGACTGTTACCTTTTGAGAAACATTCTCAAATTTGGTTAAGAAATTTTAATCCTTTTAAAATAAGCAATGACACGAGCAATCCCGCTATAGTAGTTAGAGACAAGGAGACTACATATTTGAAGCAGTACTTCAAGGCTTTAATTATTAATGAAAGCGGAAGCTAATGATTGAATCATTTGAAATAAGTTTCAACGAATTAGTCATATATTGGATACGATCTAAGATGATCATTCACTCATACGATGACAATTAATTCAAACGTTGGATAAGAATGACCACATCTAATTTTGGAAAGTTTGTTTTCAAAATTATAAGATTTAAGTATCGACTTAATTCTATCATTGCTTAAAGGTTAATTAAATAGTCAATGTTTTAAATACGATTCAAAAGGTTAAATAAACTATTTAATAAACTTTAGATTTTCTTTTTGAAAGAAAATTAAAGACATGGCTCTTGTGATCTTTCTTAAGTCTTATGAAGACTACAATAAGAAACATTTTTCAAGTGCTTAAAGGATTAAAAAGGAAAGTTAGGGCAAGTGCTTAAGTAGAGGACTTATCGAAGTCTCTATTCTAGGCAAGTATGTTGAGATAAATCTATTTAAGTTCAAAGTTGACTCTAAGATATATGATATCTTACGAGTGTGATTAAATTAGAAAGATTAAATACAGATACGGAAGGTGAAGCAAACGTTGTAACACTTACCATATTCTGGATCTAGTAAATTGATAAGGGAACTAAATAAATGTTATTATGTTCTGGTTCTTATGAAGAACATGTTTTCAGTTGCTTGTTAGGATTTAGTAGACATATTCAATTGTAAAGAATAAATGTTATTCCGATAAAGTTGAAAGGTCACTGAATCTAACATACTAGATTGTTTTCACTATATAGTTGATATATGTGATGAAATCTCAACTAAGTATTTAAATGGCTGTTATCCTTAGTATTTGGTGGTCGTTCTGAGATAGTCTCGTGGAAGGGAATCGTGTGATCAAATGTCGCTTTGATGACGCCTCAACCATGTGGTTATAAATCATGTGGGTAATACGTATCTTATCTAAAGATGACTAAAATACCCTTTTATGAAAAGGTTGTAAAATCTAGAAAAATTGTCTAAAGCCTAAAATACCGATGTTTGTTGGCTTGTGACAATTAATGCCACAAATAATTGTTTATTAATCTCTACGACTATTTTTAGAAATAGTCAAGTGTACTCAGTGAAGTGCATAATTCAGAAAACCCGAAAAGTTCAAGCTAGTATGAATATGAGATTGATGAGCAACTTAGGAATTAATCTTCAATTGGATTGAAGCAATTAATACACGAAGGGTGTTTCGTGTTGTCCAAATAGAATCGATTCTCCTTTGAAGGATACCATCTTTGGGATACGCAATTAGATTGTGTTCCTAAAATGGAAACAACACTTTATATGATAAAGGTGTGACGCAAGTCATCTGCGAAGTATCCACTTACCCTTTCGGGATAGTGCCTTATACTTAACCGAGTTCCAAAGAATAATGGTTGAATAAATTCCATATTAGATATGGAAGAGGATAATGTCGAATCTATCTTAACCGATGATTTGAAGTTGTCATAGGCAAAGTCAGAAAGGCTTGGAGCCTAGTACGACATATGCAACTTTGTGGAATGTCTTAGAAAGTACGCTAGATATTATTTACTTGTCCACGGAGCAAAATGTTTGTCTCCAAACATGCTGTCTTCTAAAGGAAGTGTTTCTTCCAAAAGAAACAACGGGAGTAAATTAGATCTCAAAAGAGTTTGAGAACCACAAAGATATATTCAACCATAGGAACGTAAGCAGACGCCGCATAGAGATGATGTGTAGGACACTGATCAGTGCTCACAAAAGTTCTGTAAGTCTGTGGATAACCTCAAGCCTGAAAGGGCTGCTGGTATGTTCATCTTGAAGAGTGAATGTCTCACAACTTATGAAATAATGTTTAAGCGGCAAGATCGAAAAGATATGGCCGAGCCATAATATCTGAATTAGATTCTATCAGTGACAACCAGGTTGTGAACCTAGTATGTCTTACCTTGAGGGAATGTCCCTAAAAGGTTGACATGGATAGTAATATGATTACCATAAGGCTATAGTGACGGCTGAAGAGTACGGGGTGTAAACCTTGTAATTATCTTTATGCTGCCAGCTGTGCCCAGCTCTATTCAGATAATGCTTGTTATAACTTCGTATCATGGCTATATGATAGTGTTGAAGACGTTGGGCAGAAAGCTCGATGTTCATAGATGATGACATGACATATAAGCCCACGAGATCCATTCATGGACTCGAACAAGTTTCTCTAGACGATTTCTTTGTTTAATAATCAAAGAAGTTTGATTTAGTCAAAAGAAGGATATGCCCCATGTGCAATATGGATAGTGGGAGTATGTTACGATTTTTGAGTAAGGTATTGGATATCTCTCTCGAGAATTAATAACCCATGTCACAGTCAATTAATGTTTGGTAGTTCAAGGTCTTTATGAAAGAACTTGGATTAGCAGTTCTTATTTTAGAAATAAGAATCTATAGTGATAGATTTAACTGCTGTTAGATTATAGTTTACCTATATAGATGTGATGCTAAAAGAGTTTAGCATAGATCGCGACGGGATATCAAGCTAGCCGGTGTTCTCAAGATCTATCTATGTTAGGACGTCAAATCCCAAAGATAAGGTGAAAGATGATGATTATGGAAGGTTTTCTTTGCTACCGTGATAGAACCATCATAAAAGTAATGCCGATGTTCATACTTCATGAAGAGTCATAAGCAAGTATGAAAGTAAATCTGGTGAATGTCGAGAACATCTTTAAACAAGTTAAGGATGGTTTCCTAGTTTATCGAAACTTGGAAGCGAATAAATATAGTTATACAGATGTATATCCTGAGTATTATGAAGCGCGAGTGGGAGCTACTGATGCTGGTTTTGCGATCACTTTGATTAAGTGATACAGTGAGCTGGAAATGTTCTTGGCTATGGGTCACTGTAAATCTACAACTAGGCCAAACACAGTAGTACCTTGGAGGCGCAGCGGGAGCAGTACATGGATTTATGAGGTTCATTCATGAACCTTGTACGGTTCTTCCACCTTTTCTATATAGCTGATATAGTAAGTGGATTCATTGCTTGAAGCAAGGACCAGGGTCTCGTCAGAGATTCATGTGTGTGTTGAGGCGGTTCCTTTGACTTGATTAGGAGCATGGTATGAAGATAGTTTGAGTCCTCACGGATAGCGATCCATTCATGGCTAGGGCTAGTTGCGAGTATTGTATGAGATTCTTGTGTTTTAACTTGGTCTTGTGTGTAAGAGTGATTGGTTTGAGGCCAAGTGGGAGATTGTTGAAATAGTGTCCTAAACCCAACCGGGTTGGACCGGATCCGACCAGTGTCGATCATTTCTACTATTTCTTTATGTCTATACATATATTAAATGGCTCTTACATTTGTCATATATTTGTTCTTTAAAAGAACCAATTGTGAATTGTTATATGATAACGTCCTTAGTATTAAACTGTGATAGAGAAACCATGATAGGCGATTATGGTTGATGAGGTCTCTAATCACTTTAATAAGTTTCATACTTAAATGTCTCTAGGCTGATGTACTATTAAACAGGGCATTGATAGTATGAATAGGCTAGCACGTATTAGATGTCTTCTGTCTTTAAAGGCAGGGATAGATCTCGTCTATCGAAGTGTAGAGACATTTGGACCAGACGCGTGGACGTGTATTAGAGAATGCGTATATTAGACTAACCCACTTACACCGTTAAGTGTCACACTATGTGAGGTTGTGTAATTATCCTTTGGACCGAGTCTACATGGCATCACGGTGTGGATTGTCATGCTTTGACACTATTGAGGTTTCCCAGCCACGGGCGATCATGCGGTAGTGATTGGGTGTGATCTTTGAAGCATCGCGGAGTATACATGTTTGGTCGTCTGAAATCGCGCACTTATCGGTAGGGGTGAATATCCGAAAGGGCCTTCTTATAAGGAATGTCTTGCTTTCGTGAATCTTTGCAAAGTGGAAGTAAATGAGTTATTTCGAGAGAGCTTGATATCCGTGATTATAAAATACGGTCGTTGATGTTTTGACACTCGACTAACGATCGTGTGGATATTATTACAAATGATAGGATTGTAAGTTACACGGTAATCGTTTCACATGAAAGGTAGTAGTCATTGCATTTGACTCTTCCGATGATTGGGGTCACGTTGTGTTGCTGTGACGCTATCCCGTGATCGTTAGGCATTAAGGGCATTTTCGTAATTTGGTTTTTGTGTCTACGGCCAACATATTCGGAAGCCTATCGAGTCACACACATATGAACATCTAGCCGGATTAAAATGTGGTTATAGTTTATAACCAAAGAAGGAAAATTTTATCTCACGACTATAAATGTTATAGTGGTAAATTAATATGGTGGTATTTATTTATTATGAATAAATTAATTACAAGCTATTAATAGTATTATATTAATTAAAGAATATTCGGATGCCAATTTGTTGGCTAAGGTGTGGCATGATTTGTGTGTGTATAAGATACACTTGGATTGTGCCATTTAATTAATAGTGTTACCAAATATTAATATTAGATATTGATAAATAAATTATATATATATATATATATATATATATATATATATATATATATATATATATATATATAGATTTATATGTGTAGTATATATATATGTGATATATACACACGTGTAAATTGATTTATGGTAATAAGATAAATATAGTCAATATAAGATATTGACAATATCTTGGAAATATTCAATATAGGATATTAAATTAAATGAGATAAATCAATCAATTATATTTTTCTTATTTTATTGGGAAAATGTTTTCTTCTCCTCCACACCAAGTAGGGGCGCCACCTGATGGGAGTCAACTTTACATGATTCCGGTGCATCTTTTACCCCCGTTTATCCCACTTTTAGCACGTTTCTTGGTGATTTAGACCGTTTTAGGGGCAATATCGTGAATTATTAGCACGGGGAGTAAATCCGTCACTTTGATAGTTTACTACCTCCTTTTATTGATATTGACCCTATTCCGAGCACTTTTACCCTCCGGAATGTTTTGGTTGTTTTTGGTTGTTGTGATGATGTAGGGTATTGGTGTCTCGAGAACCCGGAAGGCGAAGATTTATGATGATAAGTGTGATCAAGGTGCAAGAATGAGCCAAGAAAGAAGAAAGAATAGGAAAAGGAAGAGAAAGAGTTGGTGCCCGAGTGACTGTTCTGATTCAGAAGCATTTTGACCCATGATAAAGGCATTTTCTGGTCATGACTTCTTCATGAAAGTTGTAGAGAATTGAAAGAGCTTTCCAACGCATCTTGAATCACCCAAATCGGAGCTCGGATGAAGAAGTTATGAAGGTTTTACTGCAGCAGAAAAAATTCATCATCATGAAACGCACGTTTGGAGCTTTAAACGTGCGTTTGGACTGTTTTTTCTGCTGTACAGAGTGTTAGAGGCTGAAACGCACGTTTAGGAACCTTCCAAACGTGCGTTTGGCTCATTTCCTGCTATAAAAAGCTGCAAATTTCACAGAGAAGGGGGTAGACGCGAATGGAGTTGTTTTAGGGTAATTTTGGGCGATTTTCTTCGTTTTTAGGAGTTAGAATTAGTGTAATATACCGTTAGAATCGTCTTTCAATACTCTCTTCGATTATCTAACTCTTAGCTGCGATTTATAACATTTCATTGGGCAAAATTCGATCTTTTGTATTCAACTTTTGTGCTTATCTTCTCCAACTCGAATTTCTGCAACTTTATGGTAATTTTCTTCTCTTTTATGCTTGTTATGCTTCTCCTTTACTACTTTCTTTATGTTTTAACTTGTATAATGTGTAGCTAATTCCTCCCCATAGTCGAATCATGTGAAATGTTGTGAAATCACCCTTTGGGTGATGAAATTGGGAGTGGGTAGTGCTTTTATCATTATATCTTGCATATTTCATGTCTTAGAACTTGTTATAACGGATTTGGGCTAGATTGATCACCTAGGTCAAACATCACACACACCACTCTTGAGAGTTGTTCAGAGAGAGGGGTGTGGGAAAAGGGTTCTAGGATCGTGGTGTAGTCTCGGTTTAGTTGTTAAACCGAGCACATCGTGAGGTTACTCGCTTATACGCTTAAGCGGCTCGAGTGCAAAACATGACTTGTTAGGAGAGAGTTGTTCAGACCTTAACATGGCATAAGGTGTTAGAAGAGAGTTGTTCAGACGCTTAGCACCGGGTTTAGGAGTTCGCACCCGTGAAAAATTGAATGCAAGAGCTCGTTTGTTATATTGCACACTCCGGTTTTGTCTATCCTCGGGGTTGAAATTAGTCATTTTGATCATGGTTCGGCTATGTCCCTTTCTCCCTTTAGACTTGTTAGTTTAATTTACTTTAGTTTAATTGAAGTGAACAAACATTCCAACAACTTGTTTGCCTAGACTAAGCAATAAGTTCACTTTGGTACTTACAAGCACATCTTCTCTGTGGGATCGACCTCGGACTCCTATAGCTATACTAGCAATCGACCCGGTCCACTGCCGGTTAGAGAGCTTGTTTAGTCACCGTTGTCTTGAGTATTTTATAAATTTGTTTGGTGAAAATAAACGCTCATCAAAATGGCGCCGTTGCCGGGGAAGATGTGTGCTATTTGTGATATCTTGCAAGTGAACCGAAGGCTTGGGCCTAGGTTTTATTTTATTGTTTTCTTGTTGTTTGGTGTTTTGTAGTGCATTGCCCGGAGTTTTTGAGAACCGCTTGAACCTTACATTGCTAGAATGGAGACCTTTGCTAAACAGAGAGAGGAAGGGGCCTTCTAGTTGGGAATTTGATTGCTAGATTTGAAGGTTTGAGTCCGAACAAGCGGGAATGGACCAAGACACTAATCAAGTTGGTCATGGAGGCCAAGTTTTTGTGGAACACCCTTCTATCGGGGAGGTCAAGGAGTTACTAATCGAGCTCAAGGCCAATCCTTAAGTAACAATGTTCAACAAAGGTAAATCGCTGTCAAGGAAAGGACAAGGTGGAGCAATGCCACCGATGGACCCGAATGCTATGAATTGGCTCATGAATCAAGTACAAGAGTGATTTCAAGCATTAATGCAAGCTCATATGCAAACTCCCAATCCGGCACGGAATCAAGGAGATGTGCGGACTTGTAGAGATTTGGTCATGCCACGGGCCGATTTGGTGGGGCATAGTCGATAAGGTTGCCCCGATCACCGCCAACACTATGAGTATTGGGCAAAATATTATCAATATGATTAGGGACAACTCAACCTTTAGAGGATGGAAATCGAAAATCCTTATTTCTTCCTAGATCATTATCTCGAGGTGTGTCGGACTATAAGGATGGAAGGTGTTAGTGAAGAGGCAATCAAGCTACTTTTTCCCATTCACTCTAAAAGACCAAGCAAGGGCGTGGTATGACTCCTTAAGGCATGACTCCTACACACACTTGGACCGAGGTGGTGCGCACATTTTTGCTTAAATACTATCCACCGGGAAAAGTTTTGATTTGAAAGAGGCAATCATGACCTTTGATGCTTATGAAGACGAGTCACTACTCGAGGCATGGGAACGGTATAAGGCCTTGTTGCGCCAATGTCCCGTATATATGGAGTCACTCTTGGGGACCAAGTCCATTGTTTCTTGCGGGACTTGATCAAGATATGCAAAACCGACTTCATGCTTCAAGCGGTGGTGATATAATGATGTTACAACCTGATCAAGCGTTTGACCAAATTGAGCGGATTGTGGAAACTTCAAGACTTTATGTTTCCGAGACAAGAAGAGGGCCAAGACGCAAGAAACCGAGTGAGATGAAGTCGGTAGGGAAAAGATTGAAGATGCACACCATGAGAAATTGTTGGACCAACAAGAGGAATCTTTGCAAAATCTTGAAGATCGAGTAGTGCAACTAAATGAAAAGAGGATGTTTGAGAAAGAAGAAGAAACAAGAAAGGAGCTAGAAGCCGTGGGAAAAGAGCGAGAAGAGGCTCATTCAAGGAAAACGGAGAGAGAGGATGATGATTTTTATCTAGATGAAGCGTTTTCCGAGCTAGAGATTGAGTTGGGATCGCCCATGTCACTAGAGGTTCCTCTCGTGGAGTTTGACTGTGGTAAGTTTCACATTCTTCCGATTACACCCTCACTTCCTGATGTGAACATTGATGATGCCTTGGTGGAATGTATGGTGGAACCAACCATTGCTAAGACTCAACATGAAATCTTTGGTGATGAAAGTAGCTTGTTTTGGGATGAAGAAGAGATGGAAGAGGTGCAATGTTTGTCTATTACACCGCCTCCCGAGAAATGCAAGACGATGACTTGGAGGAGTGTATGATAGATTTGAGCACATTTTTGAAGAACCGGATTCGAGTTTGAAGAGAAGACAGGATCGCCCATTTCACCACCACTCCCGATTGAAGTGTATGATGATGCAATTTTGGAGTGTGTGATGAAATCTCATGAGCTTGATATGACATCCGTGGTAGAGCTACCGGAAGAGTTGGAGGTGATTAGCATACCGGTCCCGGACTACTACACTCTTTACTCCCGGTAGATGAAGCTCACAAGATTTATGAAAGGAACAACTACCATGGGATGGTAATTTCAAGAAGAGGATGATGGCGGATTTCAACGAAAGGGGATTCCCAAGAGCCATGTGCGGTAAGTTCCTAGTGAACTCGTTTTCCCTATGCTTGCTATGCTCATTCTCCTTGAATTGTTGATATTCTTGAGTTCGGATTTCGGTTGATGGTTTTGGTGATTTTTGATTGAATTAAAAATGTTGTCTTGAGTTGTTTTGAGTCTTTTGTGGTATGAGTCCGTATAATACCACTACGTCGATGCTAACGACGTTAAACGAGAGCACTTCTACTTTTTCTCGCTTTGTGCCAATAGTATAACTTTGAAAAATTGGCACCGTATAAGTCATTTTGTCGAGCCAACGACGTAAAACAAAGGCGCTTTGTGGGAGGCAACCCACCTTTTGGTAATAATTTTGTTTTTGAAGTGGTTTTTGGGTGCAAGAGGAGAGTTTTGTCTCACAAGAGAGTTTGGGGTGAGATTTTCTTTTGATTCTTGCTCTTGTGCGTAGACGGGGGATGTTTTTATGTGAGCCTCTGTGGCTTTATTTTATGCATGGATGCTCTGTGTTTCTTTTGATTATCTTTACATCCAAAGGCACTTCCCGTCTAGTATGGTTGATATGCTTTGATACCTTGATTGTGGCATGGCTTCTATTTTTAGATATCTCGTATCTATCACCATCTTTTGGCACGTGGATTTTTTCCCGTGCATGTGTTTGCCTTGTTTTCTGTCTACATGGTGTTCAGGTACTCGAGATGGAGCTTACTAGAAGATGTCACGTGAGCTAAAGTGCGCCCTTCTGCCGGGTTTTGGTCAAACAAACTAAGTCTTTTACTCTTTTTATCTCTCACACATGATGACAGTGTTTCGTTTAAGTGTGGGGTGGGAGACTTAGCCATGCTTTCTTGTTTTCAGTTGTTAAATGTGCTATAAATGTGGTATGCTTAGCCTATGATCGGGCTCGAGTCGATTTTTGGGTAATTTTAAAAATTTTCAAGGGTCTTAACACCGTGTTGTATGTGTTATTTTCACATTTGAGTGGTGATCACCTTAGTCGGGACCCCGAACATGTGCATTATGGTTTGATATTATCTTGAGAATGAAGTTTATTACTTTCACGAAAGCTACACTTTGTGCACAATTTGATTGCTACCACCTTTCATATCACTAGCTTTGAGACTAAATGTCATGTGGTTTACCTAAGTAGGACATGGGATGACGGTTTTGGTGTTCTCTTGACCCTACCATAGCCAAATAAGCCTTAACCGAACATTTACCCTTCGTAGTCCTCTCACCTTGATAGAATGGTCTCACCACCAATCGTTTATAGCCGTTTTGTTACTTAGTCGAAAACCTACCCTTGAGCCTTATTATGGTCACATTTCCTTCATTTTATACCCTACGAGTGGACTTAGTCTTCAGTTAGACCACACTTGCTAAGGCAAGTGTGGGGTGAGAGAGATGATGTTTTGATTGGGTTGTTGTTTCTCGTTTTGAGCTATAAAGTGTTGAGGAGCTCGTTTGGGCTTGGTGTTCGGCTCTTGGGCCAAAAGAAAAGAAAATCTCTTCTTCTATCTCTTCCTTAAAAAAAAAAAAAAAAAGAAAAAAAAAAGAAAAAAGAAAAAAAAGAGAGGATGTACATAGAAATAAAGGCGTGGAGTCAAAGTAAGGAGCTCAATGATAAATTTTATGATGTTAGAGTTGGGATAGTGAGATAGGTGCTAGTGTGCTTGAACTCACCTCACGACACTTGAAACATAGTCGAGTTTGGCAATGAGTTCGGGTGCCTGGTAACCTATGGTTCCCAAAATGTCAAAGTTGATCAAAAGGAGTTTTGGGTGGTTTGCATGATAAAGATGAGTTGGTACTTGGTTGATTAGGTTCACTCGTACTTTTTCTCCGGTTCCCAAAATACCCTTTCGACTAACCGAAATCACCCTAGCCTAACGTTATAACCGCTCAAGTCCTGCCCGATCGTGTCCAAACTTAGTAAACTAGATTAGTGGAGAGGCTCGTGATTATGAAACGGTTGGTAGACTTTTGGTTGGGATCCAAGCCCCGACAATCATTTTGAGCATTTGGTTTTAGCTTGGCACCACACACACTCCATTTTCTTGATAATGTTGTACCAATGTGTTTATGTTCGTGTTTCTTACTTTGGGGCCACTGTTTAGGGCCAAATTATAGTGATTTTCATATATATTTTATGAATCAATTTCCCCCATATATGGATTATTTTCATAGATATCGGGCCTTATAGTCAAATATTGAGTAAATGAGGTTTTTAATGATTAAATATGAAAACGTATCGATTTTTATGTTTATTTGATGTTTTATATTATTTTGGAAATTATTACGTTTTGGTATGTTCTTGATATTTGTAGATACCCAATTAATGATGGAAAAGATGATCCTAAAAGGCTAAATTCGAGATGGAAGAGGATCAATTAAAGATATGGAAGAATAAAAGAGATAAGGAAAGAAATAAATCAAGATAAAGATGGAAAAATCAAGAAATTCGATTTCAAGTCAATATGGACGGCGTCCATCCGCGCGACATTTAGCGTTCAATAGTGGACGGGCGTTTGGTGAAGTGGACGAGCGTCCTAAAAGAGATTTTACATTCAGATCTCCAGACGCAAAGTCGAACGAGCGCGTGACTCTCCGTCCAAGGCAAATGGACGGGCGTCCATGTATTCAAACGAGCGTCCGCCGCCGCCTTTGCCTAAACCGACTTAATCTTCTATTTAAACAGCCGTCGCCCCAACCCTAATTCATCCATATTTTTCTTCACATCAAAAAGAGAGCACAGCCGCATCTTGGAGAGTTGAAGGCCGGTCACCCGAGCCTTGTGCTCGGGTGAACCGAGGTTAGATTAGGAGTAGATTATGTAGCTTTTCTTTTCGTTTCCATGGTGTTTCAACCATTGTATCCAAGACTATGTGAGTTCTCTTATGATTAATTTAATTCCAGTTTTTCTTCATGACGTTTGATTTAGTTTGTATTTTTCTATGCGATTTGTATGCCATGTGAATTAGAATCGAAAGATTAGTTCACGATTGATGTTTATAATACGGAAGTTGCATAAACGCTAGATCACCATAGAAAGATAGGGTTTTTAGCCATTAATGATGACAAGTTAATGAGTTAGATTCCTAGGTTGTTAGGTTCTTTAAAAACGAGAGTTAATTGAATCTACACCCAAGTTTTGTTTGGTAAATCAGTCTCAACACTCGAAAGATGAGAGATAGATAATTGAATTCACTACGAAAGTAGGCTTTCATCGCTTGAGAGATAAGTTCACTAAGAGATTAGGGATTTGTGTCTCGTGAAAGGGTGAAACCACAAACTGAAGTAGAATCATGAGATTAACTAGAATTGAAATCACTTAGGTTTGTACTTTGGTTGTTCCCATGTTTCTTAGATTAGATTTATTTGAATTGTTATTTGATTTTGATGTTTTGTTTTTTTCGTTTTTATGTTTATGAGTAACAATTGGTAGGATTAATGAAATTAGATTCAACATCCCAATTCCCTGTGGATCGACCCCTTACTTATCTCGCTCTACTATCAACAACCCGGTATTCGGCCGGTTAGGAGTTAGTTTTGCATGGTAGTTAGGGTTTATAAATTTTCTTTTGTTTTAATGATGCAAAATCCTCCCAACAGCCACCTCGAGAGTGTGAGTAGTAGCACCTACATCATAAAGTTGAATCCCTTGGTTTGTTTTAAAACGCCTACTTTACTCGAGGACGAGCAAAGGCTAAGTGTGGGGTGGTTGATGGGAGTCAACTTTACATGATTCCGGTGCATCTTTTGTTGTGAATAAGATGAGAAAGGGTGTGCTCTAAAAACAATCGTTGCTTGTCATTTCGTGCAAGTGGGAGATTGTTAGGTGTAGTGCCCGAAAGACAATTTGTGTAATTGTTTTTAACAATGGATGACAGATTTTATCTCACCTTATTACTTGCTTTGTGCTTGTAAGTAATACACTGCTGCAAACCCTAAGTCTATCAGTATGTAACCACTTAACTCAGTGTATGGATTACACGTGAGGATTGAGTTAGTGGAGATATGCTTAAACTGTTAGTCCGTGGTGAACTTAATCGAGTTTAGGGTCTCTTGATTAAAACACCAATAATGCGCCTGAACACCTTAAGGTGTGATAGTCTTATCCGGACTGTCGGTGAGAGAATACCTACGTGGGGCATTTATATATGATGGCATTCATATAGGATCGGACCGATTTAATCTGAATTTCTCGTATAATTCCGTAATCGAAATCTTATTAAATCATTAGATGATCATATATGGATCAACCTTAATCCACGAGGTGATCACGGGATGCTTGCTTGTCCCGGGTAGTGTTTGATGTGTTAGTTACGGTTCACTTAAATAATGTGTTCCAAGCCACTTCTCATTGGCACTATCTCCGGATGAGTGAGTAGTTACTGTTTTTCACGGACATGGAATCCATTCCTTCTCGGGAAGTAGAGAGATAGATCCCTTATTTGTTAGCCCTAAGAAAGTGATCGATCCGGGAGTTCGCATTTGACTAATTAGCTACTAGTCGATATGTGTGCTAATTGATCATCGTGGTTGATGGTAAATAAGGATAAGATATTACGAGTCGGGTTCACGGAGACTTCCCACCTGAATGGACATTGATCTATGGAGGGTTAATCCGTATGTAGTGATTATATCAATGGACGCTTATTCACTCATGGGTTGAGTATAAGTATACATCTATAATCGGTAGAGTTCGATTTCGGGTTTATGGTGGCGTAATCCCGGAATTAATAATTAATGTACTTATTCAGTTCGATGAATAATTAATTATTGGAGCTACTGGTTATAGGTCCATGGTCCCCGATGTGGCTTCTGTAATTCGGACTGATAATCTTGTTATTTGGGCCTCAGTGATAATTAATTGATATGCATGGATATTATTTAGTTGGGCTAAATAATATAATACACATAAAAGACATTTTATGTGGGCTTAGTAAACCCTTAATGTGGCGCCAATGTGAGTCAATTAATTAGAGAGAAATTAGTTTTCTTGGATAATTATTTGACATGTGATTTATCATTTATTTGTTAAATGATAATTCATGGAATATTAGATAATAATATGATTTATCCTAATTTGTTTGGGATAATCATTTTATTTATCTTTTATTTGGAATAAAGGATTAATGGAATAATTATCTCTTAATTATTTAATCCTTGGAGGACATTGATTACTCTCCTATATAAAGAGAGTTCTCCCAAGTCTAATGGCAAGGTACTATTCACGTCACTATTCACCGAGAGAAATTGGCGAAAAATTTGGCCTCTATTCTATAGGGTTGAGTTGGAAAAATCTTCGGATTTTTCTCTTTGCATATCAAGGAGGTTCGTGTATCAAGAAGGGTGTCCACCAACCGCCGTTTGGAGAACACATTGGAAGATCTTGGCTTCTCTTCCTACTATTGGTAACATAATCTTAAACCCCCTTGTAGTAGTTTAAGTCCTTTAATTATGTGTTTTGATATATAAATCGTGATCCATCCATTTGCGCATAGATCTAATTGTTTAGATCTAAGAACCTGCATCCTTCATGTGGTATCGAGACGGTTCCCACGATTTATATAGTCATAATCGTAATTAAACGATTTAAAGGAGTGGAATTGCATGTAGGTGATATTTTACTTATTATTATGCATTAATAATTTTTAAATTGCTATGGTTGAAGAGATGGATTGGGGTTGGCACCGCTTTCCCGTTAGATCTATTGTAAACTCATATAAGCGATGAAAATTCGTTCATATGAGTATAGGAAATTATGTAATTTATGTATTATTGCAATTTTAATTTCCAGAAAATAGATCTGTACATTAGCTGTTTAGTATTTTCGTTTTTCCGTTGTTTGAGCCGTTAAAACGAAGATCCTTCCGGTCAGAATCAAGATTGGAAGTTGATGAACAATCCCACAAATTTTGGTGTCGATCAGAGTCCGTTTGGGTTTCCGTTCGTTGCTGCGAAGTGGCTGCTGTA
Organism: Gentiana macrophylla; assembly: GCA_026214975.1. NCBI lineage: Eukaryota > Viridiplantae > Streptophyta > Magnoliopsida > Gentianales > Gentianaceae > Gentiana > Gentiana macrophylla. The sequence continues at coordinate 45,670,383 of CM047815.1, forward strand.
ACAGAAAAACGCAGGATTCACAGAAACCCTAACTGTGACTTCTTCGATTTTCTGGGAACAATTGGACCGTTCAAATTAAAATCCGACCGGTCAGATCGATAATCATGGAGTTTTGGACGTGAGATAAAATTTTCAGGACGATCTGGATTCATCTTCATCCCCGATCGATCTCGGGAAATATATGATGCGCTGCTGTGAGAGTCTGTTTCAGCAGCAAGTTGGGCGGCTCACTGAGGAAGATTGACAAGTCAAAGCTCCGATCCGACCGTCCATCTTGAAGTCCGAAGAATGAAGATCAGATCTGGAAATTTTCATCCCGATCCAAGTTCGTTTGATATGCCGATCGTCGAAGATTCTTAACAGCTGCAGATTAGGGTTTTAATTTATTTTCGAATAGATTAGTTACGAAGGGCTAAACATTCCATCTCGGTGTTTATTTTCCGCACTAGTATACATGTGTAGATTGTATGAGTAGAATTGGAAAATTGCCATGACATGCATCATATCATGAATTCCACTCCATATGCATACATGTAGAAATTAATTCGAGGAATTAGTTAGGCATGTATAAAACACACGATTAGTTTTAATTAATTGTTTGATATTAATTAGAAACTAATTAGGGTAAAAACCGAGGAATACGGGTTTTTCAATCGTCGAGGTTGGGTGATGGATTCTCGGTGAATCCCACTCTGCGAAAGCATAAGGAGTAAAATCCCGAAACCTGCGTGGTTAAGGTGTTGGATTCTCGGTGAATTCCACCTTACCTAAGACGCGAGATTACGTTTTTGTTCCGTAGTGTCTACGTGAAAGTTTGATGTTTAAGGATTGGATAATCACGGCAAACAGGTTCGAAAGTGGTTTTAACCACGGTTGGGTGGTCAACAGTAGCTACGGCTCAATCGACTTTACCCTCCACGTGTGGCGTTTGCACGAAGTGTCAGCAATCTCGAGCCATCCGAAGAGCCACTACGGCTCAACGGACCTCTCCTAGCCTTGACCCGTCCGGCGGCCACATATGTTCTAACGAATAGGTCGGGTGGGCTAGCCCACATAACCGACAACATTCGGGCCTATGATTTATTGTTCCTTAATGTAACATCAAGTCCAAAACGTGATCGATAAACCCACCACTTTTTCAAAATATTGAGTGGGAGCGGAGAGGCGACGGCCGACCCCACGGCCTCTCTTTGTTGACACAAGCAACGTGAGAGAATGGTGACGCCTCGTGCGGCCTGGGACCGGCCTCCTGAGGAAGGCCTTCACCGCTATCAAAATTCAAGGCTTGGTCTCCGAAAGGATAGGATTTTGGGTACTCGTCGGGTCACCGACCGACCCTAAGGCGGCATACTCGGGGTCTACCTAAAAATGCGAGAGATGAGGTCACACTCATAAAGGGTATTTTTGGTAGTACCTTGGCTGAAAAGGAAAGGTGATTGACGATCACAAATGAGATGTTCGATTCTCAATCGATCTTCAATATTAATCGAAACCTCTTTGACCTACCCTAAGGCGCACTGAGGCGTTAGATTAAATCCTTGGAACGGTAGGATAGACTACAAGTACTTAGTTTATGTTCCTAAAATTTATTAGTAGTGTATGATTTGGATTTATTTTTATTTTATCAATTTTATTTACGACTATATATATATCTCTCAGGATGCTAGACTGCTAGTGTAAAATTGACTAGTAATGACTTCGTTAAAAGTGTAAGTAAGTAACTAGAACGTTGTACTTATTGTTCTTGCATGCGATTAATTTTTCGGAAGAGATATTTCTCTTGAGCCTTCAAGACTTTAGTGACGTAAATAAGTAAGTCATCACCTTCTGTCACTGTCTAATCTAGCGAGAGACAACCGTAGAAAGGTTTGAAAGATGATTGGGACAACAAAATTCTTCTAGTGAATTTTAATTGTGTAGTGTCTACACGAGAAATTTTCTAATAGAAAAATTGGAGAATCATAAATTTAAGTGTCGCTAGTTAGGCGGTATTTGGAACCGATAAACTAGTGGGAGCTTTTATCTTATGTTTTTCTAATTTATTAGAAAATTAGTCCAACTGACATCCCACAGTTCACGAGTAGTAACACTTTTATTAGACATCCCAAAGTTTTGAGGCTATCAATATTGTCGATCTCGGCATTTATAAATAAGTACGCTTTATGCATATATTAAGTGATCGCAAAATTCTCCCCTAAAGGGAATGAAAATCTTAGGATAAACGAAAATCGGATAGAGTCTCTCTTGGATGACGTATTCAGGAGTTGTCTACATCAATAAAATCTTGTTGAATCCAAGTTCGAGAGCATTCTTGATTGCGTTTAGTAAGTTAGAGAATGAGGAAACATATGCTTGTATATTCAGGTGCAAACTTGAATATGGTTGATCGATTAGACTTGTAGTGAGAAAGGATGAACGTGATCTCGGGCAGTTTACTCATAGGTGCTTGAATTTCCTTTTTGGTCCGGAGTAGTCAACTATCACTTCATTGTGAAAACAAAGAAAGTGATAGCTCTTCGGTCAAAAGCATCTTTTTACCCCGATTTATCCCCTACTTTGTAGCACGTGATGGATATGTCTCATCCGCTTCAAGTTGGTGATTTGTGCTCTAAAAACAATCGCTGCTTGTCATTTTGCAAGTGGAGATTGTTAGGTGTAGTGCCCGAAAGACAATTTGTGTAATTGTTTTTAACAATGGATGATGATTTTATCTCACCTTATTAGCTTTGTGCTTGTAAGTAATACAATAAACCCTAAGTCTATCAAGATGAATTATTATGGATTACACGTGAGGATTGAGTTAGTGGAGATATGCTTAAATCAAGTTAGTCCGTGGTGAACTTAATCGAGTTTAGGGTCTCTTGATTAAAACACCAATAATGCATGAGAACACCTTAAGGTGTGATAGTCTTATCCGGATCGGCGGTTTGCAGAGGGTACCTACGTACGGGGCATTTATATATGATGGCATTCATATAGATCGACCGATTTAATCCTGAATTTCTCGTATAATTCCGTAATCGAAATCTTATTAAATCATTAGATGATCATATATGGATCAACCTTAATCCCGAGGTGATCACAGGATGCCGCTTTTGTCCCGGGTAGTGTTTGATGTGTTAATTACGGTTCACTTAAATAATGTGTGTTCCAAGCCACTTCTCATTGGCACTATCTCCGAGATGAGTGAGTAGTTCTGCTTTTCACAGACATGGAATCCATTCCTTCCTCGGAAGTAGAGGCAAATCCCTTATTTGTTAGCCCTAAGAAAGTGATCGATCCTGGGAGTTCGCATTTGACTAATTAGCTACTAGTCGATATGTGTGCTAATTGATCATCGTGGGGTTGATGGTAAATAAGGATAAGATATTCGAGTCGGTTCACGGAGACTTCCCACTCGCACGGGCAGATCTAACCCTTAATGTGGCGCCAATGTGAGTCAATTAATTAGAGAGAAATTAGTTTTCTTGGATAATTATTTGACATGTGATTTATCATTTATTTGTTAAATGATAATTCATGGAATATTAGATAATAATATGATTTATCCTAATTTGTTTGGGATAATCATTTTATTTATCTTTTATTTGGAATAAAGGATTAATGGAATAATTATCTCTTAATTATTTAATCCTTGAGGACATTGATTACTCTCCTATATAAAGAGAGTTCTCCCAAGTCTAATGGCAAGGTACTATTCACGTCACTATTCACCGAGAGAATTGGCCGAAAAATTTCGGCCTCTATTCTGAGGAAGGGTTGAGTTGGAAAAATCTTGGGATTTTTCCTGGTTGCATATCAAGGAGGTTCGTGTATCAAGAAGGGTGTCCACCAACCGCCCGTTTGGAGAACACATTGGAAGATCTTGGCTTCTCTTCCTACTATTGGTAACATAATCTTAAACCCCTTGTAGTAGTTTAAGTCCTTAATTATGTGTTTTGATATATAAATCGTGATCCATCCGGCCATGCAAGATAGATCTAATTCGCTTAGATCTAAGAACCCGCATCCTTCATCTTTTACCCCGCTTATCCCACTTTTTTAGCACGCTTTCTTGGTGATTTGGACCGCTTTAGGGGCAATATCGTGAATTATTAGCACGAGAGTAAATCCGTCAGCACTTTTTACCCTCCGGAATGTTTTTGTTGTTTTTGGTTGTTGTGATGATGTAGGGTATTGGTGTCTCGAGAACCCGGAAGGCGAAGATTTATGATGATAAGTGTGATCAAGGTGCAAGAATGAGCCAAGAAAGAAGAAAGAATAGGAAAAGGAAGAGAAAGAGTTGGTGCCCGAGTGACTGTTCTGATTCAGAAGCATTTTGACCCATGATGAAGGCATTTTCTGGTCATGACTTCTTCATGACAGTTGTAGATAATTGAAAGAGCTTTCCAACGCATCTTTAATCACCCAAATCGGAGCTCGGATGAAGAAGTTATGAAGGTTTTACTGCAGCAGAAAAAATTTATCATGCGAAACGCACGTTTGGAGCTTTAAACGTGCGTTTGGACTGTTTTTTCTGCTGTACAGAGTGTTAGAGGCTGAAACGCACGTTTAGGAACCTTCCAAACGTGCGTTTGGCTCATTTCCTGCTATAAAAAGCTGCAAATTTCACAGAGAAGGGGGTAGACGCGAATGGAGTTGTTTTAGGGTAATTTTGGGCGATTTTCTTCGTTTTTAGGAGTTAGAATTAGTGTAATATACCGTTAGAATCGTCTTTCAATACTCTCTTCGATTATCTAACTCTTAGCTGCGATTTATAACATTTCATTGGGCAAAATTCGATCTTTTGTATTCAACTTTTGTGCTTATCTTCTCCAACTCAATTTACGCAATTTTATGGTAATTTTCTTCTCTTTTATGCTTGTTATGCTTCTCCTTTACTACTTTCTTTATGTTTTAACTTGTATAATTTGTAGCTAATTCCTCCCCATAGTCGAATCATGTGAAATGTGGTGAAATCACCCTTTGGGTGATGAAATTGGGAGTGGGTAGTGCTTTTATCATTATATCTTGCATATTTCATGTCTTAGAACTTGTTATAACGGATTTGGGCTAGATTGATCACCTAGGTCAAACATCACACACACCACTCTTGAGAGTTGTTCAGAGAGAGGGGTGTGGGAAAAGGGTTCTAGGATCGTGGTGTAGTCTCGGTTTAGTTGTTAAACCGAGCACATCGTGAGGTTACTCGTTTATACGTTTAAGCGGCTCGAGTGCAAAACATGACTTGTTAGGAGAGAGTTGTTCAGACCTTAACATGGCATAAGGTGTTAGAAGAGAGTTGTTCGAGACGCTTCACCGGGTTTAGGAGTTCGCACCGTGAAATTGAATGCAAGAGCTCGTTTGTTATATTGCACACTCCGGTTTTGTCTATCCTCGGGGTTGAAATTAGTCATTTTGATCATGGTTCGGCTATGTCCCTTTCTCCCTTTAGACTTGTTAGTTTAATTTACTTTAGTTTAATTGAAGTGAACAAACATTCCAACAACTTGTTTGCCTAGACTAAGCAATAAGTTCACTTTGGTACTTACAAACACATCTTCTCTGTGGGATCGACCTCGGACTCCTGTAGCTATACTAGCAATCGACCCGGTCCACTGCCGGTTAGAGAGCTTGTTTAGTCACCGTTGTCTTGAGTATTTTATAAATTTGTTTGGTGAAAATAAACGCTCATCACCACCTCTTACTATAAATGAGAGGTGGGTGTCAAGCTCTTTTGTACATCACAATTCCAAGAGCTAGTAGTTCTTGTGTAAAATAGAGAGCATCCTATAGAGAGTTGGAAAGAGGGGAAAAAAAGTCGGTCTAGCAACCGGAGTTCTCCAATAGCAATCCATGATGGGATTCCGGCGGGCTGTTAGTGGACTAGCGGTAGAGGCCGAACACTTGGGCGGCTCTATGCAGAACTACTCTCCTTAGATGGTCAAAGCGTCGATCTTTTAGATCAACCAAGGTAACCACCGTCTACTAGCTTATTTGTTTATTGCTTAAACGAAGTCGATCTTGGGTTAAAGGAAATCAAATGTTTGAATTCCGTTGCGTTCCAGCGCAGATTTCCCAACATATAGTACATCCTCAAGTACCTTCGGAGAACGAGGAGTAATATGTGTCTATATTCAGGTGCATCCCTGAGTATTGTTAACTACACTGATTCTGACTTACAGTTAGATTAAGGATGATCATTAATTGATCTCGGGCTCAATGTTTTCTCATAGTGATGGAGCTATAGTCTGGAGCAATCCAGCACTGCCAATTTGACTTTGCTAGTCGAATACATTGCGCCTTTTGAGGCGGCTAAAGAGGCGGTGTGGCTTGAGAAGTTCTTTGTTGGATCGGGAAGTGATTCCATGTCTCGATGAGCCAATACCATTTCTTGTGAAAATCATGAGAGGTAGCTCATGCAAATGATCTTCGCAATCACAAGAGGTCAAAAGCATATTGACAAAGTACCCACGATCAGACAGACCGTGTAGAAAGGCGACGTTTCGGTCCTAAAGATCGCCTCGGTGACAACCTAGGCGATCGGTTTACCAAGACGCTGTGGCATCTAATGTCACCGATCGATTGCTTGGCGGGTATGAAATTGGGAGATGTGTCTCATCTTCTTTAGAGCAAGTGGAATAATGTTGTGGATAGATAGAATAAGGGTGTGGTGCTCTAAAACAATTGTTTCTTGTCTTTACGGGCAAGTAGGAGATTGTTGGATGTAGTGCCGAAGGACAATTGTTGCTTGTCTATACGGGCAAGTGGGAGATTGTTGGAAGTAGCGCCGAAAGACAATTTATGTAATTGTTTTTATAATTAATAAATGATGATTTATTCTCATCTTATTACTTGCTTCATGCTTGTAGGTAATACAATCACTTTGAAAACCCCAAGTCGTATCATATGTAGCCATATAACTTAGTGTGCGTCCACACATGAGGATTAAGTTTATCGTGATACACTTGAACTATTAGTCCGTGAACTTAATCAAAGTATGGGGTCTATTGATTAAACTACCATTAATGCACCTGAACACTTAATGGTGTGACCATCTTAACCGGACTGCGACATTGGTTATCTAAGTGGGGCATTTATATATGATGTGGTCATATAGAATTTGGACCGATTTAATCTGCATTTCTCATATAATTCCGTGTGATCGTATATGTATTAACCTTAATCCTGAAGTTATTACGAGGCCTGCTTGTTTCAAGCTAGGGTTTGATGTGTTCGTTAAAGATCGCTAAGAGGCGCGGTCCGAATCACTTTCACGTTGGCACTATTCTGGAATGAGTGAGGAGTGTGTGTCGCACAAATATGGAATACATTCCTTCCTGCGGGAAGTAGAAACACAATCCCCTTATTTGTTGATCCTAGAAACTGATCGATCGGCCGAGTTCGTATTGGTTATGAACTAATTGATCACTAGTGAGTTAATGGTAAATAAGGATAAGATGTAGTGAAGAAAGTTTACGAAAATAATCCCGCTTCGGTACGGATAGTCTATGGAGGGTTAGTATGTATGTAATGATTATGTCAATGGACACTTATTGACTCGACACTTTGAGAATAAGTTATATCTATAATCGATAGAGTTCAGTTTTGGATTTATGGTGGCGTAATTCTGGAATTAATAAGTTGAGTAGAAGTAGTCTGTTCGATGAATATTTTATTCAAATTATTGTAGCTACTGGTTATAGGTCCATGGTCCCTGGGTTGGCTCCTAACACGCGAGTGTTTTCTCGTTTTGTGGAACATCGAGAATAAATTAAATAGTTGGTCTATTTAATGAATATCTGAATATTATTTATTTGATAATAATATGTAATATAGAAAAGTCATTTTTTATTATCCCAAATGGCAATGAAAATGGCTCCACATTTATTTGGTTTTGGGAAAAGAAATTTTCTCTTAATTAATTGTAATGTGGATAATATAATTATTTATGTGTTAAATAATTATAAATAAGAAATTGGTTTTCTTATTGGATAAATAGGAAATTTGTTTTCCTATTGGATAAAGGTTTTATTTTCCTAAAAGGAAAGATAAATTTGTATGTAAAAGATAAACTCTCAAATTATTAGTTATTTTCTTATAAAAATAGAGTTTCTCCTAACACAAAATTTGGAACAAAATCCAACGCCATTTTTTAGGCAAAATGGGCGACGCCTATTTTCGAATAAAATAGTGAAATTTTGTTTTCTCGTCTTAGCCACTGGAGAAGAAAAACTAGGGTTTTTCCAAAGCATACTCGAGGAGGTTCTTCTACGACGATCGACTCCACCAGTCGTTGCTTGGAGATACAATCCGGAAGATCATGGCTTCTCTCCGGTTGGGGTAAATCTACTAACCTTCTTGTAGATTAATTTATTATGCGAATCATATCATGGTAAAATCGAAAAACGAATTTTGATTCATAGCTTCGGCTATGCATGATCGAGTGTCTCGATCGGTGTTGTGAATCAGATCTGACGATCCAATTTTGGATCGGATCTGGATTCGGGTTTCTGTGTATCCAGCAATAACCCACTACAAAGTTCTTTAATATGAACGGTATTCCGACTTAAAGTGGCCCAAACCAACCATCTAAAGTTTTCTTTTTAACATGACCCGGTAAGCTATCATACACACATATCGTCCGCTCTTCCAAATCAATTCTCAATTTAAAAAAATGGCTTACGTCAGCAATAGGAACATGCAAATATCAGTAAACAACCTACAGTTTGCTTACATTTGGAACTATTCCATTCACATAGTTCAACAATGTTTTACGTAAGTTTTTAGGAATTGAGTCAAACACATTGTTCGATGGTTTCATATCGTCATCCCTAGTTATCTTTTTCCCTTTCTTTCCTTCCACGACCTTCTTTCTCCCTTCCTTTCCTTCCACATTATATTCGAAGGCCACTTTCACATAATATTAATGGCTATCTAGCACACAAGCATCCTGCTCAAACAATGCCGGGTACGCATTGCTGCGTCACCGGATCTAGCACTATCCAAAATCTGCATTGAAAAAATGTATATATCACTAAAAGCACATATTTTAATAACTTGCTGCAACTTTAAATTTAAAGCGGGCTTACAAAGCTTGGCATGAGTCCATCATCACCAACAAATTTCAAAAAAGTAACTTGAGCTTCGTGATCAACCAACCACACTACCAAATTTCTGTGTAAAAGTTCGGATTATATAATTAAAATTATGATAAAATTTTCAAAGGACTTAATGTTTTACTTGAACGAACACAAACTGGGCATACCTGTCTGCAACTTCAACTAGCCACTTTTCTTAGCACTCCAACACGGGATCCGCTTCTCGGTACGGATCGTACACATCAACATTAAGTTTTCTTATTTTCAAGGGGTAAGGAGGCTTCACTTCAACATGTTACACTTCCGCACCAAACGTGATCCATACTGTACCAACAAGGGCAATGCATTCTCTAAATAAAATAGTTAGTTAGGATTACTAGTCAGTAACATAAAAAATTGAAATTATGTTCAATTTCTTTTTAAAGAACCATCTTCCAGTTCTTCATCTTCATCTTCCACTGTAATCACCGTCTTATCCTCATTTGTCGAGTCTACTAGGGCAACTAATCAAAACATAGTATTCATAAATCCAATGTTCATGCTTTTTTCATTAATTACTATATAAAAAAAGAAGAACACATGAACTTTAAAAAATGTACCTTCCTTTGCACTTGATTCCTTCATGTCCTCCGCCGGCATGTCGGACTCCTTTTATTCACATTGTTCCTCTCCATCACAGAAGTATGCAACGCCATTATACCTTCCATTGCACTTTTTCCTTCATGCCCTCCGCCATCATGTCGGACTCTTTGATTAAATTCTTCCTCCCCATCACATCCAACCTCCCCCATCATATCCTCCTCCATCATGTTGGATTCCTTACCTTCAAATTCCTCTTTTTCATGACCTCCAACCATGTCGCTAGAAGGATTGATGACATTCTCGCATTTTTCACAACATAAATTAGCCGCCAACAAATCAACCTTCTTTTGAATAGCATCCAACCTAGAATATTTCATTTTGTTCTCCTATCTAACAACGTTTACAACCACATCTTTCAGCTTGTCCTCATCAAATCCACTTGCCATTTCGACCTGGGGACATTCTTGCATGGGAAAAACTGCTTCCACGTTGTCCTCATATTTCACATTATCCTTTGTATCGTCCTCCCCGTTCTCGCTACAACCACCATTGTGTTCCGTTAAATCTATGTAATATGGTTTACGTTTTTCAGCTTTACTTGGAAGAAGCTTTGGGACAATTGCTATCTACATTGAATTCATTTCATAAATATGAATTAAAACATCAAAATACCACAACAAAATTGAAGTACACACTACCAAAAGAACAATACATTCAAACCCATTTCAACTGCAAAGCGCTTCCACTTTGGCAGAGTTCACCCTCTTTGGCACTTCCCACTTCAGCATTCTTTGAAGAGCTCTTAAACTAACAAGCGTCCCGTGTTTCTTCTGTAAACACGGGATGGCTTCAAGTGACCATACCTACATAAACATAACATTTTACAAAAAAATATTCAAAATTATATAAGAATTTTGAATTAAAATATTGCTCATATTAGAATACATACCATGAAATCATACGGAAATCCATAGAATGCATACTTGATCACATCATTTTTGAACCAATCACTTAAGTCACATTTGAACACATGAATGAAGCTTTTATAGGATAATTTCCCCCGAGGATGCTTGTTGAATGTAGCCAGATCCTCAACCAAATGAAACCACCACCAATCCAGCATATAATTCTCCTCACAACCCAACACAACAAAAGCCAAAACAATCAACAATCCCATATTGTATCGATCGGTGTCATTCGTAATGCGAACATCATTAAAGCTTTGACCAAATCATTTCTCTTTATTCTTGACTTTTCTTGAAATATGTTGTAACAATCATTGCTTTTTCTTTTTCTTGATCAACAATGTCAACCTCGCCAACATTAAATCCCGTAACAAGCAAAAATTCTTTTAAACTAAATCTTACAGGTTTGTCTCCAACAACAAACCATATTACGTCCTCACTATCGGATTTTGCCAACCTCATAAGCAACTGATGAGCGATTTGATTCGCTTTCATTTCATGAAGATCAAGTAACTTGCCAAAACAACCAGCTTTAAATATTTTTTGTGTTTATCGTCTAACTTTTTAAACACTACATCCACTTTATCGATCGAACTTCGGTTAGCTATCTCTCATTTTTTGTCCTTTCTACCGATGTTAGTTTATATTTCAGCTCCATGTTTTACTATAATATCAAAAACAATGATTACATCAAATAAGAAGAATAATGCACGCATGTTTTACAGTTAAAGAGTGTAAAGAACAAGGGCCCGTTTTACAGTTACATCCTTTCTAACAATCACGATCAAATTAAACCACAGCTACACAGTCTGATTTTCACAAAAACATTCACAATCAAATTCATCATAAACTCCAAATGAAATAACCCACTTATGATTCAGCCCATTTGTCAAATAATCTACATGCATTACCCTAAAGACACTTAAATCGATTAAAGACAACATAATTGATTATACCGCAGATTAAACGACAGCTACACAGTCCGATTCTCACAACAACATTCACAATCAAATTTATCATAAACTCCAAATCAAATAACCCATTTACAATTCAGCTCATTTGTCAAATAATCTACATGCGTTACCGTAAAGACACTTAAATCGATTAAAGACAAAAAAAAATTTAAGTACTTACCAATAAATTTGATATTCAGATCCTCTTCCTTCGAAAATTTTGTTTCTTGAACCCAAGTCCACCGAGCTAGGGGTCGCCGGAAATTTGGAGAAAGGAAACGATTTGAGAAAGCTCTTAAATTGGGAAGATTCGGGGAAATGATTTGAGAAAGGAAAAAAGAAGATAATAGGTTTATGTGTGTTATATGTGTATGGGGTGAGAAGAAGAGAAGAAGAAGAAAGAGGTGAAAGTGGCAAAGTGTCTGATGAAAAGAGGGAAATGAAGCTGATTGAAGATGCAGCAATATGGGAATAACACTAAATTTCGGTTTTTTCCTTTTCTTTTAAATTGCCGGTTGGTCAAAGACCTATTGAACAATGGAAAGTAAAAAAAAAGGTACCACTTGAGCAATTTCCCTCATTATTATTCTTAATAATATTTCCAATGTATATAAAACTCTAAATGAAATTTTACCCATTCTCAAAAAATAAAATAAAATAAAATAAAATTCCTCTTTCTTTCGCTTCTCGTTCAAAAAGAAGCAGCGCCCAAACTCAAAACCTAAATGCCTAAATATGCCGCGAAGGCGCCTCCAACTGGTCTGCTCTTCTTCTGACGAAGAGGATAATGAAGTCAACCCTATTCAAGTTCAACCGCGCCTACACCAACAACAGGATATAGTCGAAGAATTCATCGAACCTGATGAAGATGACGGCGATGATCGGATTATCTCCTCCATCAATTTCCAAAACGTTACCATCCATTCATCCTCCTCCTCACATTCCATTCCACCACCTCGCAATCTCAATATTACCCAGCCGGTGCCGTTCCAGATCTCCGATTCCGATACCGACTCCGACCACGTCATCATCGACGATCACAGTGTTAATACAGGTTCTACTCCTCCTATTAACTCAAATTATGCTGATGGTTCGATTGGTAGTATTCTGCTCAGAATGGGCTTGAATTTGAGAATGGAATGGTTGGAATCCTGTGTAAGAGGTCTAGATAGCTCTGTTCCTGGCTTTTCAGGGTTTGATGATTTGGGGAAGGCTAAATTGTGTTTGGAGCAAGTTTTGTTTTCGGATATGAACTTGTGTGGTGCCGGTTTGCTCCCTCCTAATGTTCGTAGCTTGCATTTGGTAGATCTTAAAGGGCCCTTTGTCTTACAGGTAGATGAGATTGTGAATATAAGTTGTCCTTTGCGTGCCAGGTACCAGAATGCAGCACCGGGACTCAAGAGGTGCCTCAAGCTCTCAATGACTGATGGAGTTCAACGTGTATTCGGCATGGAATACAGGCCTATTAAAGATATTGAAGTTCTTTCACCATCTGGACTGAAGGTGGTTGTTTCTAATGTTAATGTGAGACGTGGGCTGTTGATGTTAGTTCCTGAAGTTATTGAGGTTTTAGGTGGCAAGGTAGAGGAATTGGATGCAGCACAACAGAGACTTATACAAGAAGTGAACAAACCACCCCGGGGTAAAAGATCGAGAACCGGGGTGGTTCCCCCACTATCCACTCGAGCCACTCTTGCTGCCTGGCCACCCGAAATTTCCAATGCCCAAGAGATTAGTGGTGGGTCTAGAACCGAAACGATGCCTCCTCCCGTGGTTCACCAAGCCATCGATGTTACACGAGGTCAATCTCATACTGCTCATCCTGTTCATCCTGTTAGTGAGCAAGCTGATAGTATACGTATGGCTGCTGGACCGAACCGAACGCCCTGCTGCGGTTTCAACAGGGGATGTGACTGAACCAATTTCAGTTGCTAGTGCATCTATGGATGTTGCAGATATTGATATGATTGATGAGTTGGAACACTCGTTTCTTTCTGCCATGGAAAAAGATACCACCCCATTTACGTACTTAGCATGTTTGTCGGCTGAATGGGCTGCAATGAAAGATAATAGAATAGCTAAAGTTGAAGGGAGAATCAAGTGTTTCCTTACAGGTGTAAAGGGATTTCAATTTAGGGACAGAACGACGTACGAGCTTCGTGTCTATGTTGATGATGGCAGTCTAATCTCTGAGATCCTTATTGACCACAATGTTGTTCAAAAGTGTATAGGTTATTCACCAGTTGAAGCCACTACTGCCCTCGCCGCCTCTTCAGATACAAAAAGAGTGAATGACATGAAGAACACACTTAAGCAGTTCCAGATGTTCTTGGCTGCTTTTGAGGGAACAATGGTTGTCCAGTTTACAGAAGCTAATTCATCTGTTCCGGTTGCTATTGATATGAACCAAGGTTGCAATTCATCTGATGCTTTGTTATTGCTTCAACGATTCAGATCCTCTTATTATTCTAGTCGTCGGCAGCATCAATCACAAACTTGCCCCCCTTGATTCATTGATTGATGCTACCTAGGAATTATTGTATGAGTCTTTGTTGTATAACCATTATGAGGTACTAGGCCTAAAAAAAGGAAGTGGAAGCATCATTTTGTAAGAGAGACAACAAATGAACCGGCTTTTCATCACATAGACATGAGCAACTAGCTTTTTCAAATAAACCTTGAACAAATAAAGAAAACGCCCACACAAAAATTCATCGTCCATGTTCAGCACCAAGTCAAATGACATCCACAAAACGTGATAGCTGGAAGGCATATCGTGATAGCCGAGGCGTAGGTAGCTCTTGCTGCGGCTATGGTTTTTCCGTTTTTCTAAATCGTCGACATCAAATCTGATTCACAAAGACTAATCGGTATTACTCAATCACGATAAGATAAAAACTACGAATTAAATTCGTTTTCAATTTTACCACAATATGAAACACAATTAATTAATTTAAACAACAAGAAGGTTTCGAGATTTACTCAACCAAACAAAAGCATTGATTTTCCGAGTTGTATCCCCAAGCAACGATTGGTAGACGCTGATCTCGTACCGGAGCCTCTTTGAATATGAAAAAGAAAAACCCTATGTTTTTCTTCTCCCCAATCTTGAGACAAAAACTAATTTTCCTCTCATTTTTCCTCAAAAGTGGCGCAGATCTTGTGTGTCTATTGTGTTGGGAGAAATTCTATTTATATAGGGAAACTACTAGGGTTTGAGAGTTTATCCCATCATAAGACAATTATTTTTTCTTTAAGTAAAATATAATATTTATTTATCTAATAAGAAAACAACTTTCTTATTTATCCAATAAGAAAACTAATTTCTTATTTATCCATAATTATTCAATAAATCAATAATTAATAACACATGTGACATAATTACGATAAATTTTATTTTTCAAAATTATTCACACTAGGCGCCATCTTAATTGCCAATGGGGATAATCGAAAATGTCTTTCTCTATTTTACATATTATTTAAAGATAAAAATTATTTCTCATACTCATTAAATAAACCAACTATTTAATATACATCAAGGTTCCACAATACGAGTATTCACTCACACTATAACCGGTAACTCCAACAAATTGACTAACATATTTATCAAACAAAACAATTCTATTCAACTTATTAATTCCGGAGTTACGTCACCATAAATCCGAAACTGAACTTTAACGATTATAGATATTTCTTATTCTCAATACGTCAAGTCGATAAGTGTCCATTGATATAATCATTACATACTGATTTTAACCTTTCATAGACTATCCGTAATGAAGCGGAAAGTTTACGTAAACCTTTTTCATTACATCTTATCCTTATTTACAATTAACACACTAGTGAGCAATTAGTTCATAATCAATACGAACTCGGCCGATCTATCTGCTTCTTGGATCAACAAATACGGGATTGTATGTCTACTTCTATAAGAAGGAATGGATTACGTATTGTGAAACACATTCCCGACTACTAATTCTTGATAGTGACAACGTGAAAGTGATTCGGATCGCGCCACTTATGAATCCTTAATGAACACATCAAACCCAATCTTGAAACAAGCGAGTTCGCAAGCACTTCAGATTAAGGTTAATCCATATATGATCATATTGTGATTTAAGAAGATTTCAATCAATGAATTATATGCGGTATTCGATTAAATCGGTCCAGTCTATATGACTACATCATATATAAATACCTACTAAAACAACCAATATCGACGTTCCGGACAAGATCGTCACACCATAAACTATTATGGGCGCATTAATAGTGGTTTAATCAATAGACCCACACTTTGATTAAGTTCACCACAGACTAACAATTCAAGTATATCACCATAAACTTAATCATCACGTTTGACACACACTAATTTATACAGCTACATATGATACAACTCAGGGTTTTCGGCGGTGTATTACTTATAAGCACGAAACAAATAATAAGATGATAAATAAATATGTCATTTATTAATAAAAAGAATTACAAAAATTGTCTCTCGGACACTACACCTAACAATCTCTCACTTGCCCGTAAGGACAAACAACAATTGTTTTTAACATTATTTGAGCACACCCTTATCCCATCTTCAACATTTTTATCTCACTTGCTTTAAATCAGGTGAGACATGTTGTTGGAAGTAGTGCCCAAAAGACAATTTATGTAATTGTTTTTATAATTAATGAATGACAGATTTATTCTTATCTTATTGTTTGCTTCGTGCGCATAAGTAATACATTACTGAAAACCTCAAGTTGTATCATATGTAGCCATATAACTTAGTGTGTTGGCACACGTGAGGATTAAGTTTATGGTGATACACTTGAACTGTTAGTTCGTACTGAACTTAATCAAAGTATGGGTCTATTGATTAAACCACCATTAATGCTTCCAGAACACTTTATGGAGTGACCGTCTTATCCGGACCGTCGATATTGGTTATCTAAGTGGGGCATTTATATATGATGTAGTCATATAGTACCGGACCGACCTACTCTGCATTTATTATATAATTCCGTGATTGAGAAATTTCATTAAATCACAAGAAGATCATATATGGATTAACCTTAATCCCGAAGTGATTGCAGCCTCATGCTTGTTTCTGGATGGGGTTAGATTTGTTCGTTAAAGATTGCTAAGAGGCGCGGTCCGAATAACTTTCACGTCAGCACTATTCAGGAATGAGTAGTGAGTGTGTGTTCACAAATACGGAATCCATTCCTTCATGCGGGAAGTAGAAAGACAATTCCCTTATTTGGTAATCCTAGAAACCAATCGATCGGCCGAGTTCATATTGGTTATAAACTAATTGATCACTAGGGGATTAATGGTAAATAAGGATAAGATGGAATGAAGAAGGTTTACAGAAACATTTTTGCTTCATTACTAATAGTCTATGGAGGGTTAGTCTGTATATAATGATTGTATCAGTGGACACTTATTGACTCGACTTTTTGAGAAGATAGAGTTCAGTTTCGGATTTATGTTGGCACAATTCCGGAATTAATACAAAGAATAGAAATTTTATGTTCGATGAATATTTTATTCAATTTATTGTAGCTACTGGTTATAGGTCAATCGTCACAGGTTGGCTCCTTACACGCGAGTGAATTCTAGTATTGTGGAACCTCAAGAAGAAATTAAATAGTTTGTCTATTTAATGAATATGCGAAATATTATTTATTCGGTAAATAATATGTAAAATAGAAAAGATATTTTCTATTATTTACATGGCATAAATGGCGCCAAATGTGGGAAAATTGGGAGAAGAAATTTTCCTGAATTATATCAAATGTGTAATTAATTAATCATTAGTTAAATAATTAATGGATAAAATAAGAGATTGATTTTCTGATGATTATCTCATTTATGGTGATTATCTTTTATTTATAGATAATATCTTTTTCATTGAGAAAATGATAATTGTCTTGTGGAAGGGATAAACTCCTCTTGCCTAGTTAATTCATATATAAAGAGTGTTCCTCCCAACACATTAGACACAACATTACCTGTGCCACTTTCTCCTAAAAGGAGAGAAAAATCAGTTTCTTGTCCTAGCCATGGGAGAAGAAAAACCTTCTTGAGCGTATTCAATAAAGCTCCGCTTTGAGGATCGACGTCCATCAGTCATCGCTTGGAGATACAATCCGGAAGACTGTAGCTTCTCTTCGGTTGGGTAACTCTTCAAACTTCTTGTAGTGTAGATTAATTTACTATGCGAATCTTGTTGTGGTAGTATCGTAAATGAATTTAATTCGTTGCTTCCACAGTGCATGATCGAATGTCTCGATCGGTGCTGTGAATCAAATCTGACGATCTGAAGAAAATAGGAAAAACACGCTGGCAATTGCGAGCATGCTCCTTGCAATTGCGAGAACCGAAGATATTTCCGGATCCAGTTTTTCCTACATTTCGGATCCTGATTCGGGTTTATGTATTTCCAACATGTGGTAGCAGAGCCAGGTTAAAGAGATTTTGATTGCATAATTAACTAATAAGGGGTGAAATTGCATTAGAATAGAAGTTGCATCTTTTATTTATTCGTTATATATATGCGTGATTGATGAATGGATTGGGGTTGGTATTGTTTATCCGTTATATCTATTGTAAAGCAATTTTTGGGTATAAAAAATTATGTAAATTATTGTGATTTCAAAAAAAGAAAAGTTGTCATTTTTTCAGCTTTGTTTGTATTTATTTAAAGTCGAAGCTTTTATAAAAGATCAATTCAGTGGTGCAACGGTCATAGTGTGAAGCATCAAACCGGTACGTCAAGGATCCAAATCACCCTAGATGCGCTTTTTATTCAAACTTTTTCTAGAAAGATTGTTGTTTCTGGGAAATGAAGTTTTTGGAGCTGAAGGGAGTCGAACCCACGTTCTGCGGGTAGAAGAAGGACGAGCTGACCATCTCGTCTGTGAAGCATTTTTGTTGAAGATTCAAGATTGTGATCGGCTAATCAATATAGATGCAGATTTTGTATTCTTTCTATTATAGATAATTATCTAGTAAACCCATTTGAATATTTTCTTTATGATAGATTAGATACAGGGGTACCAACGGTCCATCTCAGTGGTTTGCTTTTGCGCATTTATTTTCTTGAATGATTATTTATGTGATATAACAATGTCATACCATTCCATGCATCATATTCATGAATTTCACTCCTAAGATATGCATATATGTAGATAATTAATTTTGGCATTAATTAGACATGTATGAACACGTAATTAATTTAGATTAATTTTTGTAATTAGTTA
Source organism: Gentiana macrophylla (assembly GCA_026214975.1). NCBI lineage: Eukaryota > Viridiplantae > Streptophyta > Magnoliopsida > Gentianales > Gentianaceae > Gentiana > Gentiana macrophylla. The sequence continues at coordinate 45,689,219 of CM047815.1, forward strand.
AATTAATTGAGGGTTTTATCATTTATTCCCACCACATTAAATCTACCATTACACCATAGTAAAATGAAAAAAATATGACATCTACTTGTTATATACCACACATATTATATCAAGATTTTGAAATCTACCAATACACCACACTTTTGTTTTAAAGTACTAAAAAAAAGCCACTTCTGTCAAATATTTTTTTACTACCACCAGATTTTTATATTTTCATACCCTTCAATTTTTTAAAATTTATAAACTCTCACCCAGAAAAAAAAATCTACAGTATTTCAGCTTCCTTTCATCATCATCCATGGAGGCACAAAACTCTATTGTTGTTGTATGCTTCTTTTTTAACGTTTAATCTCTCTTCATCTTCCATATCCGTTATATGGATTAGTTCGACCTTCTTAGAGGAATGTTGTAGTGAATCTTCCTCCTCCCGGGAGAGAGGTGGCCGATCTCCGGCAGACGTGATAGGAAGAAGACGATGCAGCATGATCAATCGGGGTCCATATAATCATATTATATCTAACATATCTAATCCATACAATAAAATCTTATAAAAAAGATGAATATTAAATCTACGAACTTGCGTCTAGATTAATCGATTAATGTTTAATCAATTAAATAATTTTATCCAATCAATTAACTAATTAACATTTAATTAATTAAATGATTTTAATCGAAATAAAATTAACGGTTAATTTTAAACGATTTCAATTTTAATTTTAATTAATTAGAACTATTCAAAGAATAAATTAAAATTAAAATTAAGTCTATTTGTTTCTTTCGTTTTGATTCCTAATCAAAAGGGATGCATTTGGTTTCCAAAACCAAAAGGCACCCACCTGGGCCCTTTCCAAAATCAAATATTTTGAAAAGGGTCTAGGCCTATTCCAACAAAATTTGAAAAGACCTAGGTTAGTCTTGGGCCCAATTAAGAATCATAAATCAACCCATGCTATAGTGCCAGGTGGCATCCCAACAACGACCCAAACTATTTGAATCACTGGTTAGCCACATGACAGTAACTAAACAAAGAGATATCTATGTACCATAAAAATTCACAAAAGAACAAAAAAAATTTTCCGGGGTCCACTAAGAGCCGCCAGCCGACGCCGGCGTGTTCAAGGTGGGGCGCCGCCGCCAGACGGCCTAGCAGTCCCACCGCCGAGTTATTTTTTTTGTTTGTTTTTTTGGTTCTTCGTTCTGTGAATTTATATCATGTATCTATTAATTAATTACTACGCAAATTAACTAATGCTTATTGCTTAAACTCAAAACTCGCTCTGATACCACTGTTAGGAAATCTACAGGGGAACGCAGCGGAATTTAAAATTTATTTCCTATTAACCTAAGATCGACTTCGTTTAAGCAACAAGCAAAAAAAGAAGTAGACAAGAGAATACTTTGGTTGATCTAATTGGATCGACGCTTTGTCTACGGTTGTAGTTTTTGCATGAAGCCGCCCAAGCGTTCGGCCTCTACTGGTGATCCACACAAACAGCCCGCCGGAATCCCATCATGGATTGCTAACATAAAAAATCGGTTGCTAGACCGACCTTTTCTCTCTCACAAAATCTCTCTAAGAAGCTTTCTTATTTTTCACAAGAACTATTAGTCTCTTGGAATTGTGATGTACCAAAGATCTAGCCAATCCTCCCTTTTTATGGGGTGACATGCGCCCCTTGACAATCTCAATCTAATTGGGAGAAGCTTCTTAGTAGATTGGGGAGAAATAAAACATTTTCCTAATAAAATATGGAAAGTATCTTTGATAGAATCATCTCATTTAATTAATATCTTATATTAAATATTTCCAAGATATTGTCAATATCTAATATTGACTATCTTTATCTTATTACCATAAATCAATTTTTCATAAATCAATTAATATCTAATATTAATATATGTAATCTCATTAATTAAATAGCACAATTCAAGTGTATCATATACACTCAAGATGGCGCCCTATACACCAATATTTTGGCATCAAGAATATTCTTAATTAATATAATGCTATGATTAATTAATTCATAAAATACATGTGTATCAATATACACAAATAATTTCGAATTATACATCAACTATGTATATTATTTAATTAATCAACATAATTAATATCGTGTATTTAATTTATTCATAATAAATAAATACCATCATATTAATTTATCACTATAACACTTTATAGTCGAGTAAAACTTTTCTTATTTGGTTATCACTATAACCGCATTTTAATCCGGCTAGATATTCTTATGTGTGTGACCCGATATGCTTCCGAATATGTTGGCCGTAGACTCAATGTGCAAATTACGAAAATGCCCTTCATACCTAATGATCACGGAATAGCATCTAGCAACACACCGTGACCCCCAATTATCGGAAGAGTCAAATGCAATGACTACTACCTTTCATGTGAAATAGTTACCGTATATATAGAATCCTATCGCTGTTACAATATCCATACGGTCGTATCTGGATATCATGCTCTCTCAAAGTAACTCATTTACTTCCACTATGCAAAGATTCACGAGAGTAAGACATTTCTTAAAAGAAGCCCTTCCGAACATTTACTCCTAATCATAGGATACACGATTTCCGGACGAACAACATGAATCCTGCGCATGCTTCAGTATCACACCCAATCACTACTGCATGATCACCACATGTCTAGGGGAAACCTCAATAGTGTCAAAGTATGACAATCCACACCATGATGTCATGAAGACTCCGGTCTCAGGATAATTACACAACCGCCACATAGTGCGACACTTAATAAAGTAAGTGGGTCAGTCTAACGTACACATTCTCTATTACACGTCCACGTACAGACCAAGTGTCTAAACACTTTGATAGATGAGATCTATCCCTGTCTTCAATAAGATAGAAGATATCTAATACGTGCTAGTCTAATCGTACTATTAATGTCTTGTTTAATAGCACATACGACAAGAGACATTTTAAGTATCAAACATTTTTAAAGTGAGTTGAGATCTCATCAACCAAAATCACTATTATGATTTCTCTCTCATAGTTTGACACTAGGGACGTTATCATATATACAATCAAAAATTGGTTCATATAGATAAATAGAATATATACATTAAAGACATATATCATATGTATAAACATAAAGAAATAGTAGAAATGATCCGACCCGGTTGGATCCTGTCCAACCCCGGCCAAGCAACGCAACTTCAGGCTCGGTATTTCCTTCACCTAACTATTACTGTAAAGACTTCATTTCAATGACTAACGCATTCCATTCATGAAATGCAGCTGCCATATTGGTGTTTTTCTAAACGATGAGAGTGGGACAGTAACAACTTCAATGTTTTCTCCGGACGCGGAGAAATTAACAAATTTTACAGGGGCAAAAATTAAAGAAGTAGCTAATATGGTTTGTGTCCTATTTTTAAATTAATGTTGTCTACTAATACCGCAGTTCTTGTGTTTTGTTGCTGCACGTGTTTAAAAAACCGAAGCTTCATCGTGTTTGTTTTACATTCTTGTTTTTTTAACTTAAACATACACCATGTATATGATAACAGTAGTGTGTACATTGACCTCTTCTAAATATAGCCTAGCAGTTATGAGAGAATATCTCTAGCATAATTATAGCATAATTCTAGGATCGGTTACGATTGTATTTTGTATATATATTTGCCTATTGTAAATGGAAAAGGTATGGAATATATTATTTACATGGTATCAGAGCATTAGGTTAAAACACCACGTCGCTTCCGCTGCTCTTCTCCATCAATTTTTTTTTCTTTTTCCAGATTCCAATGGCTGACTCTGCCAACCCCAAATTTCATCCAGTCTTGGCTGTTAACAACATCAAGACATTGATCCCAATCACCTTGGACCGGGAATCCGGCCAATGTCATTCGTGGGTGGCTCTTTTTAAGGTTCAAGCTAAGCTTCATGATGTGATGGATCACATCATTCCGCCAACGGAACCAACAACCAAGGCAGCTTCCGATAAGGCTAAAGCCGCGGATATTCCGCTTTGGAATCGTATTGATGCCGCTGTTTTGCAGTGGATCTATGCCACGGTGTCTTGGGACATCTTAGATCACATTCTCGTTGAAGATGATACTCCCGCCGGCGCTTGGGATCGCGTCAGTGGTATGTTTCGGGACAACCGAACCACGAGAGCTATGCATCTCAATAAGGAATTGAACAGTGCGTCATTGGCAGATTTTCCTGATACCAATGCGTATTATAATTATGTGCAGAAACTTGCAGATCAATTGAAGAATATAGGTGCAAAACTGGATGATGATATTGTGGTACTGAGATTGCTCGATGGCCTTACCGATTCCTATGACAATTTTGTTACCCATATTCAGCAGAAGAAACACTTACCAGATTTCGAGTCGATTCGTTCGAAATTAGCATTGGAGGAGACCACCAAAATTGCCACGGCAAAAGCTGAAGCCGAGGCGGCGGCGCTTCACACAATGACCCAGTACACCGGTAATACAGGGTCCTCATCGGTTCATCCACCCGCTCTAATTCGAATGGGTACAAGGGAAAACATTAGAAATCGAAGAAGAATGGGGGTCAATCGGGTGGATTTCAGCAGCAAAAATCCGGTGGAAAGGGGTATAATCGGTCTCAGCAGGACTCACCGCCGGCAAATGCTCCTCGACCGGCCTGGACAGCTCCGCCGCCTTGGTGGATGACATTTCCTTATCAATGGGCTCCGCCTCCATGCCCCTACCCGACGCAGCCTTGGCCCCGGCCAGTTGGATCTCCAAACGGCACACACGGACCTCGGCAGCAATTGCCTCCACCACCTACTCAATTTCCAATGGCTCATATGGCGTTTGATACCTCCCAGCAGTGGCTTCCCACTGAAACAGATCAGGCATATAACACCATGTCTCTCCAGCAGCCACCTGCACCTTAGATAATGGACACGGGGGCCACTTCCCATATGACATCATCTCCGGGTACGCTTACGTCCTATTTTAATTTGAGCAATAGTTCTGGGGTAACTGTCGGTAATGGTCATTCTATTCCAGTTCGAGGTTGTGGTAACACAACCTTACCTACCTCACATAAATCCTTGTGTCTAAACAAAGTCCTTCATATGCCCAATATTATTCAAATCTTGTTTCTGTTCGTAGATTTACCGTTGACAATAATGTGTGTGTCACATTTGACCCATTTGGATTTTCTATAAATGATCTGCAGACAGGGAACCAGATAATAAGGTGTAATAGTACGGGGGAGCTTTACCCCGTCACAAACCCGGATAGACAGCCATCCACTTTTATTGCATCTTCAACATGGCATGCTCGTCTCGGTCACCCGGGACGTCCAGTTTCTGATTCATTGCGTAATAATAAATTTATTGATAGTCCTTCCGTTTTTAGTACTCATGCTTGCAAGTCGTGTGTATTAGGCAAACAGATCAAACAGCCATTTTTGGATTCTCAAAATGTTGTTTCTTTCCCTTTTGATATTATTCATATTGATGTATGGACATCACCTATTTTGAGTACTTCCGGTCACAATTATTATGTTCTTTTCTTGGATGATGCTACAAATTATTTATGGACTTCCCCCTTTCCCATAAATCGCATGTTTTATCTATGTTTAAATGGTTACACACCTTTATTCATACTCAATTTGCTCGTGAGGTCAAAATATTCAATGTGACAACGGGGGGGGGAATATGATAGTCATCCGTTTAGATTATTTTGTGATTCGAAAGGTATTTCGTATCGGTTTTCATGCCCACACACCTCATCGCAAAATGGAAAGGCAGAAAGAAAAATTCGGTCTGTCAATAATCTTATGCGCACGTTGTTGCTTCATGCATCTTTACCTCCGTCGTTTTGGCACCATGCTTTAGAAATGGCTACCTATCTTATCAACCTTCTACCATCACGTCTATTATCTAACATGTCTCCACTTAGAATGTTATATGGAAAAGACCCTAGTTACTCACACCTACGTGTCTTCAGGTGCTTGTGCTTTCCCTTATTTCCGTCCACCAAAATTAACAAACTACAAGCCCGATCAACACCATGTGTTTTCTTAGGGTATCCATCTGAACATCGTGGATACAAATGTTTTGATTTGTCGACTAATAAAATATTTATATATCGACACGTCATGTTTGATGAATCCGTTTTTCCCTTCACACACTTTCATGCGACCAAACCAGATTTGTACAATTTCCTTCAAGATTCACTCGGCCCAGCCTAATTCCAGCCCATCAGTCAATTCCACAAATCAGCCCAGCTCCTCTTCCTCCATAGATCAGTCCCCTTCCTCGGCCCAGTCAAACACTCCACCTACATCTCCTCTTCGGCCCAACCCCCACCTCTTATACCAGGCCCGGTCACATGCAGTACCCATGGTATATTTAAACCAAATCCCAAATATTTTTTGGACCAAGCCTATACGATACACAATAATCCTTCGCCATTACCGAAAAATCCCCGTGACGCCCTTTCTGACCTGAACTGGAAACTGGATATGACTGATGAGTTTGATGCTCTTATTAAAAATGGGACGCGGGAGTTGGTACCCCGCCCCCCGGGTGTTAATATTATTCGTTCGATGTGGATTTTTACTCATAAATTTCATTCTGATGGTTCTTTTGAGAGGCATAAAGCCCGTCTTGTAGGTGATGGAAAAACACAACGTGTTGGTACAGATTGTGGGGAAACATTTAGCCCGGTGGTCAAACCGGCCATAATCCACTCGGTTCTCAGTTTGTCGCTTTGCAAGGGATGGTCATTATGTCAACTAGACGTTAAAAATGCCTTTCTACACGGGGAGCTCAACGAGACGGTTTATATGTATCAACCAATGGGGTTTCGGGATTCTCAATATCCGGATCATGTTTGTTTGCTCCGTAAATATTTGTACGGTTTAAAACAAGCACCACGGGCTTGGTATCGTCGCTTTGCGGATTTTGTTCTGGCTATGGGTTTTATAATGAGATCTCGGATAATTCTCTGTTTATTTATCATCATGGCAGTGAGATGGCTTACTTATTACTTTACGTCGATGACATAATCTTGACAGCTTCATCCGATGCTTTACGAATCTCGATCGTTGACCGGCTTAATTCCGAGTTCGTTATGAAAGATCTTGGACATTTGAATTATTTTTTAGGGATACAGGTTACACGACATAAGGGTGGCTTATTTCTTTCACAGTCCAAGTATGCCCAGGAATTAATTGATCGCACCGGGATGTCGTCATGTAAGCCTTCGCGAACACCTGTGGATACTAACCCCAAACTTGGGTCCAAGGCAGGTCCTCCGTGCCCTGACGTGTCATCCTACCGCAGCCTGGCCGGCGCATTGCAGTATTTGACGTTCACCCGTCCGGATATATCGTACGCCGTTCAACAGCTTTGTCTTCATATGCATGCCCCACATTTGGAACATATGAATGCACTTAAACGTGTCATTCGGTATTTGCGAGGGGCGTCGCGACTTGGGATCCATTTATATCCCACGCCCTTACCGAGCTTATATCCTATACGGATGCCGATTGGGCAGGGTGTCCGGATACACGTCGTTCTACTTCGGGTTATTGTGTTTTTCTCAGGGATAACCTTATCTCATAGTCCTCCAAACGCCAACCGACACTTTCGAAATCAAGTTCCGAGGCCGAGTACCGAGGTGTAGCTAATGTTGTTTCCGAAACGTGTTGGATTCGGAACCTATTGTTGGAGTTAGGTTGTCCTTTGCGCAAGGAAACTTTGGTGTATTGTGATAATATTAGTGCGATTTATTTATCCGGTAATCCAGTTCAACATCAACGTACCAAGCACATCGAGCTAGATATTCATTTTGTTCGTGAGAAGGTCGCCTGTGGCGAGGTTCGAGTGCTTCATGTCCCCTCGAAGCACCAGATTGCAGATATTTTTACGAAAGGCTTACCAGAAGTTCTTTTTGATGAGTTCCGATCCAGTCTCAGCGTTCGTGATCCTCCCGTTTCGACTGTGGGGGAGTGATAACAGTAGTGTGTACATTGACCTCTTCTAAATATAGCCTAGCAGTTATGAGAGAACATCTCTAGCATAATTATAGCATAATTCTAGGATCGGTTACGATTGTATTTTGTATATATATTTGCCTATTGTAAATGGAAAAAGGTACGAAATATATTATTTACAGAATATGTGTGCTCTTATTTTGCATGGGTAGAATGCTCCCTTGAACGATGAAATTGAAAGAAGAATCAACAGGAAGCCTGTCATTTGCTTTGTCAAGCATCATGAGAAAACATTCCGAGAGGACACGGAAAGAAGCTGCCTTATTGTGAAACTATACACTGAACATAAAATTGTAGAATTAAGGGCCCCTAAGAATACTGAAGGTATTTCTCCTTCGGGTGGTGTGGACTCATCACTTCCTACCTCTCAGCTTGGTGAAAAATGGAAGCAGTTTTTCAGCCAAAAGCAAAGTTGGCGATTGAAGATATTGCAAATGCAGCTGGAATCGAAGAGGCATCTTTTGCAGCCTCTTCCAGTCCCAAAAGAAGTCTTTTATTCACTAATGTTCCTGCTGCTAAACTTGAAACAGTCCTCCAATCACCTTCTCTGATGCCAGCTGTTGCTGAAAAAACTCCATCCACTGGTTTTGAAATTTAGCAAAGTCCAGGTAAGAAGGTTAAAGGGAAGGAGACTGAAAACATATGATCTACGCAGTCGTTAGTGATCCAGCCATATGGAACCTTTGCTAATAATAAATAATGTGCTATAAACTCTCTTGCTTTAATATCAGAAAAAGGTTAGTTTCATATTAGAACCATTAACTTTTTAGTACAGAAAATCTAATGGCATTATAATATGAAAACTACATCCCTTACACGGGTTAGTTATGTTCCCGAATTTTGCTTCTTGCCCAACAACTATCATATGTAATGATTGGGCATCTTGTGCTTCTAGAAAGTACATGTTTTGGTTTGTATTTTGTACTAATGTTTGTAATGCACTCGAAGGTCCTTGTAATATTAATGGCTGGTTATGTTATTCGTACGCTTGTTTGTGTTTCTATCATAGATCATACCATATCATTATTATTGCTAATGTTATTATACTCCCCATTGCTGTAAAGAATTTTCAGTGTCAAGTGTTTCTTTGGTTCTTACTATTGGCTGTAGAGATTAATGTTGTTTCTATGATTTTGGGAAGCACTCTTCATACATTATGAAGAGTGAAAAAGGTGGCTTATAAGCTGGTGGTTTTTAGAGGTTTATGAAATATGTGTTTGTTGGTTTCTTTTTTCTTTTCCCCGGGAGATGTTTATTGAGTATAAGCTACTTCCATGGAGTTGATAGACATATGATGACAGAATCCAATTGTTGTGCTGTGCAAGTAGCAGTTGTATAATTGGAAATTTAACACTTGTATAATCAACATATTCTAATTATTCGGATACAATAGATCAATGGGCAGCCGTGCCTTGCACGGCTTCATTGCCCTAGTATATATAAATATACCAATCATCAGCAAACGGAACATCATCCGAGACGAGTTCAACTTAGTAAAGATAATATTAATGTGGTAATTTAAACTGTTCGTCTTTAGAGTAGATCAATCACACGTGGATCAAGATATTCAAGAGCAATAATAATCTTCTCTTGGTAGGTTGATCCATCTTTTCGATTCCTTTAAAATCAAGGGTTTCATTCTTGTCAAAGTTATAGTTTTTAATCGTAGATTATTGATTCTTTTAGGTGATATCTCGTTTCGTGCCTTTTTCCGAATCCGTATCACTTTTGGCATCCAATAGAGGTAAGGGTTATATAATTGATGGGTTAGGTTAAATTTATGATTTTTAATTGATTTAATTCATAATTGGTTTTCTATAATTAATTTATTATTGCACGAATTTCTATTCGTTACCTTACTGGGAAAATTAGACCGTCTGTCTAGTACATAGTACACGATCATGTAAGGTTCAGTCAGCATGAATTTTTATTTTAAGAACTTAATTATTATTTATTTATTTATTCATTTAATTGTTTATTTATATATCATGTATTAAAGTTAGATGCATGATAGGATAATATGCATTACGCATGTCAGATAGGTCTTGGTTAGGTATTGGCATACCCTTATTTTGCTATGAGTTCTCGAGAATCCTCAACATCCAAGACGCACCCCGTGCCTGGGGGTCAGTTATAATTCAGGTGGGTGTTGGGCCGGGATTTAGGTGCCCACCTACGGGTCGAAATAAAGAGCAGACCGATTAGTTTTCGTTTATTTATTTATCATTTGGGTCATGGAAAAACATGACAAGCCCTGCCTTTGTGGGTGCGACAAAGATGGAATACCCTAGAATCATTTGACAACTTATTACACATAGGGCACTATTATTAATTGCACTTATTCAGTTGATTCACTTCATTTAATGGAAGTTAATGTTATTTTATTGGAACAAAAGTGGTTCCACAATTATTGAATCATTATTATTATTGGAAACAAAAGTGGTTTCCCTATGTATGCATGTTATTTTAATGAAACATGAATTTATGGAAGATACGGTAATTAAAATAGATACGATTATGCATTAGTATGTTAGGATGCATTATATTATGTCATGTCCAATTCCTTATTCCCATTATCCATGTGTAGCATTTAAGTATGGTAATAATGAACATGTATTTTGAAAGTATACTTGTATTAATAGAGAACTATTAGAGTATTTTCCAGATGCTACCATAGTTCCCTTTTAGTTATATTTTCTTTACTGGACCGCCATGCTCACCCCTTACTCAATAGTTTCAGATAAAGTATTGTTGATTGATGTATAACATTTATATGATAAAAATTACGATATTTTATATATTTTATCAAATCTTTCTATAGAAAATATAAGAAATTATAACGATAATCTTATGTAATATCAATAGTTATGAATAAGTCTAAAATAATATAAAAATCTAGTAAAAGTAATAAAAAGTAATAAAAAGTTATAAATTTTGTACCGGTTTAGTAACCGGAGTGTCGTGTCAAATTTACGTGGGTATTTTTGGTGTTTTATTGCAGATTTTTAGATAAACCAAAACCCCGAGTGATGACACTTTTTGAAGTTAAAACATGTCTTTTGAAGGAAGTAAGGAAGTTCCACGAGATTAAGAATTCAAGTGAATCATCAATTCGTAGTATTATTATTGAATTATATTTTCGACGAACAAATGGCCCATCAAAAAGGCATTTTATGAAGAAGAGTCCTTCATGAAAGTTATAGATATTTTAAAGAGCTTTCCAACGTTTCTTGAATTATGTCATTTGGAGATCCAGAGCTCAAGTTATGATTTTATCAAGTTTCAGATCAAGATTTGGAAAAATGCTACCCGAATCAATCCGGATTAACCCCGGATCGATCCGGCTTATCTGATAAGGAAACATAATGATGATTAATATGTGGTTATGCAGAGGATAAGTCTGGGAGATAATATTTTTTATTCCCGGATCGATCCGACCTAACTCCGGTTCGATCCGGCCTTGAAAATTTCTCCTATAAATACAACATTCATGCAGGCTGTTGAAAAAGGTACCAATATATATATACTAGATTATATATATATCTTCTAATCTATTAAGTTAGTAGTAGTAATGTATATATTAGTAGGCATTATGCCATAAATAATGTAGAAGCCGTAGTATCGTTGTAATGCTTGGACGGTTATCGGGAGTTCGATGTTGAAGAAGTTGTTGTAATTTCTGGAGAATACGGCCTCTAAATCAGCAGTTGTAACCTGGTAATATTCTGAAGTTTTATGTTTGTTGTTTTTATGTTTTTCTTTATAATGTTAGTAGGCAAAATCTATAACTAGCCAAGATATGTAATTGAAATATTTCGATCTTTTTGGTAAAATGAATGATGACTATAACTAAAATTGATTAAAATTGAATTTGATGAATCTTTTTCTACTTGAAATGTATTGAAAATATTCGTATTGACGTAATTAACCAATATGAATCGCACCATAACCTAATGACGAACTAAACGGTGAAGTTAGGATATGAGAAAAAGGTAGAAAAACCGGAGGGTAAAAATGGCCGAGTGAAAACGTGACAACGGAATCCTATTTCCTACCCGGGGTAGAATTGTTTTATCTATTGAAAAGAGAAACACTTCTTGAAATTATCTGTACTCGAGATCTAATTACGTTAATTCACCTGTTCTGATCAAGATCCTTAACATTGACCGCATGACAAAACGGAGTACCCAATCTTTTGGATGACATTGGACGATTGATGAGACATATGACAGCTTTAAATGCGCTTTCGTGTGAGAGAACTCGTTGAGTGAGGAGTGCACCGTTTCACATATTCAATTGGACCTAATAAAAAGGAAGAACGAGCACATCCATTAAACTAAAAAGATTGAATAATTCAATTACATATATCTTGGCTAGTTCTATAATAATTATTAGTATTTTATATTTTGGTATCTATATATTTATATATATATATATATATATTACTATTTATGTATTACTATATATATTTATGTATTTATATATATTATATTAGTTTAGTTTTAATTTATGCATTTATTTTCTGTTTATTAGTATAGTAGTGACTCGTATGATAAACATGCGATTTAGATCGGGTTAATAATAGCTGTTTGGTGTTTAACCACACTTAAAAGAATTACCACGTTCCCTAAGGATTCGACACCTGACTCACCATACTAGCACTACAATTTGACCCGGTACACTGCCGGTAAGGATTGTAATAGTCTAGAAAACGTCCGTCATTGATATCGAGGACACAGGAGAAGACTCATAGAGGACAGCTGTTATGCCTCTTAGTTTTTCATGTATAGGTTGTTCCTTTTTCTATTGATAACAGTCGTATTTTATTTTAATTTTTTGGGTTGCGCGCCCGTAGTTGATGCTCTGACATTTATGTCTTTTCAGTTTCTTTCTTGAGATGATAGATATTAATTAGTTGTATCCTTGTGATTTTAATGGAATTAAAGTACGTAGTATTTTGGGAATTGAAATGGCTGTTGGTTGGTCATTTTGTTTATTGGAGATGTTGATACATCTGTAGGAGAGAATGTTAATTCCTAGGGATTTGACCTACTGACGTTGTATAAGGGCCCATACACCGGAGGCATGGTTGGTTCAGGTTTGACGTTTTCTGTTCCATCCGTTCAGTTTTGAGTGTTGTTAAGTGTTTAGTGGCTGTTGTTTCTTGTAGCATATAATCTCAGGGATCTTATGCTGCTTGGAATCAACAAATCTAACCTCTTTTCAACATTTTATAGGTTTAGCCTAGTTCCTTTAAATTGTTTAGGATGTAATCTCTAGTAGTTTGCATACCTTGGTTATATATATTTACATTTAACCAAAAAATAATAATTAATGCTTGGTTCGTATTCCGCGCGTTCTGATGTACTTAATTCTTTGAAATTTCCGCTTGTTTGTTTGCTGCAACTGTTTCATAAGGCTTACGTGTGCATTTGATCACAAGATGTGCACGTGCCGAATAGCCTTTTACAATTTTCGCCTTGCCTATGGTTTAGGCTGTTACATATGTGTATATATCTATATATATATATATATATATTTAGGAGAGGAAATAAAATTGATTTCGACCCAAATCCGGAAAATACCCGATTGACCCGCTCCAAATCCGATTCATTTAAAAAAGACAAATATTTTTAAAATCCAGCATTAATTGCTATTTCAAATACTTACTAATATTACTCTCGGAATTCAAAGTATTATTCAAATTCAAAATTTGATTTCCTTTTATTTCAGATTCCAAAAATATTGCATTAAATTCATGATTATTATTCAGAATTCAAATTTCAAATTTTAAAATTCAAAATCTTATTTACGAGATTCCGAAAATGTATATATCTATATCTATATAATAATAAAAAATTGCAACAAATTCTGCTAATATCCTCTCGGTCTTCAAACTTTCAAATTTTAAAATCACATGCCTCAAATCCGGCCATCAAAATCAGCCGTCACCACAACATTTCCTCTTCATCTCTATATTTCCACATTTCCTCTTCATCTATATATTTGTTTCTACAACACTATCCTTATCTATGTTTAATTTGTTTTGATATAGGTTTTCTTTATTTATTTATTTTTCTTTTTGCAAGATATTGGTCTTTTTTGTTTCTTCTCCAACCGCCTCTCTCCGCCATGCCTGCTTACAACCACCACCACCTTCCAGGTAAAATAGTTCTTTTGTCAAAATGTGTAGCATCTTTCATATAAATTTTCTATTTTATTTATTTCAATAAAATTGCCAATTTTTTAATACACTATTTCAATTTATTTTACATTTTTTGTTTCTAAAAAAACGTATTTTACATTTTGGTATTTTTTTTGTTCCTTTTTGCGGTATAGTTATCATTTGTTTGGTTCTCTTCTCCTCCTTCCGCTTCTCTTCTTCGTGTTCCGGCTATCTACAAGCCCCACCTCCTTCAGGTATAATAATTCTTTTAGATCATGTAGTAAAAATGCCTTATGTTTTTTTTAAAAAATGTAATGACCTTTTGTTTATGAATAAAATCATTATAATAATCTATTGTTCTATTTTATTCATTTTGATAGAATTAGTTTTTTTTATTGACGGTTATAATTTATATATATATATCTATATCTATACAATATATAAAAAAAAGGAAGGGAAATAAAATTAATTTTGACCTAAACCCGCTAATTATACTATTGAAACCGCTTCAAACCCGGCCGGTGAAAAAAAACATAGTATCTCCTACTAATTGTGTTGGACAAAAATTAAAATAAAAATTAGAGCAATAATGGTAGCTACTAATATTCGTTTAGAATCTTTTGAATCTAATGCAATAATGGCAGCTACTCAAATTTGTTCAAAATCTTTCTGAATTTATGTGTTACATGTTCAAATTTGTTCAATTTTTTTTTCTAAATTTATGTTTTAAAAAAATAATGCCGTAATTCTACATTTCCCTCGGCTTAAAGCATGTGAACGTTTTTTTAGGGTTTTTTAATCTTAAATTTTTTTTATTTACCCGTAATCTTTTTTTTTTTTTTTTTTTTGAATTCTATTCATTAACTATGTTCACACGCTATTATCCATATTATGTTTTCTTTTTTTTTTCTTTATAATTTTTATCAGGATTGATTGCCTCTTAATGGTGATTGATATTTCGGGATATTGGAATGTTATATACGTAAAATATGTTTACGCGTTATGACCTAATTTTTTTTTCTTTTTTTAAACGTAATATTTTTTGTACATGTAATCTTTTTTTTGTTTAGAATTTTATTCATTTATTATGTACACACGTTATTACCCATATTATGTTTTTTTTTTTTTTTTTTGTATACTTTTAATTAGAATTGATTGCCTATTAATGGTGACTGATTTTTTGTTATTTGGGATGCTATTCATTAACACATTATTATTTATATTATGTTTTTATTTTGCTTTTGGGCCTGTTTGGATAGAAAGAAAAGGAAGGTGAAGAAAGGAAAGGGTTTGGATGGATTTTATTTGAAGGTGTTTGGCAAGCTAATGTTAGAAAGAAAGGAAAGGGGAAGGAGGGAGAGGACGGGAAAGCTTGCAATGTAAATTCAGTATTGTGTTTTCCAGCCAAATTCGGCAAGATTGAGAAGGATAAGGATTTTATTTTAAAAATATTTTAAATATAATTCTTTTTTGAAAAACATTATCTGAATAACCTTACTTATTCCATAACTCCCACTAACCCAAATTGGCGCTAATTACTCGCAGATTTGGCGCCGCTTTCACGATCTTCCTTCCCATTTTGGCGCAATTATTTTTGGCCAATTTATAGCAACATTTTTGAGGTATCGAGAAGGTTCTAACAACAATATTTACTTTACCATCAAATAATTTCTGACCTTTGAGGTATCAGGCTATCATCAAGATTTTGAGGTATGTATAATAATTTATGTATTGGTATTATTATTATTAATTGGAATATATGCTGCTAATTTTTGAAAGAATCATTGTTGCAATTTGGTCATGAAATGAAAAAGAAAATGACTTTTTTTCTCAAGTTGTTATCGAGATCGATTTTTGTTGTTGTTATTATCGTCGTTTTTTCTTCTTCGAATATTAGCTTTGATTGATTATGTTTGTTGATACTCTATTGGATGGGAATTAATTCATCCGTGTTAGTTGCTTAGTGATATACTCTTTTGATTTTTGATAAGAAATCGTTTTTATCTTTCAATCGGTGAAGGTGCGAAACCGCAAAAGAAAACGTAAAAGATGGGCCATGGAGAGTGAAGATGAGTTATTGAATAGAAATGACATTGTTTTTGACATTGATGATACAAACGACGATGTGCAATTTCTATCACCAAAAGAACGTGGCCTGAGATGCATGGGGTGTCTCGAAAAGGTAAGAAGAAAAAAAGTCTCACCAAAAATGAGAATGAAGATAAGATGGTTGCAATATGGAGTCTATAGCGATTGCGAGTGAATGCTTGGGGTTGAAAGCCAAAATGCAATCAAAACTATATCGATACAAACCTTGTGGAATGATTTGAAATCATGTGGTGCGCAATGCACCTCTACTTGGTGATGCGTATATGTTGTTGGTCGGAAATTCTAGCAAGTGATTACATTTCGTGGGTTTCTGAGGAAGATCGATTGGATATCTTTGTTGAGAATGATGGAGAAGAAGGATTATGATATATGATCGTAACCAATTAAATTTTTTTTTTAAATAACCGTTCGGTATGTTAATAACGTACTATCTATTTCCAATTTCATGCTTATTAATTATCTAGACTATTGTGGATGTTAGTATTTTGTTGTTTTTGTGTTGACTCTGTACACCATTATGGTGTTTGTGTGATTTGCTTCAATAAGATTATGCTTGAGGAAAGTGATGTTTAGATCTTTGCAACCCAGTGATATTTTTTAGTTGAAGGGGAGCTTTGTTTTGTGAGCATCGAGGTGCTTTACCTTATGCATTTTTATCTGTGCTTTTTCTTTGAATGAACATGGAAGTCTAAATTGAGAAATATAGAGATTCATGTTTAATGCAATGTCTAAAATTGGAAAATCATTTATAATTTTTCGATTTCTTTTCCTTTCCACTGATATTCCAAACACACTTTTAAACCTTACTTTCCTTTCCATCTAGTTCTATCCAAACACTCAAAATAAATTTCACAATCCCTCCATTACCTCTCCTTTCTTTTCAGTCACTATCTTTTCTTTTCCTTTCTATCTAATTCTTTCAATCCAAACGGGCCCTTTGCTTTACTGTAACTTTTTTTAGCCGTATTTTTATGTTAGAATTTTAATCATTAATTATGTTCACACGTTATTACACATATTACGTTTCCTTTTTCTTTATAATTTTCATCAGAACTGATTGCCTATTAATGGCGATCTTACCTTTCCGGCAATGCATGAGATTCTCTAAAAAATGAATGAATTTGCATTAAATGTGTTCTTTTAGTTTTATTTTTGGAAGGAATTAAACGTGTGATTTTTTGCCTGATTAATGAGATTTTTAATTTGAAAAGAAAGAGTTTATCAGAACTGATTGCCTGTTAATGGCGATCTTACCTTTCCAGCAATGCATGAGATTCCCTAAAAAAATAAATGTATTTGCATTAAATGTGTTCTTTTAGTTTCTATTTTTGGAAGGAATTAAACGTGTGATTTTGTCTGATTAATTAGATTTCTAATTTGAAATTCAAAATAAAAGAAAGAGTTCTTATGGTTGAGGGATTGTAGGGATCGAGTGATTAATGTGTTGATTAAGAAGATTTTAATTTGAAATAAATAAAATTTTTATGGTTGAGAGATTATAGGGGGTGAGTTAATGTTGATTGATTTCTTATTTAATGCGCTACTTGACTTGACTTGCCTTTTTTTTTCCCGGTTTTGGAGCGGATTCGAGAAATTTACTAAAAATATGAATGTATTTGCATTAAATGTGTGATTTTTATTTTATTTTATTTTTAGAATGAATTAAACGTGTTATTTTGTCTACACTAATGATGAATGAGAGTTTTAATTTGAAATTTGAAATAAAAGAAAGAGTTTTTACGGTTGAGGGATTATAAGGAGTGATTTATGCGTTGATTAAGGAGAATTTAATTTGAAATTTAATATAAAAGAAATTTTTATGGTTGAATATAAGTCTCTCCACTCACTTTTTCACCTAAATCTAAGATTTTTTTAATCTTTTTTGAAGGGGGGTCTATTTCATCCATTAACCTAAAACACGAGTTTCTCTTTTCTCATAAATGTAGTATTAAAATTTTCATTTTGTTGCCTTGGCTTCAACCCATACCTATTTTTTCTTGGTGTTTATATTCGATCAATTCATCGTAGCTTGCTTTAAATGCATCATTTTAAATTTATTAAACCGTAAGATTTTGTAACCGTCTCTTAGTTGTTGAGTTTACTAAAATCAACTTAATGTGTAAATGTTAATCTACTTTTGTAGGGTCATAAAGTAAATAACGTTTGGAAGTTGGTTGCACTGGTGTACCATATTCGTGCCAGGGCATGTTTGCAAATAAGAGCTTGGATGTAGTATACTTTGGTGAAAAGATTATTTGGGGCGGGGGTTTGGTAGTGGGGTGGAAGGGATGGTTGGTGGTTAGGTAATTTGATATTGTAGTGTATGTACATCATACCAATTGTTGTCTTATATATCAATGATTTGTTAGATATATGATACTCCTAATACGTAATGATTTTCATTTGATATATATTTGAGAATGTCAACATTCATCATATATTTACGTTGAATGTCCAAATTTATTATTTTTTCACAAACACAAATAACCCCGTGCATGGCACGGGTTTTAGGCTAGTATATATATATATATATATATATATATATATATATTATATATATATATATATATATATCTTAACATAGTTTTAACTATTAAACCAATTTTGTCCTAATTTTGTCCTATTCGCCCGCTTTTTTTTGCCTCTTTTATCATTAAAACGACGTCGTTTAATGATTCTCCAATTGTTAGTCCACCACCGCCTTTTTGCACCAGTAGAATTTATACAAAATGGCCACTTCTTCGTAATATTGTCGGCGGGCATATATATATATTTCCTTTTGAACATGAACATGCATTTGAAATGTTTACCTGCCATTTTCATCCGTTCTTCAAGGCTTCTTCGTCGGTGCTGCTCTGTTGATTTTGGTACAGTCGGTGGTTTGTGTATTTCGAGTAGAAGAAGAGAAGGCTTCGCTAAGGTGATCCATGCTTTACTTTTTTCCCCGTTTTACTGTGATTTAATGGCTGGGTTTGTTAATGTCTGTGGGTTCGTCTTCAGTATTTGGGTTCCAGATTGTTCTCTGCTTCATGATTGGTTCTTTAGTGTTCGATTTTGCTCCCATTTTATTATGATTTTGTTTTTTTATTGGCGTCTGATTGTTCGTTCCTTTCTGTTTTTGTTATTGTGTTTTGTGTTATGATCAGGTTATGTGTTGCATTGCATGTCTTCTTTGGGCAGTTTTGTAATTGATTATTGTCCTTATTCTTTTTTTTTTGGGTACGTTTTTTTTTGGCGGCTCATTTACCATTTGTTGCGTTGTTCGGTTTAGCTGTTCTATTGTATTTTGTGGTGTCAGTTCTCATTGTGTTATATTTTTTAGCACTCTATTTGGTTATGTTTTTGGGTTTTCTGGCCTATTGTCATTCTAGGATTTCTATTCTTGGTTCGTTCTGGACTCTTGTTTTTGCCAAGATGAGCTCTTTGAACCTCTGCTTCATCATTAATCATGTATGTTACATTGCATGTCCGATTTAGTGGTCTCGTCTCTACATTTGTCTAAAGTCGCTTCGCTTCTTTATTGGTCTTTGTTATGATGTTCCTTGCAACTACACTGTCTTATTATACTTGTGATTTATGTTTATCGCACTTGCTGATGTACAAAGGTTTATACTGTTTGCAGGTTTGGTTGTATCAAAGGTGTTCTTCCTATTCTTGTTTATTGGATCCATCGTAAGGTAAAACTACTAACAATATAATTGGTTGTTTTGATGCTATTGATCTTTCTATATTGTTGGATATATATGGTTTATTGATTTTGCTATTACATGTTTGTTGAATAGTTTGTTAACTAAGTACATGCCTTTTCTTCAAGGTATCCTTGATGATATTCACTTTGCTGTTGCTGTTTTCTTATTTGTTAGATGCATTTGGCTTCTTTGTTGTTCTTTTGTCCTAGGTAGGATATTTAGATGTCTCTTGGTCTTACAAACCTATTTGTGTTGTCCTTCTACTGGTTTTTAGAAGCTGTGGCTGTTGTCGTAGTTTGCTTTGATAATATAAGATGGTTGTCTTAGTTCTTTACTTGGCAATACTACTTTTCTTTGTGTACTTTTTTTTTGTTGTCTTTGCTTTCCACATTTAGGTTTCTGGTGCCTGCATATACTATGCTTCAGTCGCTTTATAATATGTGTAAAAGCAAGATATTCAGGTGTCTCCGTTTGTCTTCTTCATTCGATATTGAAGTTGTAGCTAGCTTTTTTCTGATTTGTCCTATGTTTTATATGGTTTCTTACAAATACATAGTCTTCTTGCTTTGATGGCTGCATTATTTGTTGTGTACTTTTGTAAGTTCAATTTGTCATTTGATTTTTACACCGTTGTATTTAGTTTGTCTTATTTCTTCATGTTCTCTTCCACAATGTCATTATGTTCTAAATGGAAGGTATTACCTCTTATTTGGCGTAGATTACTTTGTCCGTGTTGTTCTGGTTACATGTTTAAATGTTATTTTCATTAGTGTATGTAGCTTTCCCTGTTTTGTTTAGGCTGTGCAGCTTCATTCTTTATTTCTGGTAAATTTTGTATCGTTCACTACAGATGTATATGCTTGTGACAAGACAAACAAACGACTTTGTTGTTCTTTTGTCCTAGGTTGGATGAGGATATTTAGGTGTCTCTTGGTCTTACAAACATATTTGTGTTGTCCTTCTGCTGGTTCTTAGAAACTGTGGTTGTTGTGGTAGTTTGCTTTCATAATATAAGATGGTTGTCATAGTCCTTTACTTGGCAATATTGCTTTTCTTTGTGTACTTTTTTTTGGTTGTTTTTGCTTTCCACATTTAGGTTTCTGGTTCCTGCACACACTATGCTTCAGTCGCTTTATAATCTGTGTAAAAGCAAGATATTTAGGTGTCTTTGTTTGTCTTCTTCCTTTGATATTGAAGTTCTAAATTTATAAACCTACTAACCTGACTGGAATTTCTTGCAGTTTGGGGAGAAGGTATTCTGCTGAATCTGATTCACGCACGAAGAACTCGCTTAAAGTAAGTGTAGTTAGAGGTGCTACTGCAAACCTCAATAGTTAGAGGATCTATTGCAAACCCCGTAGTTACGGGATCTACAGAAAATCCCAGTTTCATGGGACACGTTAGCATTATAGTCTACTTAGCATTTACAGCGTATAAAATAGTTAAACCTGTAGTGGATAGGTTGAAGTTGTTCATGTTAGTTCTTTAGTTGCAAGCTTGTGATATATGTGTTACGTTTGTATTACAGTGACTATTTTTACTCCGTAAGTGAGGAACTCGAAATTTCTTAGTACTAGGAAATATGGACCATGATAAACGAAAATTGCGAAACCTAAAACAGCGACAAGCTTACGCAAGTATGAATGAAAGTGACAAACAGTCTCTTCTTTCCCGTCGGCGTGCACAGTATGCTTCCCGAAAACTAGACCTGCGTACTTCGTCAGTGCCTGGTTCTATTGGCAGCTCTTCTGGTTTATCTACTATGCTTCGACCTATGGTCTCCGATGCTGAAAGATCATCAAGTGTTGGTACACTATGTTCTAAGGCATACATAAACCCTGACTTCTATCCCTCAAATACATTAAGGAATCAGTTACGTGCTCAGTATGTAACCAATCGTAGTACTTCTATTGCTGAACCTTTCGTACTCTCAGCCTTACCCTGTTGGTCCCTTGAAAAGGCTTTGGTTAAGTTTAGAGGGGGGGGGGGGTGAATAAACTTAACACTTAAAACTTTGGAGTTAACAAATTCTGCAACTTCAGCAGTCTGCTGATACTTCAGGAGTCTGCTGAGACTTCAGTAGGCTGCTGATAAACAGTAGTCTACTGATAGTTGAGTTTGCTGAATTTGTGCAGCGGAATAAAATCAAAATTTAAGCCTTATTACTTGTTGTTAAATATGATACTAAGTATTAGATACTCAGTAGTGCAGGTGTGTGATTTCAGTTGCTAGATTCAGTAGGTTGATGAGTGAAATAAAACAAGTGCAGAAAGTAAAAGCAGAAAGTAAGTAGGCAGATTTTTATAGTGGTTCCAGGTGATGTAATCCTCAGACGCCCACTCTTCTCCTGTGATGTTGGAGGAAATTCACTGAGATCTTTGATGTAGCTGCATAAAGATTCCTAAGTTGTTTGTCCTTCACCAATGACTATGGCTTCACAAATCGAAAACTCGGAACAGTAGAATTGCTGCTCCTTAGTCTTCCACTGGTCCTTGAAGGGTAGGATTGCCTCTTCACCACTTCCACCACAAACAACAGCCTTTCACACTCTAATGATGCTTCACTGTTTTCAAAGAGTTCTTTATAAAATAAAGAATGAATCAAATAAATGATTCAATTGCAAAGCAGCCTTGATTAGGATGATGTAATCAAGCAGCTTGCGCCTTCAAGTGTGTATGCTTGATGTAGCTTGAACACGTAATGCACTTGAAGAAAATAACTAGACCAAGCAATTTTAAGCTCAAGAAGTTCAAAGAGGGTGTTTTTCACCAAGATTGTTGTCACTTAAAGTTTATCCCAAAATTCATCGTTCTTTTCTTGAGTTGAAAGTCTTCTATTTATAGGTAGGAATGCATGTGACTTGCATTTGAAATTCAAATGTGACTGCCTTGTATTTGTCCCATCTCATAACCAATCATTCACTATTCATGGGATCGACATCGCCGTAATTCTTTTGACAAAGGCAAATCATCCACCCTTTGACTTGTATCCAATGGATAAAAATATGGATCATCCTAACGTCTTTTTAATCTCAGCCTTTGATTTTCTTGATAAGTCAGAGGTAGTTGGCTGTCCTTATCCATGTAATCTTCCAAAATAATCTTGAATAAATCGAGATATATATCACCGCTTTATCATCATTTGAAGTATCAATCGTCACTTTGACAAAGATATCATTGTATAAAATGCAGTGTAGCTGATTTCTTTTATCTAACTTTTATTTGTGTAGTTAGATTACATCATTTTAATTATAACTAAGTTCCAAACATCATCCAACTTATGAAACTTAGACCTTCTACACAAGGTAATATGTAATCAGTTTAGGTCATCACAGACTTGCCTAAATTCTGATTCCATATCCTTGACTTTAAATACTAAGTTTGATCCCTTAGCCTTCATTTACTGAGTTTGAACCTCACCTTCTTCGCTCTTCGCCTTCAAGAGAGTTCCCGACCGCCCCATCGACCTATCTACCCCCATCGACTTAGACCATCTGGCCGATATCAATCAATGAGCCTTTTACAAAGGCTTGTTTGATCAAACCTATTTATGAATCAAACTCTAATAAACCTATACATTTTATCTAGACATCTTTTGCCTTTGCACTATAATAGCAGCTAGTATGGCACTCATCATCAAAACTAAGAAATAAGTCCAACAATTTCCCCTTTTGGTGATGATGCCACTACCTCACCTAATCAAAGAAAGCAAAAGATAAAACACAAAAACAGAAACAAATTCACCAATTCTCATTATAATCATTGTTCATTATTACAAACTAGATGCAAAGCAAGGATAGAGAATAATAAGTATGTCGATCTATTGTCTCTTTTCTCTTTCTCTTCTAGCCTTCTCACTTGCTCTTGATAGGCTCTCGATCTCTTCTATCATTTGACTCATCCATTCATTCTCAATTAGTGTAAAATCAATATAAGGATTGACTTGTTTCCACCAGGCCCATGCTTCAGCAGACAAGATTGATGTCATTCACTCAATCCAAACCTCATATACAAACTCCTTGAATTCATCCAAAGAGTCCTTTGCCTTTGTAATAGTAGTAGCACCTTTTCACCTCTCGCTACTTCTTCTACTTGCCCTTAAAGCTCGACTCTTGCTTCCCAAAATTTCAAACTCAAGAAAGAGTTAAGACCTTCATGAAATCCCATGTCATGATAAGGTCTCCTCCTTGTTGTAATACTCTTTCTTGTACTGTTTAAGTAGATCATCAAATGAGTTGGACTCGCCAGTGCAAAGTTGCTCAAGGCATTTGTATCATCTGTCCATCTCTTCTGTGCAAAGAGTCTTGCAGCCTCCTTTGCTGCAGCTGATTGGCCCTCTTCCCCCTTAGTGACATCATCAACAAAACGGGATATAAGGCCATGAATTGCTTCCTGTGACACTATCACTCTATGCATTTGACCTTCCATGGTTCTAGTTCTAGTATCAAGAGAAGTAATCCTGGATTGCAATGTCTCCTCCAAATTGCTGATCCTTTCAAGAAGTTTGGGATCGTGCATAGCGTGTGGTTGTGCAAAGAACAGAGGCTCAAGAGAGTTTAGGCGTACGCAAGCTTATCAAGTTTCTCATGGATAGAAATAAGTTGGTGTTTTAGAAACTTGTCTTTGGCGTTTATTTCCAACCTTGATGCCTCTCACATCTAGCATCATATCATTGATGATTTTTGAGTGGATGTAAAATTTGAAGCAAATCAGATCAACAGATTGTCTGCTTTCATTCACCATCTTCATCGCTTCTTCAAATCTCTGTTCTGTCTCATCAGCTTTGTGTTCTTAATCGATGCATATCAAGCCTTACAAATTCTCAACTCATTGAACACTTCAATTGGCACTTCACTCCTCATTCTACTCATCAAGAGATCCATCAATGTGCTCCTCCACCCTATATTGTGCCTCGTTTTCCGGCGATGACCATTGCTTTACTCATATCTCTCCCAAAGCAGGGGAGGTCCTTCTCAACCATTGCACCAAGAATGTCTTCCATAACCGGATCTTGTGCAGTTTCCTCAAAGAACTTCTTCTTCTCCAAAATTTGAAATTCTTCATCATCAGAGTCATAGTCCATCAAATGCTCTTCTTGATCAACAACAAAGCAGCTTTGTCGACTATCCTTCCCTACAAAGGGTCTTGGCTCCAGCAGCTCCACTACAAAGAGCCTCAACAAAAAAAGGGGTTTCTCCAAACCCAAAGTTTGTTCCAACTCGTGTCCAGTGTCGCTTTGAGACTTAGCACTGCACTCTCCTGCTCCAACCTTTGTGCAAAGTCTTTGTTTGTATCCCAAAGAACTCTGCACTCTCCTCTTCGCCTCTCGGGGTTGAATATAGCCTCATTATCCACTTGAAAACCTTCTGCATGACCAATCTTGTGCAGATGATGGCGCTTTAGTAAGAGTGCCTTCAATGTCAAATCCATCTTGATATTCAATGGACTCTTCCGAAATGGCACTAGGTTCATTAAAATCAAGAATCATTTCTCCATCCAAATCCTCACTGCTCATCTTTATTTTGTGCAAAGCAGCTCTATAACATGAAATGTACTAGGTTCATCACCAAACTACCAAAGACTCAAAGTGATTCCTTCATTGATCGCTGCTTCAAGATCATCCATGGTGAGATCCTCAGAGATCCTCATCCATTTCTCCATCTCACGCCCTCAAAGAGACTTACCAAGATCGATGGATCACAGTGTGAGTTTCATTTATCAATGCAGCCCCACTGGTTCCTCCTGGTCCGAGGGGAAATCTCCTCCGAGTCGACGATGAGGAAGAGTCATCATCTCCATCTCTTGATCCCTAAACTTAATACCTCCTCCTTCTCGTTGCTCATCAAATAGATCCATCACCGATTGCAAAGCAGGTGGTATCAACCAGATCCAAAGAAGTTCTCTACTCCCAACTTGTTAAAAGCCCATTCCTCAAAATCACCATAGTTCAAGAATCGGCTTTTGTCTCTTGTAGAAACCAAACTTCCATTGAAAATAATCAGCAATCTGCTGAAGTTTGGGATCCACATAATCTTCAGTTTTCTTCCTCTCTTTCACATGCCTCTCAAAGGGCATGAAAGATCTCCTAGGAGCAGCTTTAGTAGCTTGTTGACCTCCAAAGGTTCCAACAAGCAGATTCATGGTCTCTTCTACAGATGTTTGAAAGTCAGCAGGTTGCTGTGATTGTACATTTGTACCTACTACTTCCTTCCATCAGATCACACTTGGTTCCCCTCGACTTACATGCTCATCAAGAGGTTAGCAAAGCAGACGCTTCTTCCCCCGAATTATTGCCAAACTTGCAGGTCTTCAACCAAGTCTTCAATCACCTCTTCAACTACCACAAAGAGTTCAGTTCGTGATTTGTCAGGTTCTTCAAAGGATACTACAAAGAGCTCAGGGTTAGTAGATCAGAGATATCCTCTACAGGGTGCTCAACAACAACCTCGCCCACCATCGTGAGACTTGATAACTTCTTCATTTGAGGAGTCACTGACATTACTACTGTGGAATGATAGTTAAGGGCTCACCTCAACAAATTTCTTTCTTCCTCTTCTTCTACTCGATGCTTCCTCTTGGATTCTTTGAGCTTCCAAGTTTTTCAACTCTTTCCCTTACCGTATTTCTTCTTTTGGCAATCTCCTTCATTCTTTTGGAGAGGGGTTCATCATCATCTTTCTCAATTACAGTAGACTTCCTCTTTCTACTCGGCTTCCTTCTCGTTGTTCCCCGCACTTTCACCAACAGCTTTTCTTGAGCCACAAAGCAGGTCAAGAACCTCCACTTGACCCTCAAAGCAGACTCAAAGCATCAGGCTGCTTCCTTCCCTTGTTTTCTTTGAAGGCTTTAACACTTCATTATCTTCCTTGTAGCTCCAAATTTTTCTTTTCCCAAAGCAGCCTTTCTTTGGTGCAAGAGTTTTGATAGATATCTTCTTAGTTTGTCGAACTCCGCCACCACCAAAGATCACCATCATCTCCACCATTATCATCATCAGCAGCTTTCTCCAAAGAATCTCTTCATCATCATCAAGTCCAAGAATTGCATAATCAATCTCCTTCTTGTATCTGGACTGATTTATGTTTGCAGATTCAAGATCAGGAACCTGCAGATGATTCAACAGAGTCTGGACCATCAAACCTAAGGGTAAGGCCTTGGATTTCCTTTTCCCTAGTTTCTCCTCCTTGGCAACTTTCTTCATATAATGAATAAAGTAACCAGCCCAATCAAACTTCATGCTCCTGCAGATGATTATCATCAACTCTATCTTGGGTCCGGATAGAGTATCCATACTGCCAACCAACCCCAGTATGTTCTTTGCAATTAGTTTGCTCAAAGAGGTTGTACTCAAAGCCAAATATCCTCAGCTTGATGCCAGAACTGATTTTGTGTCTTGATTTATCTTAATCGATCCACGAATGCCATCTTGTTCAATCTCATTGCTTCAGATTGACAGACCATCTACAACTTCTTCAAAACCAAACACTTGTCTCAAAGAGACTGAGGAGATTACAAGCTCCTCAAAGATTCACAAAGGGTCTTGAATGCTTCAGCCTCCTTCTTCCACAACTATATTCTTCCGTAAATCAATGACATTGGTATATGAAATTGTTTCTAATCTGATATTGAGTTTGTTTTCCAAACCTCGCAAACCTCCTTATTCTTCGACCTATATTAATGGCCAACTCGCTTGATTTGCATCAACAACATATCCTCTAACACTTTGGCTTGATTCGATTTGAACTTCAACTCTTTCCGCCATTGAAATAAGAAAAGATGAAGAAGAATTGCTCTCAAATCTGTGTTCACACAAGTAGGATTTGCAGAGATAAAGCGTAAATTGCAAGTAGAGATTCTCATGTGTAATACCGATTATATAGATAAAGGGGTAGTTGAAACTGCCATTGCACGTACATTGAGGTAACCACGATTAACTCAATAAATGTCTGCCTTGACACGTGGCCCATTACTCCTCCATAACGCTTGTAACCGTTGGATGGTTTAACTATGGTAATAAAAGATAGGATAAATATCCCGCCAATATGCTTCTTGACTTTAATAACTTTGACTCGAGTAACGCTCCATCCAAAGGGTAATCCTCAAGAGGTGGGCTCAAGAAACACGATAAATAGACTTCAAAGAAATCACCGACAAAAGTACTCACGATCCTTGTTCCTTCTTGTTTTGTTCAATTGATAATACAAGATGAAGTTTAATACCAATGACTCGATCATCAAGTGAGCTCACCCAACATGACAAAGACCAAACCCTTGGCAACCTCATTTGCTCAATTGTCCAAACATAAGTACATGGAATTGTTGATACCAATGACTAATCTGCTAAGTGAGCTCACCCAACATAGCAAAGACTAATCCCTTGGTGAATTCCAAAGACATTGTCAAATATCACCAATCTTTAATATTCCAAGTTCACCTTAATTTGGCAAATCTTTCACTATCAAGTGGCTTAGTGAAAATATCAGCAAGTTGATCTTCAAGAGGGATGTATAGAACCACCACATCTTTCTTTTCAACATGATCTCTTATAAAATGATGCCTCACATCAATGTGTTTGGTTCTTGAGTGCAAAACAGATTTTCTCAGTGATTGCAATTGCACTTGTGTTATCACACATAATTGGAATTTCCTTTTCTTCAATTCCATAATCCCTTAATTGTTGTCTTAGCCATAGTATTTGTGCACAACAACAACTTCCAAAGAATATGTATTCAAATTTTCAAGAAGTGAAGTTGAAATAGAATTGCTTCTTGCTAAACCAGAGACCACTCTATTTCCCATTAACCGATGTGTTCCTCGTGGTGCTTTTTCATCAATCTTGCATCCAAAGATAATCGTAATCCGAGTAGGATATTACTTTGAAGCTTCCTTCCTTAGAATACCATATCCCTACTCCCAAAGTCTCTTTAATGTACTTGAGAACTCTCTTGACTCGCACTCTAAGTGACTTTCCTTAGGTTTGGATTGAAATCTTGCACAAACACCTACAAAGAAAGGATATATCAGTCTGGCTGGCAAAGGAGGTACAAAGAGATCGCCTATCATCCTTCCTCAGTATAAGGTCCGATCAACATCTTTGCCTTCTTTATCTTCATCCAACCTAATATTTGTACTCATAGGAGTTGAACGCTTAGTGTCGCTTTTCCATACCAAACTTCTTCAAAGAACTCCTTGGTATATTTGGTTTGATGAATGAAGATTCCATCTTTCATCTGTTTAACTTGCAATCCCAAAAAGTAGTTCATTTCTCCCATCATACTCATTTGGAATTTACTCTTCATTAGATTTGCAAACTTTTCACAAAGTAGATCATTTTCAGAACCAAAAATTATGTCATCCACATAAATTTGTACCAAGGGTGCTGTCGGTCCCTTCACTGATTCTGAAAAGTGTCTTGTCAATGGTCCCTTTTGTAAAACCATTGTCCACCAAGAATTGAGATAGAGTCTCATACCATGCTCTTGGTGCTTGTTTTAGTCCATAAAGTGCTTTGTTGAGTCTATACACTTTATCTTCTTGATCTTTAACTTCAAATCCAGGAGGTTGCTGAACATACACTTCCTCCTCTAGAATGCCATTCAAAAATGCACTTTTGACATCCATTTGATATACTTTGAAGTTCTTATATGCAGCATGTGCCAAGAATAATCTGATAGCTTCCAATCTTGCAACAGGTGCATAAGTTTCATCAAAATCTATTCCTTCAGCTTGAGAATAGCCTTTTGCAACTAGTCTGGCCTTATTCCTCACAATGGTACCAGATTCATCAAGTTTATTTCTCAGATACCCACTTAGTACCAATGATATTTGCATGATTTGGCCTATCAACTAGTGTCCAAACTTGATTTCTTTCAAATTCATTCAATTCCTCTTGCATAGCAATTATCCAATCTAGATCTGAAATTGCTTCTTCAACAACTTTAGGCTCTATTTGAGATAGAAAACAAGTGAACATAGCTTCCAGTTGTCTTCTAGTCCTCACACCTTGCTGTACATTGCCAATAACTTGTTCAGCAGGGTGATTCCTTAACCATTGTGGATTCTGGTTGTTTTGATTAACAGGAACATCATCTTCAGTAGGGTCTGCTGTAGCTTCTTCTACAGGGGGTTCAGCAGATCCTTGAACTGCTTCAGTTGTTGCATCTGTAACATTATCAGTAGGGTGTTCAGCAGGGGCAGTATCAGAAACTTTTAAGTCATTGAATCTTTCCAAGACTTCAACACAACTGATCGACATGTTGATTTTCAGCAGTCCACAATCTTCATCTTCCATACCAAGAAAACTTAGGTTCATCAAACACAACATGGATTGTTTCTTCATGTTTCAGTTGTTCTTTGTTCAAGACTCAATGCTCACGATCAAGAATATCCTAAGAAAATTCCTTCATCTGATTTTGGTTGGAATGTTTTCAAATGAACTTTATGATTTAGAATAAAACATTTGCTTCCAAATGGATGAAAATAGGATATGTTAGGTATCCTTCCATTCCGTGATCTCATAAGGTGTCTTCAAAGCAGCTTCTTGTTTATCGATGTTCTGCTTTTGTGTATAGCATGTCAGATTTATCGCTTTCAAATTTAATATCTTTCAGCAAAGAATGCTTCACAAATCATTGTTCTTCCCGCTTCTTTAAGGTTCTGCTTTTCTTCTCAAAGAACCCCATTTTGGCCGAGGTGTACCAAAGAAGCAGAAGTTGATGTAGTACACCATTCTCGCTCACAATATTCTCTTATAACTTTGTTGAGAAATTCAAGACTCGATCCGATCTTCTCTTTATGATCATAAAACTTTTCTCATTTTGTAATCTCTTCAAAAGATTAGGCATGCTTTGAAGTGTTTCACTTTTCTTGTTCATGAATATCACCCAAGTGTATCTAGAGTAATCATCCACAACCACTAGGGTATACTTCTTTCCTGTTACACTTGTTGGAGTTATTGGTCCAAAAAGATCCATGTGCATCAGCTCCAACACTCTATTAGTTGATTGTTTGGTCTTTGATTTAAAACTTGACTTTATCTGTTTACCTTGCTGACAAGCATCACATATAGCATCCTTCTTGAATGTGATCTCAGGTAAACCAACCACCAGTTTCTTCTTTACCAACTGATTAATATCATCAAAGTTTAAGTGATTCAACTTCTTGTGCCATAACCAATTTAGTTCAGACTTGGTATGCACTAACAGACAGGTTTCTGGAACTGCAGTAGACCAATCCACAACATACATATTCTGTTGTCTTCTACCAGCAAGTACAACTTGATCACCTCTTTCACTAATGACAATGCAGTTGTCTTTGTCAAAAGTGACCTTGTATCCCATATCACGAATTGTCCAAAGGCTCAAAGAAGTTGTAATCCAAATTCTTCCACATATGCAACATTCTTGATTGTAAGTCCATTTCTCATAAGTGTGCCATATCCTCTTGTATATCCAGTGTATTTTTGTTGCCAAAATTCACTCTTGGACCATCTTTTGCCACAAAATTTGATAAATGAAGGCTTATTCTTTGTCATGTGTCCGAACATCCACCACAAAGTACCGCACACCCTACAAAACAAGGTTAATGCATTTTAGGTACCCAAACCTGCTTGGGTCCATAATGGTCGCTGGTAAGCATGACCCTTGGCATGTCTCCATAAGGTCTTCTCCTCGAATGTGTCATACTTTGGTTCATACTTTGTTCATACACGTATTCCACACATCCATAAGTTCTAACAAAGAGGTTGTGTAGAATCACATATGTTTTCTCGCCTTTTGGTTTGTAATGTCGTTTGAAGTGATTCTTGTTGTTAGAAACATTTGCATAACCATAGGTGTGTCATCTGTTAGAATAAATTCTATAATAAGGAGTCTCACGAGGTCTCTGCTGAGGTCTTGTAAAAGTCCTCTCACGAGCCCTTTGTCGATTCCATTGCATAGGTTTTACCCTAGCAAAGATGGTTATACTTATCTGCCTCTAGCATTAGATGCAGAATATTCCAATCATCATCGGTAGGGAAATGGTCTACCTTTCCCCCGAGATAAGTATCCCTTGAATGATCAACATTTTTGGGTTTAGGATTCTTATCCTTGGAATATTTCTGCTTTTACCCTTCGTGGTCCAAAGAGACTTGGTAGTAGGTCTCTGCTATCGCCAGAGCTTAGAAGGCACATCACCCTATTATTGGATTTATTCTTTTACTAGAGCTATTGACTTCTTAGACTTCTCGATTTTGCTTCCTTGAAGCATTCTCATTGGGTTTTACCGCTTCAAAGAATCTTATCGGGAGTTGGATCTAGTGCAGTGTGTACAAACTTAGGACCACCTTCTGCTAGCAGTTCAAAGACCTTACTGATCCACTCTTGTTAGATTGTTGAGTTCCAAATCCAAGCCCGCCTCTATCTCCATAAGGCTTTCCCGATTTGTATACAAGAGTGGAACAAGATGGTTCAAATAGATTCAGAGAGATCGCTGGATGTTCAAAGCAGACTTACCTCGATTCTCGTCCAACATCTTTTCTTTACCTTTGAGAACCCTTAATTCAGCTTTTTTCAATCTTCCAACTTCCAATTCAAGAGCTTTTTTTTCAGCCTTCACAACCTCATAACCAGATTGTATTATCCTCGCTTGATTAAGGATGGCATCCAAAGTCTCATTGTTGTCGAAATTTTTAGGATTTGAACCACATGTTGATTCACAATCACTTTCAAAGAGTATTGATAGATACAAAGTTGTATACCTCCTCGCTTTCATCCATATTGGCCATCAAAGCATAATCCTCCATATCAGCAATCAGTGCTGTATCATCTGATTCATTTCCTTTTTGATTCCACATCATACCCTCGATTCATCTTCAAGCAACCATGGCCTTCTTGCCATGTCTTCTTTGTTGACTCTTGGTCTTCAGTAGGTCTGGACAATCAGGTCTAAAGTGTCCAGGCTTCTTGCAGTTGAAGCAGAGATAATCAGGTTCCTTGCCTTGTTTTAATTCAGGACAGTCAGGTCTAAAGTGTCCTGGTTTCTTGCAATGAAAGCACAGATAATCATTATCTTTCCTTGATTCTTCTTTCCTTCTTTCAGTAGGCCTCTTTGTAAAATTTCTTGCAGGGGCCTTTCCAGTCTTCATCATCCTGATTTTCTTGCTCAGTAGGGCAATTTGTTCTTGCATCTCATCCAAAGATATCATCCTCGTCCTCCTCGATGTTTCTTCATGATGTGAAGCAGCCAACGCAGTTGGTCTTTGGCTCTTCCTTCTCGCCAGCACCACTTTCTTGCTAAATTCATATGCCTTAAGATCGAGAACAACTTGAAGGTGTCTTCTTCATGCAATTTCCTCATTTCTTCAATTGCAATACCTTCATTTTCCAAACATCTTTTGCAGTAGAGCTTCCAAGATTTTGGTGTTTATTTCCTCTTTTGAATAACTTACACTCAGAGGTAAGTTCATCCAGATTGCATTGAATCTGACTCCATTTGCTCAATGGTTTCATTTGGCAAAGATTTTGAACTTTTGGAACCTCTTTCCTGGCTACACCGATTTTGTTCTTCTTTATTGCATCGCTGCCTTCACAGATCAAGTGAATCTTGTCCCAAAGTTCCTTTGCGCCTTTGCAATCTTTAACCTTCATGTACATATTGCTATCCAAGGTTCTCAGAAATGATATCAATAGCAATGTTGTTGAGGTTTGCTCTTTTTCTGCCTTCTCGCATTCCATTCTCTTTTGGTTTAGGAATGTACTCAGCTTGTATCACCCACTGCATATCGCTTTGTGTAATCTCCAAAGGGTCCTTCGCTTAGTACATCCATCATCTCATCATGAGTAGCAAGCAAGATATGCCTCGCATTCGACGCTTATACTCATCAAATCTATCAAGAGAACACATCAACATAGTTCTAGCATACCGTGTGTTGTCCATGATGCAAGTCTTGATAATCAAGAATTTGAAAGAAAGTTTTAAAGAATTTTCACAAGCACAACAAGTAGGATTCCTTCAGAACAGAAGCACTGCTCCGATACCAACTGTTGGTCCCTTGAAAAGGCTTTGGTTAAGTTTAGAGGGGGGGTGAATAAACTTAACACTTAAAACTTTGGAGTTAACAAATTTCTGCAACTTCAAGAATCTGATACTTCAGAGTTCTGCTGAGACTTCAATGAGGGTCACGATAAACAAAGAGTCATCGATAGTTGAGTTTGCTGAATTTGTGCAGCGGAATAAAATCAAAATTTAAGCCTTATTACTTGTTGTTAAATATGATACTAAGTATTAGATACTCAGTAGTGCAGGTGTGTGATTTCAGTTGCTAGATTCAGTAGGTTGATGAGTGAAATAAAACAAGTGCGTAAAGTAAAAGCAGTAAAGTAAGTAGCAGCAGATTTTTATAGTGGTTCCAGTGATGTAATCCTGTCGCCCACTCTTCTCCTGTGATGTTGGAGGAAATTCACTAGAGATCTTTGATGTAGCTGCTATAAAGATTCCTAAGTTGTTTGTCCTTCACCAATGACTATGGCTTCACAAACTCGAAAACTCGGGAACAGTAGAATTGTCGCCCTTAGTCTTCCACTGTCCTTGAAGGGTAGGATTGCCTCTTCACCACCTCCACCACAAACAACAGCCTTTCACACCCAACAGATGCTTCACTGTTTTCAAGAGTGTTCTTTATAAAATAAAGAATGAATCAAATAAATGATTCAATTCAGCAAAGCAGCTTGATTAGGATGATGTAATCAAGCAGCTTGCGCCTTCAAGTGTGTATGCTTGATGTAGCTTGAACACAGAATGCACTTGAAGAAAATAACTAGATCAAGAAACTTTAAGCTCAAGAAGTTCAAGGTGGTGTTTTTCACCAAGATTGTCACTTAAAGTTTATCCCAAAAATTCATCGTTCTTTTCTTGAGTTGAAAGTCTTCTATTTATAGGTAGGAATGCATGTGACTTGCATTTGAAATTCAAATGTGACTGCCTTGTATTTGTCCCATCTCATAACCAATCATCACTATTCATAGGATCGACAATCGCCGAATTCCTTTTTTGACAAAGGCAAATCATCCCACCCCTTTGACTTGTATCCAATGGATAAAAATATGGATCATCCCAACGTCTTTTTAATCTCAGCCTTTGATTTTCTTGATAAGTCAGAGGTAGTTGGCTGTCCTTATCCATGTAATCTTCCAAAATAATCTTGAATAAATCGAGATATATATCACCGGCTTATCATCATCAAGTATCAATCAGTTCTTTGAAACAATCTGTCATTGTGTATAAAATGCAAGGTAAAATTGATTTCTTTTATCTAACTTTTATTTGTGTAGTTAGATTACATCATTTTAATTATAACTAAGTTCCAAACATCATCCAACTTATGAAACTTAGACCTTCTACATAGTAGGTAATATGTAATCGCTTTAGGTCATCACAGACTTGCCTAAATTCTCGATTCCATATCCTTGACTTTAAATACTAAGTTTGATCCCTTAGCCTTCATTTATCGAGTTTGAACCTCACCTTTCGCCTTCGCCTTCAAGAGTTCCCCACCAATCTATCGACTTATCTACCCCATCGACTTAGACCATCTGGCGATATCAATCAAGAGCCTTTTACAATGGCTTGTTTGATCAAACCTATTTATGAATCAAACTCTAATAAACCTATACATTTTATCTAGACATCTTTTTGCCTTTGCACTATAACAGCTAGTATGGCACTCATCATCAAAACTAAGAAATAAGTCCAACATACCCAGTGCACCGAAATGTCCTCACTGCTCTGCATTCCGTTTCTTCCATGAGCCACCATGCTTCTGCTGATCTGATGGTGAGATAAGCCTTGTGATGCCTCCGATGCCAGAAACCTTACGGAATCTGTTTACTGGAACTAACGCAGAGGCTGTTGCTTTCCAAAAATACTCATGCACATACAATAACAACCTGACATTCACTACCTTTTCCGCACGGAAATATAAGGAACTACTTAAAAATACCTTTGGTGTATACACTTTCAAAGTGCAAAGCAAGATACACCATTTTCTGAATCCATTAGAGTCTGGAGTTGACCAATCAACTGGAATTCAACTATATTTCTATAATCCAGACTTAGAGATCGAAGAGCGTCTAAAAATTTCTGATAGGTTCTCACGCGATACTATGCTAAAGTTAACTGAGGTCCTGGCTAGGAATCCGTATGCCGTTTTCTTGCGGCATCTTAAAGACTTAGAGGTTCTTGATAGGTATAGGTTTTATATCATCAATGATCCCAAACTTGATCAAAGGTTATATAATGAACCAACTTGCAGCGACGTTTCTGGAATAATATTCCTAGATGATGAAGCTACTTTCAATCCCAAATGCCACATCCAAATATATTCCCAAAATACTACACCATATAAAATTTGTAATAACTACGGATGCTATGATCCATTGCAGTATCCTCTTATATTTCCTGGAGGGCAAATAGGTTGGCATTATGGCATTGAGAAGTTGCCACCCAATTTATCTAGACAAAAGTACCATTGTCACATGTCATCAGAATCGTTAGATGCAAATATTGCATCTGCAGAACATCTCATCTACCAAGAAGAACAAGGCAAGATGTTTTTCTCTTTTATCCCATTTAGTAAGAAAGGACATGCCTCTCTTTTACCAATGACATGTACTCCTTTGTTTGCAAATGCTGAAAAGGCCATTCGAAAACGTATCATCGCTCTCATGAGACAATATTATTGCTACAAAATGCAAATGCGTGCAGATGACCAATCCATGCTACTGCATACGGGAAGGTTATTTCAACAATACATTGTGGACATGTTTGTTAAGCTTGAAACTTCACGGTTAGAATACTTTTACAAACAACAAAAAGAAGTGCGAACAGAATCTTTACACGGATTGATTGATAGTATTGCGGCCGGAAATATAAACACTTCCAATGTAGGCAAAAAAATGATATTGCCACTTTCATTCGTTGGTGGTCACAGAGATATGAAGAAAAGATATATGGACGCAATGGCTTTAGTACAACAATTTGGAAAGCCTGATTTCTTCCTGACCATGACATGCAATCCATCTTGGTCAGAAATTTCTGACCATTTACTCCCTAATGAATTACCCCAAAACCGTCCTGATTTACTTTCTCGAGTTTTCAAATCAAAACTTGAACTGTTAAAAAAGGATCTTCTACAAGATAAATATTTTGGAAAGCCAGCTGCATCGGTATACTCTATTGAGTTCCAAAAACGTGGTTTACCTCATACACATCTACTCCTTATAATGGCGAAAGATAGTAAGCCTTTGAATTGTGAGGCATATGATCGCTTCATCAGTGCTGAATTACCAGACCCAGAAATTAATCCAAACCTACATAAATTAGTCTTAAAACACATGATCCATGGCCCTTGTGGATCATCAAATCCTAGCAACCCTTGCATGCAAAACAAGAAATGCAAAAATAGATATCCAAGACAGTACCAAGAATGCACTATTCATGGTTCAGATAGCTACCCTCAATACAGGCGTCGCAACAATGGACTCTCTGCTGTGGTGCGACGTTGTGTGATTGACAATCGACATGTTGTTCCATATAATCCTTATTTATTAGAAAAATATGATTGCAATATTAATGTCGAAATTTGTTCTTCCATCAAATTAGTTAAGTACATTTACAAATATATCTACAAAGGACCAGATAAAATTGCTTTCCAAATGTCGCTCCTTGCTTGTGATAATGAGATTGAAGAGTACCAACGTGGTCGATGGGTTGCACCCCCAGAGGCTGCTTGGCGTATCTTTTCTTTTGACCTATTTGAAATGCATCCTTCTGTAATTGTATAACAGTTGCATTTACCAAATAACCACTATATATCTTTCCCAATTGAAAAAGATCTAAATAGTGTTGTATCTAATACCTTCTTATCACAAACAATGCTTACACATTTTTTCTACATGAA
The DNA here is from genome assembly GCA_026214975.1 of Gentiana macrophylla. Lineage (NCBI taxonomy): Eukaryota > Viridiplantae > Streptophyta > Magnoliopsida > Gentianales > Gentianaceae > Gentiana > Gentiana macrophylla. The sequence goes on from CM047815.1 coordinate 45,727,141, forward strand.
CAAGACTAACCAAACTGCAATCTCCTTACAGCTTTTATATCGTGATTTCCTAAAGTTTTTTGTTTGGGACAGTGGGAAACGTTTGTGGACTGAACGGAAAAAAGGTAAGGTTGTTGGACGCATTGTATCTGCTGGTCCAATGGAAGGTGAGCGATATTACCTTCGACTATTATTGAATCATGTAAAAGCACCTACATCATACGACGATCTACTAATCTTCAACAACTACCTTCATGCTACTTTTAGAGAATCAGCCGTAGCTCAAAACCTACTCTCAAGTGATTCCGATCTTGATAAGTGTTTAGAGGAAGCAGTAATTTACCAAATGCCTAGACAGCTACGACATCTTTTCGCATCTATTCTTACTTTTTGCTCCCCATCAAATCCTCGTCTACTGTGGAACAAATATAAGCACATACTATCTGAGGATTATAATAAAAACAATGGAAACGATGAGATGCTTCAGTTAGTAGGAAGGAAAAAGGCTTTACAAGATATATCCATGTTCCTAGATAACATGGGCCGGAACTTGTTTGATTTCCAACTTGGTGTAGATGCAAATTTTCTCTTAGGCCAAAAAGGCCCTGCAAAAGAGATATTATGTGAAAGAAATATAGATGTCTCTGCGGATGACATTGTAGGTATTAATCAACTTAATGATGTACAACGTTATGCATATGAAACAATATTGACCAAGGTCTTGGCTGGACAACCAACATATTTTTTTATTGATGGCCCTGGTGGAACAGGAAAAACGTACTTATACAAATCAATCATGGCTACACTAAGATCACAAGGATAGATTGTACTAGCCACGCTTACTTCTTCGAGTTGTTTGTATGCTATGCTACAGTGGTAGAATCGCACATTCATGATTCAATTTGCCTTTACAAAATGATGAGGAAAAAGTAGCCAACGTAAGTAAACAATCAGCTACAGCACAATTAATTAAGGAAGCAAAAGTTATCATCTGGGATGAGGCTCCCATGGCACATCGCGAATCAATTGAAGCATTTGCAATGATGCTTAGAGATGTTACAGAGGTAGATCTACCCTTTGGAAATAAAACTGTGATATTTGGTGGTGATTTTAGACAAGTCTTACCTGTAGTGACTAGGGGTAGTAAGGAACAACAAATTAATGCGAGCATATTCCATTCGCCGTTATGGCCTTACCTCACAAAGATCCGTCTAACACGGAATATGAGATCCCTTGATGATCCTGAGTTTGCAGCATATCTTCTAAGAATTGGTAACGGTACGGAACCTGAGGATGACGATAGAAACATTGTTTTGCCTCATAGAATAACAATACCGTTTGTTGATGAAGATAAATCATTGCAACAATTAATTGATTTTGTATATCCAGATATGAAAAATTTTGACGGCAATTATGACATTGTAATGAACAGAGTATTACTAGGCGCTACAAATAGTTGTGTTAATGATATAAACCATGCAATCCTTAATAGAGTTGAAGGTGACATGAAAATATATACAGGTATCGATGTCACTTTAAATCCTCAACACCAAGGAGATTACGAAGATTTTTTACACTCACTAAATCCAAGTAGTTTGCCACCTTATGAACTGATACTCAAAATTAACTCGCTTGTAGTACTTTTATGGAATCTAAGCCCTATTGAGGGATTATGCAATGGTACTCGAATGGTTTGCAAAGAACTTAATACACATACTATAGTTACAGAGATTGGAACTGGACCCTACAAAGGTCGTACTACTATATTACACAGAATTCCACTACAACCTACAAATAACGAGAAATTTGGCATTGCCTTCAAACGATATCAATTTCCAATTAGACTTTGCTACGCGATGACTATTAACAAAGCTCAAGGTCAGACGTTAGACAGCATTGGAATATACCTACGTGAGCCTGTCTTCTCCCACGGTCAATTATATGTTGCTCTTTCAAGAGTAAGAACGTTTGACGCATTAAGAGTACTCATTGCCCCACCGACTTTAGCAGATGAAATACAACCAAATAAAACACAAAATATTGTCTTCCGTGAAATAATTCAGAGAGCTCAAAATTACCTACAACCATAAATACTACCTAATAATAAACATACAGATCTGTAAATTATGTTGTACAAATATTCCAAAATCTTAATCAAAATACATCACTCCTTTTATAAATATAATTGTGATTCTATTTTACTTAAATAATTTTTTAGCATGGCTAGAAGAGCACAAAACTTAACAATTCCATCGAGTTACACTGCGCGACACGGAATGGAGAGTGAAAGTCATTATTCTGGATAAGACCAATATCTACACAAGTAATGATGGTCGCCGTACGCAAAAGATCCTCATGCAAGACAGTCAGGTATCTAGATAAATAAATCCGCTTTCATGGACAATGAAAACATCATTACCTTATCTGTAACTCTCATACGCACTTGTTTACAACAGCATAACCGTATCGAGGGCATTCTTTGGGACCAAACCATAAATCTCTTGGAGAAAACTTTGTCTCCATTTTCAACCTATATTATTGGAGAAGCAAAAGTGCAACCAATTAAAGAAGCATATCGCCATCTCTCTCCTGGAATGACGTTGGAATGGGTGTTTACGGCATCAACTTATATACGTCCAATAACAAATCCAGAAGAATTACTTGTTTATCCGGAGATAGAAACAACTTCTTTTGATGCCATTCCATCTCTCATAGGGACTAGACATCCAATAGGTATGTCCAAATTTCGCAAAATTTGGTTCAAATTTCTCTCACTATTAAAATTAGTTATATATATAAATTTGTATCCTACTAACTGCTACAAATTTTTTTCCAAGACATTATGGCTGCAGTTATCGACATGAAAGCCCCTAGAGAATTAGTTGCACGAGGAAAACTCACACCACTGCAAGAGTTTACCATTGTCGATGAAAGGTAGGTTGATTACTTAAAATATACTTGCTTTATATATGTTACATTCTTGCTGCTTTGCTTTTGGATTTCTACATTTTTGATACAACTTTTTAATACCATGTTTAACTTAGTTTGACTGCAAAAATTTGGTCAACCTCGTTTTGTATCACCCATTTAATTCACAAATATTACATTTATGCCCCTTAGCTTGTGAGTTTGAACGTTACTTTCTCGGTTTCATATAAAAATTTATATAGAATCGTTGAAAAAGACTTTCCTTCACTTTCTAAGAAATAAGAAAAGGCTTACTATCTTTGGGATCTAATCCTATTCTGTTCTTTAGCTGCTTCATTCCGGTTTTTAAAACATTTGCAGCTTCATTCATGCGTTAATTTTTGGTTTCCTATTCTATTATACGTACATTCTTCTACTTATATTGTTTGACTGCTGCATTGAACTTATTGTTATCGTGGTGTTAGCATAAATTAGAAAAAACCAAAATAAGGCATATCCTTTTATTCGCTGCATTCATTGCATTCATCCCTGCAATCATTACATGTGCATCATCTGCCTTTTCTTTTCCTCAAACCAAAAGCAAATTAAACACTTAGCTAAACATAAAAAGTTGTTACACGACACAACACTTATTTCATAGATTTATAGAAAATCTAGAATTACCACCATAGAAACTCTGTTTTAAACTAAAAAAAACCTTCAGTAAACATCCCTATTTGGCAACTGAACATAATCTTCTTCTCCAGCCTCTTCACTGCTGTTGTTAGCATTACTTTCTGCTCGTGCATCCTCCATCAAAGCACACTTTCCTTTCCACAAATATTGTAACCTCGTCTGCTCATTTGTCGGTACCTTTTGTTGCTTCAGCTCTTCCTCACTGCGGTACATCCTCTTCCACATAGTATCTTCATTCTCTTTGTCATTATACACTGATTCTTCGCGCTTTCCTATCACGTTCCACTGCCAAGCTCTTGACAACCTTGTCAGGATAAGTACCCACCTTCATTACTTCTGCCTCTGTAATTAGAACCCCATCTATTGTAGCTGGAATTGGTGGTGCATAAGCATCATACACTCCTTCCTCTATCTCATAAATTATTGCAGGGAAGTTGCTTTCAAAAGACATACTTTGTATGTTTCAAATCTAAGAAGGACTCAAATATTTGCAGCTTTTAGACTCTGAATATACCTGGAACACAACTCTTTAACAACCAACTTTAAATAGGAAAACCTCTAAAACTGCAATCAATTTCATGGTGGCATTGTTTGTCATTTAGTAGGTAGTATAAGGACAATATTTACACTACTAAAGCACTGCTATAATAACATTAAACATCCCAAATAACCAAGTCCGGAACATTTTGACAGAACACACATAAATACACTGCACCAAACCTGCATACATTTAATAAAAAAAAGACAGATGTCTTCACCAAAAAATTCAATCAGAACCCACATATCTTTATTACCTAGAATCAATGCAATAACCTTATTTGCTTTTTATTTATATTAGTACATGATTTAACACAGTTTCTGTTATAAATCTAACACTGTGCTTGTTCCCAAAACAGCATGGAACCGTATTCACTAACAATGTGGGTAGAATTTGTATCAAATTAGGGATCCAGCATAAATGAGAAGAGACATACAATGACTATAATTGTTTGTAGGCAACTAATAGCTACAGAATACTCAGGTAAACCAAGTACAAAATCATATACATAACCCCAAAAAAAAGTCTAACTTAATAACATAACTATTTACCGTCTATTCTTGATGTAGGTGGATCACTCTCGACGGTTCCATTTTCATATGTCACAATAGAACCTGATATGCCACAGGTCAAGCAAATGCAAAAATGGTAAAGATGAAATACAACCTTACTCTGTCCTCAAATAACACATAGAACCAAACATATCTAACACACAATGAATATGGCAACAGGGTCAAGCAGAATACAGCCACAATCAAATCCCTTGCAAAGCAACAAGGCACTAAAACAACACAAATGACCTCCCAGTCTCACAAAGCAAGCGGCACACAATAGCGACATGTCACTCAAGATGATAGCCAGGTAATAGGTATTAGAATACGTTGGTGGTTGCTATATATATTATGTATCAAATAGAAGCAATAAATGCTGATGTGTTCACTAACCATCATACATAGTACATCAATGTACAAATTGTTAACTGTAACATAACACAAAACACTGCAATTGCAAGACCTCCATATCATAGGGAAAATGTCAATCCAAGACGTCTCACGGCTAATTCACTACTCTACATGTCCTAAATGCCATCAACCAACCAAGGCACAAGGAAATGAAGAATTCCGTTGCAACACTTGCAATGCCTAGGTAAGGCTCACCACTTACAGATCTAACATTCACATCTTATACAGCATAAATAAAAAAAATCATCCGAACCAAAACAGATGCAAAATAGTTGTCCACTTGAAGGATGATACAAGAAGCATCGTAGCAACAATGTTCGACAAGTGTGCCGAAAAACTCCTGGAACATACTGCAACGCAACAACATGGCATGGAACCTAAGGTACACATAGATTAACAACACCATATACCTTGTATAAACATAATATAACATACTAAACAACATATAACAACCACTCTGAAAGCTGTTAAACATTCACATCATATTCCACAGGAAATTGAAGGACTGATGCACAGGGCAAATGAGAAATTGCTTGGAAAACAAATACAAGCAAAGATCAGAACCTCAGCCAAGAAGTACACTGACCAAAAACCGAGATACAATGTTCAAAATTGGTCTGAATCTAACATCACTGGTGACCTAAGTTCAGCTGAAAAACATAGCACTAAACACATGGAAGATACCCCAGGTAGACTACACCAAATCAAAGAAAATAGTGCAAGGAATGAATCGTTTCTTAGCTATCATAAAATTCAATAAATCATTAGACAAAAACAGCTGCTAATCCACTGGATTACATTAATTCGTTCCACATCCCTACAATAATACACTAACTTCCCATACATATCAAATCATTGCAGAAAAACAAGAGGTAAAAAGGTCAAGGGAAGCTCCACCTGAAACAAGCAAAGAAGCAACCACAAGCTCAGAGAAGGAAAATTCCAAAGACACCAACAGTCCAGCCATGAAGAAAATCAAGCTCAAACACCCCACTGAACTCTAGAAACAACACATACAAGAAACAATGTACATGACAACCACATTCTGCAAAACCAATGCATGTCCCCAAACATCCTGCATATAACAACAACCTAACTATTTTGTATGAACATGAGGTGGTTTGCCAATCACCTCAAAAAACATTTCCTATTTTGCAGCGCTGTCCGAAAACATATCATAAGTATGAAATTGTAATATGTATGACAATGATCAACAGTACCAAATCATAAAATATATGTACATATGCAAGTACTTTATGCTATTCCAGGAATGTTATTACTATCAATAATCATCTTCGTACACAATATAAAGCAAATTAACAAAACAACTTACAAAAACAAACACGAGGTTTCGAAGTGCTCTGTGCAACGCACAGACTCACCGCTAGTATATATATATATATATGTGGAAAATTACAAGAAGAAAAAATCTTTAATATTCTTTATATGTCCGTTCGTTTTTCATAAATATTTTTTATGTTGCTAGCATTTTAAATATAAGTAATGTTAATCACACACAAAATACATACTTATCATTAAATATTACGAAAATATCTTGCATAACTCTAATAATACTATCTGACAAAAAGGTGGCCATGCACGTGCCATTCTAAATTTTCCATGAAATTACAAAAATATATGTGTATTATTGATATTTAAAAATATGTGTAGGTAATTGCCAATTATGACACATTTAGAAAGATGTCCGGATTTTAGGACTATAAGAAAAGATTTTTGTCAAAAGGGACAATTCGTGAAAGTGAAAATGAAAATGAATTTGAAAGTGAATTATGTTGGTTTTGTGTTGAAAACCAACGTAATTCAATTTCAAATTCACTTTCACTATCATTTTAATTGATAAAATGTCCTTCGTGCCTGACATTTTCCATATTGTGTCATGTAGGACCCTTATCCCAATGTTTCTGATATGGATGTTGGTAGGATCTAGAATGAAGTAACAATGGAAAACGAGCTAAGCTTAGATTTCCTCAAGGAATCAGCACCCCGAGAATCCCTAAGTGAGAACGTCACACAAAGAATGCTCAACTCTTTGATAAATTGTCTAGTTAAACAAGTCATCAAATCAGCAAAGCAAAATATTTAACTCACTCAAATTTTCAATCACTGAAAATTCATAATATATAAAATTTCACTCAAAGTTGTTGTTCAATACATGGGAATTACAATGCCTTATATAGGCTACAAATCTTCACAAACACACTTGAAATTTTGATGTGGGAAAAGAAACAAGCATACACGCCTTTAAACTTGGAAAGAGTGGGCTTTGGGCTTGACTAAAAAGTTAATGAAAAATGGTTTTGAGTTTTGGGCTGGTCTTAAAAGTCAATGCAAATAGTTTGGGCTCTTGGATCTTCTCAAAAGTTATTGGATAATAGTTTTGGGCTTTGGGTTCTTCTTAAAACCTAAAGGAAATAGGTTTGGGCTTTGTTGGGAATTTTAACAACTAAAAAAGGAAAGTAATTCTAAAAATAATCCAAAAATAGTAATAGTTCCAATTTAGCCCATTTAACCCCAATTGCAAGACAACAAGGATTTAATGGGTAAGTCTTCATCCTTCTTCCCTCCAACGTGTTCTCTAAAACATGCCAATATTAGATTCTTCGCAGCTTCCTCGAACTTCTTCTTTTGTAATCTAGTGATTGGACCATCTCGAAGAACAAGTGGATCTTCATTTGGAATAGCGTTCTGGCTCATATCATTCCCTCCCAGTTGGAAATGATTCATCCACGAATCAACATGATGTCATAGAACTGAGCACCATCAATCTGAACACCATGAGAATCCATAATAAACACCAAAGATATGTCGGGGTCAAAAGAAACGTGAAGAAACAACTTCGCAGCAATAACATAGGAAGTGGCCACACCATTCTTCACCAAAAAAAATCAGAAAATTCACGTGGCTTGAGAGAAATGTGAATGAAATCCCTTGAGGCAACAATATAAGTATAGAAACGCAAATCATGAGAGACATCAACATGCCCCAAAGACGGATCAGCAAAAGTGTTCTGTGAAGTATAAGAAATATGACTCGAACAAGTGGTCAATGAGAGAAAACCAGTTTCTACTTTCTCATTCTCCACATTCTCAACCTCTGTATCATCATGAACATCAACTACATTGATAGATGTCAATTCCTCAGCCACAATGATAGAAGTGAAATCCTCAGAAATAACGTGCTCATGCGTAACAACGGCACTAGGTTCCAGCTGGAGTGTATCCTCGATTGTGGGCAAGTCTGTTGCTCTGAGAGATGCAGCCATGCTTTGTTTCCAATCCTCCATTACCTTGTCAGTAAAACCATCCAACAACTCTGCTGTCCTCTTTGCAAAATTTCCGGGAAAATCAACGATCTTCTGCTCCAAATCTGTAAGGTCATCCGCTAACTTCTTACCTAACGCATGCCTCGAGCCAAAGACATACTTCTTGTCCATATCATAAAAAGAATACCAATTACGGGACGAATTATACTCGACTTCATACTCTCTTAACCATGCCTGTCCGAAAACTATAGATTCACCGGTCATTGGAAACACATCACATAACATGTCAGTTTGATAACCGTTAAGGTCAATGGGGACCCATGCTTGTCTTGTTACCAGTATCCCATGACCTCCAAAAACAATATAATAAGGCTGAGGATGCGTATATGACATCAAGTCAAGCTCTTTAACCACCGCATAACTAACTAAAGTCGCTTCTTCACTGTGATCAATGTAGAACACATATTCCTTATCCCGAATAAGACAATGTGAATAAAATATATTGTAATCCATGACCAAAATATTGTATCCTCACAACTCTCGTGTTTGCACTCACCCTCAACACTTGCCTTAGGGTATTGCAACCGTCAAATAAATCAAAAAGTAGCGAAAACCGGCAATTTTCACGACCAAACGGTAAGAAATTTGGAAAAACACAAAGAACAAAACTTGTAGATCATGAAATTTTGTTTAAGACTGTTAAGTTTCACGAAAATTTAATATGGATAGCCTCATCAAAATAAATTCATAAACAGATGACTAGACAAACAGATTTTCGGACAGAAACAGACTAGCACGTTACGGTGACCAATGGGAAGAATTGATTGGTAATTTGGAAAAATGGAAAGAATAAAAGTTGTAGAACAGGCAATTTCCCATAAGTTCAGGAAAAAAAATCACACAATTCCGACCGTTACAAGTCCGGAAAATCGTATCCGTTTCCAAACTGTTCCAGAAAAACGCACAGGATTGCGGGGCATATTTGACCACGATAAACTCCAAATTTGGAAAAGTCGTAAAGAGACAAAAAAAAGATAAAAGAAAGATATATTTACTGGTAAAATTTGAGAAATTTCGGAGTTGTTTTGAATAGGAAACGAAATGAACAAAATACGGAATTTGGGTTGGACAGAATTGGGAAGAAAAACTTGAAGATATGAAGAACAATCTTGAAGAAACCTTCAAAGAAGATGAACGGTCATGAACATTTTGATAGATTTTCTGGAAAACGAATAAGAACACAAGCATATAACACAAGATTCAGCACTTAGACAAGCAAAACACAAACAAATTGGTTGAAAAAAAATAATTCTAAGCATGCGTTTTTAGGTTTTTATTTTTATTTTGGACGAAAATTGAAAGAAGAAAAAAAAAAGAAGAAACAAGGATATTTGATACCTCAATCCCTAGTCTCTGTTAGAATATTGATAATCAATTTAGCAATATTTGACTGTAATGAATGTAATTATTATTTCCTAGTCTTTGGCCACCATTAGCTACCATTTACTGTATATTATTTCCTAGTCTTTAGCTAGCATTTACAGTAGTATAATAAGTATATATTTTAAACAATGGAGAAGGAAATGATTACCAAAAATATTATTCTTACATGGTATCGCGAGACTAGGGGTTTTTTTTATGCTTCCGCAACAGCCCTATCCTTTTTTTTTCCCTTGCTTTTTCCGGTTGTGTTCTTCATCCATTTCCATGGCCGACACCACCAAGTTTCATCCCGCCTTATCTATCTCCAATATCATAGCGCTTCTTCCTATAGCGTTGGATTTAGATGGCCAATATAACTCTTGGGCTGCTCTCTTCAAGGTTCAAGCCCGGGTTCACGATGTTCTCGATCACATTCTTCCACCCACAGATGAAACAGAAAAAGCTGCCTACGCCAGGGCAAAAGCCGAGAACCTCCCTCTATGGAAGCGGCTTGACGCCACGGTTCTCCAGTGTATTTACTCCACAGTTTCAACCGATATCCTCAACTCAATTCTTGTAGATGATGATTCGGCGGAACAAGCGTGGCAACGTGTCGCCGATCTTTTTCACGACAACAGAAACTCGAGAGCGATGTATCTAAACAAGGAGTTCATGAACACCGCTCTGGCTGATTTTCCAACCACCAATGCATATTGTAATCGACTCAAGAGCCTGGCGGATCAACTCAAAAATATCGGTGCTCCGGTCTCCGAACACGCTTTGGTTTTGAAGCTTCTCCAAGGGTTGCCTGAACAATATGCAAATTTTGTGACTGTTCTACATAACAGGAAGTCACTACCCTCCTTTGCCGCAGCACGTTCCAAATTGGAGTTAGAGGAAAAAACCATCATGGAGCGGGAAAAACAAGAGGCCGCCGACACTGTCCTTATAGCCACTACTGATGGCCAATCATCTAATTCAGTTCACCAAAATAACAATCGTGGGGGTGTTGGTTCTAATAAAAATAAGAACAACAAAAATCGAAGCAACAAGAATGGCGGAGGTAGGGATCAATCCGGCAGGTCAGGTCAGAATGGAGGACGAGGTGGAAATAGTGGCCGTGGGGGTCCTACAACCGGTGGATTTGCACAGCCTTGTGGTCAATGGCAGCAACCACCATGGTGGGTTATGATGCAGCACCTTTGGGCAATGCCGCCGTGCCCGTATCCCAGTCAGCCGCCATCTTGGTTTCGTCCGCCGCCACCAGTACAACAGGGGGTTTTGGGCTCTCGGCCACAACCACCTCCGCAGGCATATGCTGCCACTACAAACAATTGGACACCGACAGACATTGAAGCTTTGCTACACACCATGTCTCTTTCTTCACCGGACCCAAATTGGTACATGGATACGGGACTCTTTGCTCATATGACGTCGACCACTCAAGTACACTCTCGTCCTATTTTAATTTGAGCAATAATAAAGGAATTACTGTTTGGAGTGGTCAATCAATTCCGATTCGTGGTTGTGGTCATACTATTTTATCCCACCCGAACCCCCCATTGTCCCTACAAAATGTCCTCCATGCCCCTCGTATCATTAAGAATTTAGTGTCAGTCAGAAAATTTACCACTGATAATAACGTCTATGTGTTGTTTGATCCTTTTGGTTTTTTTGTGCATGACCTACAGACGGGGAGGCGTCTAATGAGATGTAATAGCACGGGTGACCTTTATGTTGGAATAGTGTCCTAAATCCAATCGGGTTGGACCGGATCCGACTGGGTCGGATCATTTCTACTATTTCTTTATGTTTATACATATATATAATGGCTTTTATGTTGTCATATATCTGTTCTTTTTAAAGAACCAATTATGAATTGTTATATGATAACGTCCTTAGTATTAAACTGTGATAGAGAAACCATGATAGGCGATTATGGTTGATGAGATCTCTAATCACTTAATAAGTTTGATACTTAAATGTCTCTAGGCTGATGTACTATTAAACAGGGCATTGATAGTATAAACAGACTAGCACGTATTAGATGTCTTCTGTCTTTAGGGCAGGGATAGATCTCGTCTATCGAAGTATAGAGACACTTGGACTGTACGTGGACGTGTATTAGAGAATGCGTACGTTAGACTGACCCACTTACACGGATAAGTGTCACACTATGTGGCGGTTGTTTAATTATCCTTAAGACCGGAGTCTTCATGGCATCACGGTGTGGATTGTCATGCTTTGACACTATTGAGGTTTCCCCTAACCACGGGGCGATCATGCGGTAGTGATTGGATATGATATTGAAGCATGCGGAGTATACATGATTGGTCGTCCGGGAATCGCGTATCCTATGATTGGGATCGAATATCCGAAATGGCCTTCTTATAAAGAATGTCTTACTCTCGTGAATCTTTGCAAAGTGGGAGTAAACGAGTTACTTCGAGAGATCATGATATCCAGATTATAAGATACGGTCGTTAATGTTTGACACTCAACGTACGACCGTATGGATATTATTACAGCGATAGGATTGTAAGTAACTGTTTCACATGAAAGGTAGTAGTCATTGCATTTGACTCTTCCGATAATTGGGGGTCACGGTGTGTTTCTAGATGCTATCCCGTGATCGTTAGGCATGAAGGGCATTTTCATAATTTGCACTTTGTGTCTACGGCCAACATATTCGGAAGCCTAATGGGTCACACACATATGAACATCTAGCCGGATTAAAATGAGGTTATGGATGATAACCAAATAAGGAAAGTTTATCTCGAGACTATAAAGGTTATAGTGGTAAATTAATATGGTGGTATTTATTTATTATGAATAAATTAAATACAAGATATTAATTATGATGATTAATTAAATGTGTATATTGATACATATGAATTTCGAAATTAATGATATATGATATACATGGATTTTGCAAATTAATTAATCATAATATTATATTATTAATTAAATATATATGGCCAAAGTTTGTGTGTGTATTGACACACATGAGATTGGCTATAAAAGTGGCGCAAGTTTTCTTTTGTGTATAGGATACATTTGGTTTGTGCAATTTAATTAATAAGATTACCATAATATTAATATTAGATATTAATAGATTTTGGAAAAATAGATTTATGGTAATAAGATAAATATAGTCAATATAAGATATTGACAATATCCTAGATTTATTTAATATAAGATATTATAATAAATGAGATAAATCAATCAATTATATTTTCCTTATTTTATTGGGAAAAGGTTTTCTTCTCCTCCACTCTAGTATGTGGCGCCACATTCCCTATAAATCGGAAGTGGGTGTCAAGCTCTTTTGTACATCATAATTCCAAGAGCTAATAGTTCTTGTGTAAAATATAGAGCATCCTATAGAGAGTTGGAGAGAGGGGAAAAAGGCCGGTCTAGCAACCGGAGTTTTCCAATAGCAATCCATGATGGGATTCCGGCGGGGTGTTCGTGTGGACTAGCGGTAGAGGCCGAACACTTGGGCGGCTCCATGCAGAACTACTCTCCTTAGACGGTCAAAGCATCGATCTTATAGATCAACCAAGGTAACCACCGTCTACTACTTGTTTGTTTATTGCTTAAACGAAGTCGATCTTGGGTCGATAGGAAATAAATTTCTTGAATTCCGCTGCGTTCCCGCATAGATTTCCTAACACTTTATCCCCTTACTACCTCTGGCTCGAATAATAATTTTTCTTCCACAGCTTTGCTTGCATCGACTCTTTGGCATGACCGTCTAGGTCACCCTGGCGCCTCTGTTTTGAATTCTCTTAGGCAGAATAACATGATTGATTTTACTAGTTTTTCTAAACCTACTACTTGTCAATCTTGCATACTCGGAAAACACATTAAGTTGCCTTTTGTTTCATCGGATTCTGTGACTTATTTTTGCATTTGATATTATTCACAGTGATTTATGGACATCTCCCGTGTTAAGTTCCTCTGGCCATCGCTATTATGTTCTTTTTTTGGATGATTTTTTGAACTATCTGTGGACATTTCCTATCTCAAATAAATCCCAGGTTCTCTCCTTTTTACAACTCTAAAAAAATCATATTCGTACTCAGTTCGAACGTGACATTAAAACTGTGCAATGTGATAATGGGACAGAATTTGATAACACTCGTTTTTGGGAATTTTGTGAGTTAAACGGCATTCTGTTTCGTTTTTCGTGTCCACATACTGATTTTTTTTTAAAATGCTAAAAAACAAAGTATTTATCGTTTCGGTGCTTATCTCAAACTATTTCCTCCGAATGGGTCCACGTCAGCATTGTTTCAAGAAGCCGCTGGTTGAACCTGCGGCTTTACCCTTTTTTTTTGAAAAATGCCACCTGGGAAAAAACACGGGAACATCCTGTATTGGAATGAAATTGCACATAAGAAGAAGCCGCTGGTTCAACCAGCGGCTTTAGCAGTTATATAAAAAAAAATAGGGAATTCAGAAACACCACCAGCCTGCATTCATTCTCAAAATTCAGAACACCAGCCTGCATTCTTAACACCTCAAATTCTCAAAATCAACAATCCAATGTAAACCACATCACTAAAAGGGAAAAAACCAAATCAATTGCAAAAAACACATTCATTGAAACTACGTCATTAAAAGAGAAAAAAAAACAATATTCGTTAAGGAAATGAAAGTTTTTGTTGTATTACAACCAAAACAAAAGAAATGTTTGATCATATCAACTTGTTCGGGTACGACTTTTCTTCGTCCTTCTACGTGAAGACGAACATCCTGCTGGTGTGTCTACCTCCTCGATCGGTGTCAGTTGAGCACTTGCCAAGTTCCTAAAGTCGTATCGCGGAAGTTCCGGGCTAGGATGTTCGACCTCTTCAGGTTCAGGTTGGATCAGATGTCCCTGTCTTGTGTTTTGTAACACTTGAAGGGACATCGACTGCATTTGTTGAACAAGCCTCACTTGTGCCATCGGGATGTCATCCGGCATGTTCGCAAGCAACTTAGTCGTATTTTGATAGCAGTAAACATTCCCTGCTTTCTGCGAACACAAAACAAATAAAACAAATTTCTATGTATGAAATTAGAAAACAAAATTTAAAATATACTTACAAGTTGTTCATAGTCGGCAGCGGTAGGATAGAAATTGTGTTGCGTTTCATAGTCTTCAACAACGTTTGCACTTTGAGGGCTAATAATGCACCGGGTGATCTGACGGTACCACTGTAAGTACATATCATTGTGTTGAAGATAACCGTTGTAAGGAACACCACGTGGAACCAACGATGATTTGTGATCGGCCCACAACTGAATATAATCCCCGTGCTTAAGCGCATAATCCGTTGTGTTTCCCGCCTATCAAGCGAGTGCAAATGGACACTGTGTCACATTCATTAGGCACCGTTGGATGCCAACCGAATTGTCGAACTACTCAGCCGAGGATAATGCCATTCCACCACGTCAAAACAAATGAGTGGAGCAATTACAATCCACTCATCGGTGTCCTCAAAACATATAGGCGGAAGATGGCTAAGGATGTCCCACGTGTATGGTTGCCATGTGAACATTGCATCTGTCATAGTATCAAATGCATGTCTATAGGTTACCAACCCCGATAAATGATCGGTATACGTCCGCTCAACTCGTAGCCACTTACATCCTAAAGGGTCAACTCCCGCTTGCATTTGTGACCCAAGTGGATAGTCTACTCCCTCTTCTTCCGTAACACGTGACTTAATCCGTGTAGGTCGACCAATGGTGATACGCTCCTATGACCACAGCTGTAACAGCACTAAACATCCACCGATTTCACTTGCCCCTTTCTTGCTTGCCACACACAAATTACGGTATAAACAAGCGAGTACCCCACTCCCCCAGCTATATTCACCAAGTCGGTGCAAATCAACCACTAGAGGATAATAGATTAGTTGAACCCTATTTCAACTCTTATCCAGAAGAGGGACGGCTCTATCAAATATAACAGATATGCTCTAACATGCCTATGAATTTGTTCTTCGGTTGCATCCTCATGTAACCCTTGAAAATTATCTTTTAACCACGATAATTTCAAGGTATTACCTTTAAAAGCGCCTTCAGGTGGCCTTATACCCAATGTTTGCTCTAAGAGATCGGCCCATCGATGATTAGTTGTCCCCGTAATAGGTAAGCCACCGACCTTAAGACTTAATAAGACGTTAACATCTTGTAACGTTATGCCCACCTCTCCAATTGTCATATGAAATGTGTGTGTTTCTTGACGCCACCGCTCAACTAATGCGGTAATTAAATCGGCATTAATGGCGACAAATGACAACCTATGGATCCCATAGAACTGTGTCTCTCTCAAAAAATCAACAACCAAATCATGCACCTGATAATGTTCCTTTGACATAAGATGCGTCCGACATACGAGAGACTTACACTCCTGCAAAAAAAAAAAAAAAAACATGTTACTATTTTTTATAAAGAAACAAATTGTTATTGCGAAAAAGCAAACATTAACGATTATACCTCTCCTTCCTAGATGATGCTGCTTCTGTGTTGATGTTGACGTGTTAGAACGCTACCATTAATTGGTCCCGGCTCCATGTGATCTACATAAATAAAGCACAATTCATTAGTGACTATATAACAAATGAATACAATATAAACATGGTATACTAGAATCAAAACAAAAAAAAAAAAAAATACAAACCACTACCGTGAAGGACCGGACAAATTAGATTGTTTCAATTGACAAGAGCGCTTTTTATGACCGGGCAAATTACATAAACTACATGTAACATTTGTCTTTGGTAACTCATCCATTTCATTACGGATTCTTTTAGATTTCGGACGTCCCTTGCCTCTTTTCCATGCGGGGTTGACTACTAGTACCGGTCCCGTCATTGTCTTCCAATAATCCTCGTCAGGCACAGGTAGAAAGCATGCATGATAAGAACCAAAGTATTCCCCACATGAGAACAAAAGGTCAACATATTGATCCGTGTCTATGGAGTGCGAGCGACAAACCGCTATAAGATGAGAACATGGATAATGTAGGTTTTGCCACTTGTTACATGTACACGTCCTCTTCGAAAGATTCAACGTGTGACTACGATTAGCCATGCATCCATGACGATTACCTTGTCTAGTAACCACTCCATATACACCTTCTTGTATATTGAAACAAGTAACCTCATGGTGGCGGCGGTTTCACTATTTCTCTCGAGTTGAACCGTTATCTTCTCCGACCATTTCATACCATTACGCATCCTATTCCTTGCTACTTCACGTCGATCGACAAAGTATTTGTTTACTCGAGTAAAAGTAGCTTTCACAAGGGCTTGAATAGGCAGAAATCGAACCCCCTTTAACACACCATTGAAGCATTCGCATAAATTAGAGGTTTTGATACCGTATCTTAACCCGCCGTCGTGAGCAAGAGACCACTTGCTTAAAGGAATGCCTTCTAACAAACTCTTAGCACGAGGATTGAGTGCACCGATCTTTTGCATCCCTTTATCAAATTTGCGAATTTGATGTTCCATAGCTGTGTTGGTAAACATTTTTTTCAAATCCATATTTTTGAACGTCTTTTGGATGTTGGATGCATGATGCCTGATACAAAATCTATGAAAATCACATGGCTCCTCCCAACCACTACCTTCTGTAGACAATGCTGATAGGATACCCGCATGCCGGTCAGAGATGACACAAAGTCCATGACGTTTTGTGACAAAACACCTTATGCAAGCCAAAAACCACCTCCAATTGTCGTGATCTTCTTTTTCAACTATGGCAAATGCTAATGGAAAAAGTTGTTCATTCGCATCAACTCCCATGGCAATCAACATAACGCCAGGATACTTCCCGTATAAATGAGTTCCATCAATTGTGATGACAGGCCTGCAATGTTGGAAACCTCTGATTGAGGGGCCAAATGCCCAAAAAACACAATGAAATTGTTCAGTGTAAGGATCGTGGGTTGGCTTATTAACAAAATGCACCACGGTGCCCGGATTTGCTTCTTTCAAAGCTTCCATGTAATGAGGAAGATATTGGTAAGACTCCTCCCAATCTCCATAAAGAGCACCTATCGCCTTTTGTTTTGCACTCCATGCTTTACCATAAGAGATCGTGAAGTTGAATTCTTTTGTTATGAAGGCTTTTAGTACACTAAATTTCACCCCCCAATCTGCTTGCACAAGAGGCTTTATAGCGTTGCTGATAAACTCTCGCTTTAAATTCGGGTGATCCATGGATGGTTTGTGAACCACACAAGAGTTTTTGTGGGGGCCTTTATAGGTGACGATAGTAAAGACATCCGATGCAACAATCTTTTGAGAGGCTCTTAAATACCAACTACAAGCAATTGGTTTCCTTCCACATTTGAATGTGACGGTGTGAGGTTTTGATTCTGTGGTTTTATAGACTTGGTTCCTTTCGACATTGTATGTTGTCACAATTTGCCCCTAATGCTTTTTTGTTGGCAAATTCTTGCCCCACCCCAAACTCACCACCGCTCTTATATTGAAAATCACTAGAGTTATACCAACTGTTTAAATATTCTTCATCTATAGAATGAAGCTTAGTAAACTCGGTATCATGATCCTTTAATGATACTAGGTCTACCCCACTATCTTCATCCTGACTTAACAACAACATATCATCCTCGTCTTCAATCTCATCCCTTTCGATATTACCATCTAGTGATGCTTCATCAACATTATTAGTCGACAAAGACACAAACCAATTGGGATCCTCAACTTGACTAACAAGCATTTTGGTGAATGACATGTTAGGTTGTTCAATGGGTGTCAATTCAATATATAAATCCATAGAGGGGGCTTTCGATTGACACACGCTTGCCCACATAGCTTTTAAACCACGATCATTACTTAAAGCTAACACTTTATAGCCTCGCACACTAGTGAAATTTCATCTTCACGTTTAGGTCAAATCTAGTACTATCAACCTCCATAGCATCATATATCTCATTCTTAAGCTCATTGATACCAATGTTACTATTGACAATAATAAAGGTTTCACAACCACCTTTGTAAGTAACATTTTCACCGTCAATTACTATTTCACCATTCCACCAACAAGTCAACGGATAATTATATATCTCCATCACTTTAAAAAACTAAATTAACTCCTACTTTTAACACCCTTTAATGAATTTCGACATAGACTTCAAGATTACATCTCAACTCAAGCAAAACCTAAAACCAAATCCGCATACACAATATAAATCGAAAACTAATAAAATTAAACAAACAACCTTCTACACATATCACAAATCGATGAATATCAACACTTATTCGTTATCCAAACAAGGAATGCTTTCAATTGCAACAAAAAAACGAAAAAAAAAAAAGCGAAAAAAACTCCACGATTTTCACCTTTGATATGGGTTGGGAGAGAATTTCGATGCGAAATGGAGTAATTTGGATGATAAACTATGGATGAAACCTTTGATTTGGTTGAAGAAAGTAAGAATCTTGATGCGAAATGGACTAATTTGAGTTGGGGTGGCGAAATCCGCTGGGAGAGAATTTGGGGATTTTAGTTTTAGGGTTGGAAATAAGAAAATGGGGTGAAAATCGCGTTTTTTTATATAATCGCTAAAGCCATTTGGTTCAACTAAGCGGCTTCTTCATCTCAGAAATTTCTCAGAATCTGAGAGGCTTCCCGTTTTTCCAGGGTAAAGCCATTTGGTTGAACCAAATGGCTTTGATAATTTTCAAATTAAGGGTAAAGACGCAGGTTCAACCAGCGGCTTCATTAAACAATGCTGACGTGGACCCATTCGGAGGAAATAGTTTGAGATGAGCGCCGAAACGATAAATATTTTATTTTTCAGCATTTATTAAAAAAAAAATTCCCACATACTTCGTCTCAAAATGGCAAAGCCGAGAGAAAAATTAGATCAATAAATAGTATCATGCGAACACTTCTCCTACATGCGTCTATGCCTCCGTCGTTTTGGCCACACGCATTACAAATTGCGACATACCTTTTAAATATACTTCCAATTCCTTTGTTACAAACGAGTCTCCACTCAAAATTTTGTGTCACAAAGACCCGTCTTACTCACATCTCCGTGTTTTTGGCTGTTTGTGCTACCCGTTATATCCGTCCACCACGATAAATAAACTCCAAGCCCAATCTACTCCGTGTGTGTTTTTGGGTTTTCCTCCTAATCATCGTGGGTACAAGTGCTATGATTTATCAAGTAATAAAATTATCACGTGTCGTCACGTTCGGTTTGATGAAACAAACTTCCCGTTTGTATCAATCCATAACCCTCAGCCCACTTCATATGAATTTTTGGATCATGGGTTTTCCCCTTATATTACCCAGCACATCCAAAATTCCTCCCAAATGGGCCCTGTCATTACTCCAGCTGAGTCAGCCCAATCTCCTTCAAGTCCCGACCAACATCCTCCTCCCCCTCACCAGCCCGGCGCTAGTGAATCCACCACCAACTTATCCAATCCGGCCCACCGCCAACCCACCACAAATTCGCCTCAGCCTACCCAAATTTCCCGTCCTGTTACACGCAGCCAAACCGGTATATTTTGGCCTAATCCTAAATACTCCTCCAATGAAGCCCTTGTTCATACCGTTACGAAATCTCCCCTTCCTCGTAACCCCTTGGCTGCCCTTCGTGACCCGAATTGGAAATTGGCTATGACTGACGAATTTAATGCTCTTATTAAAAATAAGACGTGGGATTCGGTACCCCAGACCCCGGATATTAATGTTATACGCTCAATGTGGATTTTTAATCATAAAGAAAAGACTGATGGTTCTTTTGAGCGGCATAAAGCCCGACTTGTAGGTGATGGCAAAACTCAACATGTAAGCATTGATTGTAGGGAGATGTTCAGTCCGGTGGTCAATCCAGCTACCATTCGCACGGTTCTTAGTCTTGCATTGTCTAAAAATTGGTCAATCCATCAATTAGACGTCAAGAATGCTTTTCTGCATGGTGAGCTTAAAGAGGTCGTATATATGCACCAACCGATGGGGTTCCGTGATCCGGTGCATCCTGATTATGTCTGCCTTCTCCGGAAGTCCTTATATGGTCTTAAACAGGCACCTCGTGCGTGGTACAAACGTTTCGCAGATTTTGTCTCTGGCATTGGTTTTACCAACAGTAAGTCTGATACGTCACTTTTCATTTACCTTCAGGGGACTGATATGGCCTACATTCTCTTGTATGTGGATGACATCATACTTACGACCTCGTCTGAAACACTTCGCACCACGATTATGGACCGCCTTAGGACTGAGTTCGCTATGAAAAATCTGGGTCCCTTGAATTATTTTTTGGGTGTTCGTGTTACTCGTCATGGGAGCGGCTTGTTTTTGTCTCAACGAAAATATGCGGCTGAGATTGTTGATCGTGCTGGTATGAGTTTATGTAAACCGTCACTTACTCCGGTTGATACTAAACCCAAGCTCAGTGAGACGGCTGGTTCTACGTATAACGACCCGACACTTTATCGCAGTCTGGCCGGAGCCCTCCAATACCTCACGTTTACCCGCCCGGATATCTGCTATGCCGTTCAACAAGTGTGTCTTCACATGCATGACCCTCGGGTTGAGCACATGCATGCACTCAAACGTATCATCCGCTATATTCAGGGTACACTCATCTTGGGTTGCATTTGTATCCCTCATCAATTACGGACCTTGTTGCCTACACCGATGCGGACTGGGGTGTTTGTCCCGATACTCGACGCTCTACCTCCGGTTATTGTGTTTTCTTGGGTGACAATCTGGTGTCATGGTCATCAAAACGTCAACCTACTCTCTCTCGTTCGAGTGCAGAAGCCGAGTATAGGGGTGTTGCCAACGTGGTCTCAGAATCTTGCTAGCTTCGGAATTTACTACTGGAACTACGTTGTCCGGTTCGCAAAGCTACCATTGTGTATTGTGACAATGTTAGTGCCATTTATCTGTCTGGCAATCCCGTACAACACCAACGCACGAAACATATTGAGATGGATATTCATTTTGTTCGGGAAAAGGTTTCGCGTGGTGAAGTCCGGGTTGATCATGTTCCTTCCCGCTATCAGATCGCGGACATTTTCACCAAAGGTCTACCGCTTATTCTCTTTGAAGATTTCAGGAATAGCCTCAGTGTTCGAGAACCTCCCGCTTCGACTGTGGGGGTGTGTTAGAATATTGATAATCAATTTAGCAATATTTGACTGTAATGAATGTAATTATTATTTCCTAGTCTTTGGCCGCCATTAGCTACCATTTACTGTATATTATTTCCTAGTCTTTAGCTAGCATTTATAGTAGTGTAATGAGTATATATTGTAAACAATGGAGAAGGAAATGATTACCAAAAATATTATTCTTACAGTCTCTGATACCAATTGATGTAGATGTTGGTAGGATCTAGATTGAAGTAATAATGGAAAACGAGCTAAGCTTAGATTTCCTCAAGGAATCAGCACCCCGAGAATCCCTAAGTGAGAATGTCACACAAAGAGTGCTAAACTCTTTGATAAATTCTCTAGTTAAACAAGTCACCTAATCAGCAAGGAAAAATATTTAACTCACTCAAATTTTCAATCACTGAAAATACATAGTATATAAAATGTCACTCAAAGTTGTTGTTCAATACATGGAAATTACAATGCCTTATATAGGCTACAAATCTTTGCAAACACACTTGAAATTTCGATGTGGGAAAAGGCACAAGCATACACGCCTTTAAACTTGGAAAGAGTGGGCTTTGGGCTTGACTCAAAAAGTTAATGAAAAGTGGTTTTGAGTTTTGGGCTGGTCTTAAAAGTCAATGCAAATAGTTTTGGCTCTTGGATCTTCTCAAAAGTTATTGGATAATAGTTTTGGGCTTTGGGTTCTTCTCAAAACCAAAAGGAAATAGGTTTGGGCTTTGTTGGGCATTTTAACAACTAAAAAGGGAAAGTAATTCTAAAAATAGTCCAAAAATAGTAATAGTTCCAATTTAGCCCATTTAACCCCAAATGCAAGACAACAAGGATTTAATGGGTAAGTCTTCATCCTTCTTCCCTCCAACGTGTTCTCTAAAACATGCCAATATTAGATTCTTCGCAGCTTCCTCGAACTTCTTGTTTTGTAATCTAGTGATTGGACCATCTCGAAGAACAAGTGGATCTTCATTTGGAATAGTGTTCTGGCTCATATCAGTTTCTCTAAAATCTTAACAGAAAACAACATTATTTTATATCTCCAGGACATTTTTTTTGAAACATTTGTCTTGTGACAATATTTCGAAATTCGCTCCCCCATAAATCATATCCTGCTTGCGCCCCTTCTCTTCACAAAATGACTAATGAAGAGGGTTAGGTATCAGAAATAATCATAACATAGATTTTGTAGAGGAAAAAAAATTAACTTAATGATCAGAATCATCGCTTTTTCTCCGTGCTTAATTTCAATATCATAATAATGATCTTTCTTCCTATTAAGTTAGATTTTTTATTTTTGTGTCCCAATTGCAGAGCAGAAATTTCCTCCCATTTCTAGTTTTATTACCCTTAAATTTTGACTTTCCTGTTAAAAAAATTTGAATTTCATATTCTACACGTAATTCACGTACGGAATTAATGTTGGCAGACGTTTATGTGAATGAGTATTGATACTGAAATAAATGAAAAGAGTTATGGTGAGAGAGTTATTTTAGAGATATACCAAGTGCATGGATGTGATTAATCCATGTCACACCTACACACACTTACAATGTGTGAGAGTGTGAGAATTAATCACACCCACCACTTGGTATACCTCTCAAATCACTCCGCCACCGTAATTCTTCGTGAAATAAAATGGGGAGGAATTGTATGAGCGATTTTCGTATTGATTCTTTATTTTTTTGTTGGCTGCATAATAAATATATTTATTACTATTATTATTTGTATGTTAATTTTTTTTAAAATTTTTTTTGGGGAGTTTACGTCAATTCTTTTTTTTCAAAGTTAAGTTTTGAGGCGGAAGAGATTGGCAGCAGGTTATTTAGCGGGTATAGGTTGTTAATCAGGTCAATCAATTGAGGAGGGTTGAACTGAGCCTTGCCGCGTGTCATCTCCTAATTGATCAAACATTAAATGAAGACATAAAAACTATAACATTAAGGGCCAGGAGCCCAACTTCTTCACTCCTAAGGGCAGATCCGAACCCCAGGTGGGAGATCGGTCCCGCTCCCCCGACCACCACAGGTCGGCAAGGTCGCAACGGAGCTGGGATAATTATCTTCCCCAGACCATCTCGGCCTAAACTGTATTGGCCCAGCTCCGATGCAACCTTGCCGACCTGCGGAGGTCGAGGGAGCGGGACCGATATCCCACCTGGGGTTCGGATCTGCCCTTAGCCGTGAAGTGGGGCTCCTGGCCCTTAATGTTATAGTTTTATGTCTTCATTTAATGTTTGATCAATTAGGAGATGACACGCGGCAAGGCTCAGTTCAACCCTCCTCAATTGATTGACCTGATTAACAACCTATACCCGCTGCCAATCTCTTCCGCCTCAAAACTTAACTTTGAATAAAAAAGAATTGACGTAAACTCCCAAAAAAAAAAAAAAATTAACATACAAATAATAATAGTAATAAATATATTTATTACGCAGCCAACAGAAAAATAAAGAATCAATACGAAAATCACTCATACAATTCCTCCCCACTTTATTTCGTGAAGAATTACGGTGGCGGAGTGATTTGAGAGGTATACCAAGTGGTGGGTGTGATTAATTCTCACACTCTCACACATTGTAAGTGTGTGTAGGTGTGACATGGATTAATCACATCTCTGCACTTTGTATATCTCTAAAATAACTCTCTCACAATAACTTATTTATTTTAGTATCCATACTCATTCAAATAAACATCTGCCGACATTAATTCCGTACGTGAATTACGTGTAGAATATGAAATTCAATTTTTTTTAACAAGAAAGTCAAAATTTAAGGGTAATAAAAATAGAAATGGGAGGAATTTAAGGATAATCTGAGCCTTCTTTATATGATAATTTGCCCATGTGCTTATGAGATAATTAGGGGAAGATCCTAAGGATCCTTTACCCATTAAGTCTCTTATTTTGATATTTAAACTATCCATAATTATCCCTAAATTATAGGGATATACACGTAATAATCCTTAGAGACTAAGAATTAGGCTTTGGACGAGACGTCCTCAATATAAACAACACCTAAGGAACTACGGAGACTTGATTCCTGAACAATAACATGATACGTAGGCAACTTGAGAAAAATAAGTCTCAAGCTCAGTGTAAATCCACCCAAAAAAACATCCCTCGTTCATATTACCCAAGATTAAATGAACCAGATTGATACCTGATGATTTTCAGCATCGTCAATTGGTGCTATAAAGAGGGCCTTCTATCGGTAATTGATCGAGGTTGTTCGTGATCAAGTTAATGGCAAAAACATGCCAAAAACGCAGTCAGATCAGAGTCTTTTTGTCAAAGATTGCACCGTTGGAACACAAATTCCACCGTTAAAATTGAAGAAGAAGGAGCGATGAACGTGCATTCCTAATTTAGTGCCAATCAGAGTACATTTAGATGTCCGATCTTTGCCGGAAAGTTGCTGCTGTATCACCAAAACGCAGCAGTCAGATCGAAGGCTTATTTCCAGTGATTTCACCGTTGGAAATTGAATTCCACCGTTCAGATTGACGAATAAGGTGGAAGAACAAGCCCGCCAAATTTCATGCCGATGGAAGTCCGTTTAGATGCCCGATCGTCGCCGGAAAGTTGCTGCTGCATTAGCAAAAACGCAGTTGTCACAAAAAACGCAGCAGAAAGATCGGAGGCTAATTGCCAAAGATTTCACCATTGGAACAAGAATTCTACCGTTCAGATTTAAGAAGATAGATTAACAAAAAAGCCCTCCAAATTTCATGTCGATCGGAGACCGTTTAAATGTCCGATCGTCGTTAGAAAGTTGCTGTTGTATCACCAAAACGCAGTTGTCACAAAAAATGCAGCAATTAGATTGGAGGCTTATTGCAAGAAATTGCACACTTGGAACAAGAATTCCACCGTTCAGATTAAAGAATAAAGAGGGGCGAACAAGCCCTCCAAATTTCGAGCCGATCAGAGTCTATTTAAATGCCTAATCGTCCCCGGAAAGATGCAAAGGACAAACTCTCTAAGTCCGTAGGATAGACAGTTTAGCATGAACTCTGTAGGTCGGGCTCATGGACGAGCTCTCAGGCTCTAAAATCCGAGCTGAGCTCTCAAGCTCTCCAGTATTAGATCTCTAAATAAGCTCTCTAATTACAATCTCTCTATCAACGAGCTCTCTCATTACAAGCCGTCAAAGGTACGAGCCCTCATTGAAACTTATTCCTATTTTTACAACTTAATGACCTATCTTATATTGGAACTCACCCTACCGAACATGGCGGGTCAAGCTATTTTATTTTGGAACTCTCCTTACCAAACGTGGCAGGACAACCTTTTCTTATCAGTACATCATAAGACCTTCCGCTTAATAGCACGACATTATATTCTATAAGATCGAGCTCGGCTTGGCATAATATTCTATAAGACCGAGCTCGGCTCAGCATTATCTTTGGAGCTCTCCCTTGAACGAATCTTCTGTATGACCGAGCTCGGCTAGGCATCATATTCTATAAGACCGAGCTCAGCTCGGCATCACCTTCTGTAAGACCGTGCTCGGCTCGGCATCATATTTAGAGCTCTCCCTTGAGCGAATATTCTATAAGACTAAGCTCGGCTCGGCATTATATTCTATAAGACCGAGATCAGCTCAGCATCATATTCTATATGGCCGAGCTCGGCTCGTCATCATATTTGGACCTCTCCCTTGAGCGATTATTCTCTAAGGCCGAGCTCGGTTTGGCATCATATTCTATAAGACCGAGCTCGGCTCAGCATCATATTCTATAAGACCGAGCTCGGCTCGACATCATATTCTATAAGATCGAGCTTGGCTCGGCATCACATTCTATAAGACCCAGCTCGGCTCGGCATCACATTCTATAAGACCGAGTTTGGCTATACATCACATTATATTAGACCGAGCTCGGCTCGGCATCACATTCTATAAGGCCGAGATCGGCTCGGCATCATGTTTAGAGCTCTCCCTTGAGCGAATCTTCTATAAGACAGACATCGGCTCAGCATCATATTCTATAAGACTGAGCTCAGCTCGGCATCATCTTTTGACTGAACATAACTTCTGAGCTCTGCAGGTTAGGCTCTAAGTTCATAAAGGATAAACCAATTAAGTCCGCAGAACAAACCAACCGAGCTCTGTAGGTCAGGCTCTAAGTTCACAAAGGATGAAGTAATTAAGTCCGCATGACGGACCAACCGAGCTCCGTAGGCCAGGCTCTATGTTCACAAAAGATGAACTAATTAAGTCTGCAAGACATACCATCTGAGATCTGCAGGTCATGCTCTAAGTTCACAAAGGTTGAACTAATTAAGTCCGCACGATGGACCAACCGAGCTCTGCAAGTCAAGCTATATGTTCACAAAGGATGAACTAATTAAGTCTGCAGGATGGACCAACCGAGCTCTATAGGTCAGGCTCTAAGTTCACAAATGATGAACTAATTAAGTCTGCAGGATGGACCAACTGATCTACTGGTCAGGCTCTATAAGTTTACAAAGGGTAAAATGTTTAAATCCACAGGATGGACATCGGAGCATAAAACAAAAAGCTAAGGCAAATGCTTTAAATTGAGTATGACATCCAAAAACTATTAAGTTATTGCATGGCATACTGAAGGGCTGGAAGAGCAGATCAAATGAGCAGACAACTGAAAAAATTGCAGGGAAAATAACCGGAAAAATTTGATATGGCCAAAAAACTAAGTCTGCAAGTCAGACTTCAAAAATAAAGTCTGCCTGAGCAGACCCCAAATAATCAAGTCTGCAGGCCAGACTCTGAAAAATTGAGTCTGCCTGAGCAGACACAAAAAAATTAAGTCTGCCTGAGCAGACTCCAAAAAATTAAGTCTGCAAGACAGCCAAGCCGAGCTCCGTAAAATGGACTCTGCTCAAATCATTAAAACTGACATCTGAGCTCCACCGGTCGGACTCAACAAACATATATCAGCAGATTTTATTAAGTCTGCAGGGCGGACTAACTGAGATCTGCAGGACATACTCAACACATGACCTCTGCAGGTTAGACTCGGTAAGTTTGCAAATGGCATACCCATTAAGTCTGTAGGCCGCACTCCAAAGATTGAGCTCTGCAGGTCGGACTTCACAATGTTCGCTGGTCAGACTCAACAAACTGAGCTCCGCAGGTCAGAATCAAATGTTGGTAAATGACCAACTCATTAAGTCCACAGGACGGACATAAACTTGAGATCTGCAGGTCCGACTCAGTCAAAATTATTATGTCTACAGGACAGACCAACTTAGCTCCACAGATCGGACTCGGTCAAATTATTAAGTCTGCAAGCCAGATTCAAAAAATTAAGTCCACCGGAGACTCAAAAAAACTAAGTCTGCAGGTCAGACTCACAAAAAAAATTTAAGTCAGCCTGAGTAGACTCTAAGAAATTAAGTCTTCCTAAGCAGACTACAGAAAATTAAGTCTGCCCGAGGCGACTTCAAAAAATTACATCTGTCTGAGCAGACTCCAGAAAATTAAGTTGTTTGAGTAGACTCCGAAAAATTTAGTCTATGGGTTAGACCAAATTAATTAAGTCTACAGGACAGACACTGAACTGAGCCCTGTAAGTCAGACTCAACAAGTTTGCAACAACTAAGAGAACTTAATAAGATATTGCAAAAACATTGTACATGTTATATTTCCTGAAACTTTTCTCTAAAGTCTGCAGGACAGACTAAAAATAAAAAAATAAAAAATAAAAAATAAAATAAATAAAAGCAATTAAGTCTGCAGGACAGACGAACTGAGATTCGTGAAACGAACTCAGGAAAAACTCGCTAAGTCAGTAGGACTGACAACTGAGTCTGCAGGTCGGACCTAGCCGCATTTATTAAAACTGAAGGACCCGAATTGATCTCCGCAAATCAGACTCAGTATGTTGGCAATAGCCAAACTCACTAAGTCCGTAAGACAAACCCAAACTGATCTCCGCAGATCCGACTCAACAAGTTGGCAATAGCCAAACACTAAGTCTATAGGACAGACCCGAACAAAAACTTAACAAAAGTCTAAGTATGCCATCCAAAACTATAAGTTAATGCATGGCATACTGGGGGCAAGACACCCCACGGCGGATCAGAGTACTTCAGGTAAGTGCTGAAAATAAAATTAAGGCAAGAGAACTTGCAAAAGTTTGCATATATTAAAACTTGCAAAAATTTTCATATATTAAGATGTTGTACATGAAATAATTGGAAGCCTATCTCCAAAGCCTACAGGATAGACTCCAATGTTTGAGCTACTCAGGTCGGACTCGAATGTTGGTCGGATCCAAAAAGTATGCTTAAGTCAGCTGGACAGACATCAACTTTCAAAACTCCGCAGGTCGGACTCAACAAAGTTGGCAGGTCAAACTCATCGAATTGAGCTCCGTATATCAGACTCATCGAGTTTGCAGGACAAACTCGCCCAGTCAGCAGGTCGGACAAAAGTATGAGCTCTCTAGCTTAGCCTCCGTAAAGTTTGTAGACCAAACTTCCTTAGTTCGTAGACGACCTCAAACTGAGCTCCGCAGGTTAGACTCTTCAAAAAACCAGTCCGCAGGACGGTCTCGAGCAATAATCCACAGGACGGATCCAAATTTCAGAGCTTTGCAGGCCATGCTCATTAATTTTGCGAGACAAAGTTAGTTCGCAGATGAACTCAAACCGAACTCCGCAGGTCGGATTCATCAGAAAGCAAGTCTGCAGGACGGATGAAAATTCAAAGCACTGGATGTCAGGCTCAATGCATTGGCAAAAGCTGAGCTCCACATGTCGGACTAACTCTAAACATCCAGTCTATAGGTCAGACTCGCGCAAGTCCGCATTTCGGATAAATTTTTTAGGCTCCACATGTTAGGCTTGCTAACTTTGCGAAGTAAACTTCATAAGTCCCCAAAGGGACCCGAGATGAGCTACACAGGTCGGGCTCGTAAAAAATCAACGAAGCATAAACGAAATGCAAGTTCAAAAACCGGATAAGCATTATGGGCTATGTTTTCCCAAGATTCTGTAGCAGGAGTAAGATTCTTCACAGAAGCATTGACCTGGGGTAGCTCGGCAGGAGCCGTTGAAGCAGAAGTAGCAGCCACAGAAGGCACTAAATAAGGAGCTACAACAGTGATCTCAAAAACCGTTCCACGTCAGAAGACATGGGCACGAATGACAGTGTCATAACAGTAACTATGTCACCTGGCAGAGTAGCTCATTATAAAATTCTACAAGCCTAGATGACAGTGACCGAGCATCCGACCTCACAACGAGTGGTTCAGCCAGATCTGGGGGGCTTATGACGACGGTTGAACTGAGCCTTGCCACGTGTCATCTCCTAATTGATCAAACATTAAATGAAGACATAAAAACTATAAAATTAAGGTCCAAGAGCCCCACTTCACGCCTAAGGGCAGATCCGAACCCCAGGTGGGAGATCAGTCCCGCTCCCTCGACCTCCACAGGTCGGCTAGGTCGCATCGGAGCTGGGCCAATACAGTTCAGGCCGAGATGGTTTGGGGGGCTCAACGCAGGTCGGCCAGAGCCTCCTTTATATGATAATTAGCTCACGTGCTAATGAGATAAGTCGGGGAAGATCCTAAGGATCCTTTACCCATTAAGGCATTGATTTTGATATTTAAACTATCCATAATTATCCTTAAATTATAGGGATATACACGTAATATCATTAGGGATTAAGAATTAGTGTAACGCCCCGCTCCCGGATACCGAGCCCTTATCCGGAAGAGAAACGTTCGGCGCGTATAGCATTAAATAAATCTAACATTATACGCAAGCCTCTACGTCGTCGTATCAAATAAAAGCAAACGGAAGCTAAAAAGACTCGGGTAAAAACATAAATGCTACTATGAATAGAAAGTAACCATGCTAAAGATGGATAGTTAAATGACAACGACGAAAAACCCAAAGACTTATACAATACGATGTCTTAAAAGTAGAAATACATTAAGTCTAAGAAAATAATACAACTAGTCTAGTACAACCTTTACAAAGAAAATGATCTAGAAACTTCGTCAAGACTTCAAAGCCTTCAAAAGTCGTCATCTACTGATCAACTGCTTGCGTCTTCTCACCCCACAATGCATACAAAAGAAAATGCAAAGGAGGTAAGTACAAAGTACTTAGTAAAAGTGAGAAGCTAATGAAAAACTAAGTTATACAATGAAAGGTTATTATTATGATTATTAAATTATCTTTATGAGACCGACTCAATCTAGGGTTCAATCCATGCCCATCGACACGTCATGACTAAACGTTTCTAGCTTAGCTTATCTTGGTTACGTCATCACTCAAGGACACTACGCATGGCGTTCATCAGCCTGAAGATATACTTGCTAACTAACGGTGATTAGCACCGATTAGCTCCGGGGTCTCCCCGGTATGCGTATACGTCCGATGAATTTCCTCCACTACCCTTCAGCCGTTTAAGGCCAGTAGCGTTGTTCACCTTTTATGAACGTATCACATCGCCGATATAAAAGAGTGCCTAACCGAGAATAAATGACGTTTTAGCTTTTATCTACACATATGTATTTATTATTGTGAATTAACTAGCCACCTAAGTGTTTTCAAGTAAGCTCCTTACATATCCTACTCTCGTACTTAGACCACTAGACACGGACAAGGCCTAGCACATACACGCACATTGATGAACTCTAGTTCATCAAAGCACAAGCCCTTTCATGCCCTTCGACGGATCCGAACTTCAACTCCTTTAAGAGTACATTCGGTGTTTTAAATGAACGAATCGAAGTTCAATCGAAGCTTGTTTATGTTTAATTAATGTTATTGAATCAAAAAATTAGAAATTTAAAAATCAACACAAATATGCCAAAACATATCACAACTCATTAATTACAACTTAGCATGAATTCTATCACCAAACAACACCAAAACTCACCAAAACTCAACCTATCATTATAAAACTATAATTACTCATTAGGAAGAGCCTCTTACCTTAATTTCCAGCAAAACTGGAAGCAAAGCGTCAATCAAGCAAATAACAAAGTGATCCTCAACCCCAAAACCTATTTGATCGACAAGAAACCCTAAAATCTATTTTTCTTGGCGAAAACCGAAACTGAAAAAGAGCATAAAACTGCAGATTACCTGGATTAACCGCTCCATAACTATTTTTAGAATGATCTACGCTTCAAGACGATCGTTTAGGACTACTCATGGCTGAAAAACAGAGTTACGGATTGAAAGATACGAATTTTTCAAGAATCGAACTCTACGAATACGAAAACTAGGACTAAACTTACGAAATTGAGAGATGTTATTTTCCAAAGTTGCGTCTCCTCGCTGATCACTTTTCTCTCTGCGGCATCTTGAGCAGGATGAACGGATTGGCCACACGGTTGAAGTTTACATTACGTCTTTTTCGGCATCTTCTGCGTCTTTCTTCTTCACGCCGCTCTCTCTTATTTTTTTCAACAACTAACGTGAAATTGAGTTATGAGAAATTAAGGGATTTATTTTCCTTTTATAGATTTAATTAAAATCCTTCTTAATAATTAAATCCCCTTTATTCCCCATAACTAATTCCCAAGACATTAATTAAAATCCTTTTTTTTAAGTTATAGGATAAATAATAATTAGGTCGTCGCGGGTATAACCAATTACTATTTTACCCTTTCGGAAAAGTCGGGATGTTACAATTAGAATCCTTGCAGGACAAGACTTTGGACGAGACGTTCTTTATATAAACAACCCCTAAGGAACTACGAAGACTTGATTCCTGAACAATAACAGGATACGTAGGCAACTTGAGAGAAATAACTCTCAAGCTCAGTCTAAATCCAGCAAAAAACCATCTCTCATTCCGTATGCCCTAGATTAAACGGTCTAGATTGATACCCGGCGATTTTCAACAACGTCAATTTCCCATCATAGTATAGATTATTATTTTTTGTAAGTTAAGTATTTTTTTAAAAAAAATTTAGGGGATTTTATGTCAATTTTTTTTCACGTTAAGTTTCGATGCGTAAGAGATTGGCAGCGGGTATGGGTTGTTAATCGAGTAAATCAATTTTATTTCCCTTCATATATATATATATATAGAAGTTGAATACACATGAAATTTTTCTTACCGGATTATTTTTTATGATTTATATGTAAACTGCTAAAGAATTCAAAGATTAATTAGTGTCAACAAGGTACGGCCCAACAGTAAGTGCTATGGTCCTTTACCTGGAGGTTCCGGGTTCGAGTATCAGTGAGGACAAAAAGTGTGCGTGTGTATATATTTTGTATATGTATAAAATTTAGTAATGATGCCACATTAGCAAATTGATTTTATTTCCATGATTAATGATCTCGTTTTGATAAATTTCTTCCAAATTAGTAATGACCCCCTATAGCAAATTCATTTTATTTCAATGATTGATGATCTCGTTTTGCTCAATTTCCTCCCCTGTGGCATAATCCTTAATTATTAATGACGCCGCTTTAGATAATTGATAGTATAATTTACACATTTCTTCTCACAATATAAGTCTTTTAAGGCATTTCACACGGTTTATGAAATAGATTTATCACACTGTAAAAAAAAAAACTGTTATGTGTGTAATAAAATTAATAAAAGAAAGAACATAAACAAAGTAATGAAGAGAAAGGATAAATTATTGTGTATTATTTCACTGGTAATGAGGTATTTATAGTAGAGATAATAATGTGAACACAATACAATAAATAAAAACCAGAAAATCTTGTAAATTATTTGTATAATAGATAAACATATTTTCAATATTTATAACACTCCCCATTGGATATCTATTATTCAACAAACAATAGATATGAAATGCCTTACTTAAACCTTACTAAGAAAAAAATCAGTGGAAAAAATTTAGTTAAGGAAAAAGAGTACATATTTATATATGTTGATTTACTCCCCTTGAACCAAGCACTAATTAAGGACTTTCAAACATCGCATCCCAATGCTCTTCACTAGTCTTTCGAATGTTGCAGTTGACAACGTCTTAGTAAATAAATCTGCCAGGTTGTCGGTTGATCGAATCTATTGCACATCAATTTCCCCATTCTTTAGCAAGTCTATTATATGGTTGAATTAATTTCTCATTCATAGTTGCATAACTTATATGTCATGTACAATTAACTTTTCTAGAAGAACCTAGTGGGAAAAAACTAGACAAGGAAAATAGTTCATGCCATATGCGTTTTTATGTGTTGCATTAACTGCCTCGTTAAAAACCTTCCACTATGAAAACCCCATGGGAAAAACCTGGTAAAAGGGAAAAAGATTACAGTCATCAGTTTTAAGACAAAATGCTTAAAATATTTTTGCAATTGTTGCTCCCCTTGACGACAACAATCTTTCTTATGTACGCATTCCAGTACTATAAACACATTTGTGTCCAGAACAGATGTAGAAATGATCTTAGTGAACAATTCTTCTAGATTGTTACTAGAGCGTACTTTGTATATCACTCTCTTCTAGACTTCATGTAGATAATTGAATGTAGGGGTTAAATACTGTCATCCCACTACTCATTTGTGCAATGGGGAAAGTAATACAATCACAATTTGATACATATATTTGCACTCTCACACGTCGTAGTGCTATAAATTCATGACATTAAGTTTGAGTTACCTATATATTCCTTCCTCGATAGGACTATACTATAGACATATTATATTCAACATGAATGTTAACGACATTTTCAACTTAACAGTATGCATGTTGCGATTGTCATATTAATTCGTTTCTGAAATCCACTAAGGATTTTAATATCAATATTAATGTCCAACGACTCATGAATATGCGATCATTACATATGAAAACTCAATGTTACTGCCATATATATTTGTTAGCGGAACATAAATTATATAATAGGAGAATATATTTGATTATTAACAAACAAATATTTCCAATTCAAACTCAATCTCAATTGCTTATTCCATTTTTACCTAGTCTGATTGTTTCTGACACTCTGCTAAAGACTTAGATACTGGATCCAGATATAATAACAGCAATTAAAGAGGCAAATATGTCATCGATGACTATTATATTTATTATAAATTTTTCCCATAATATTCATTAATTGTTAATTCGATATTAGCATAAACCAATTCCTTATCAATATATGGATTGGTTGTTTCGCAACCCCAACATTTAATCATTTTATGCACGTGCCGTTTTATTTTGGATTTTTCTTTTTCAAGACAAATCATAGATTTCATTAGTGACTGAAAATGAATTCATTTTCCGCGGATTTTTATCTTAGGAGAAACGCTTCTATGGACATTATTATAATTTCATCATCCATTAAGAGCAACACTAATGGTAATTGTGAGATACGTTTGTGGATAGTTGATGTTGGGCTGACGTGGCGAAAGATAAGTGAAAGATAAATATAGAAGGATTGTAGAGATAATTATTGTGTGATGTGATGTTGTAATGGTGATAAATATAAAAGGATTGTAGAGATTATTTATGTGTGATTAGATGTTGTAGTGGTGGTAAATATTTTGAATTTTGTGATAAAATAATATTAAATAATAATTGAAACTACTTTTATTCACAATAAACACATAATCTTAATAATTATATAATAAAAAGGAGCCTTGGTGCTTTTTTGCGACAGAGAATTCGCTAGTTGATTCTCTGAAAAGAGATAAGAGAGTAGATAGACACACAAAAAATTTGTCAAGTTTAATACTGTTATTTAACATTTATGCAAATGTCTTTCTTGTTCTGACAAAAGTGGCCACAGAATAAGGCCAAAATGGCATCAATACGGCTTCTCTAAGAGCAGCCCTAATGGGCAGGGGGAAATGCATAATCTATGCTGACAATTTGGTGACGTGGAGGAAGGTGAGTGGAGAAAAAATGTAGAAGGATTATGAGGATAATATGTGTGTGATTAGATGTTGTAGTGGTGATAAATATTTTGGGATATTGTTTAAAATAAATGAAATTTTTTATCATACAACCGTTGTATGAAAATTATATCAAGTGTTATATATTACAACAATTAATTTCTAATATCTCATATACGATTAAAATGTATTATGTGAAATAGAGTAATAAAATGTTTTAATATATATCATTTTGTACAACTTTAATACAACTGTTACACCCGTTATTTTCTTGGTCTTATATATATATATATATATATATATATATATTTCCCTTCAAGAGTACTAGAATACTCTCTCTCTCGTTATCTGAAACAGATAAGGGAGTAGACAATATCCAAAAAAAGCTCTCTATACCCGCCTTGTTATTTTACTTTTGATTTAAGAAATCTTCTACCCTGACAAAAACAAAAAAAAAAATCTTCAAAGAAGCCTTATTATTGTTGCTCTAACGACAACTATATTACATAAGTCATTAAGGACAAAAATTAGAGTGGTTTGACAATTTTATCCTTTCAATACAACCCTGAAGAGACACATCCGAGCAGCCGACGCAACCATGCCAAATTAACTCCCACACAACTTATGACTTTGATTTGACCGGCCGGACAACTTTTGCTGCATCGTCATAGACGGCGGTGGAGGCAGCTTTTTCTCCTTCGCAGAAGTTGCCTGTCGGTGGTCTATCTAGGCTGTTAGCATCATCTCCAGCGACAGCGAAATTCTCTAGGTCGGTTGAGGAATTTGGATTCCTGTTGCGGCATGATAGACCAGATGATAAATTTAGTAGGTATTCATCGTTGATTTCATCAATTAAGAGAGAACAGGGCTATCAGAGCCATGTCTCTGTACTCTAAGTTCTATTTTGTTGCTGTAGTGGCATTGGTATAAGCTCCGGTGTCATGTCACGGAGTCCTCCGATGAGAATTGGGGAAAATATAAGCTCTATTAGATCCGGGAGCGGTGGTTTGTTTAACTGATTTGCTAGTCATGCTTTAGGTTCTTATGTTGATTAGGATTCCACTTGCTTTCTTGTAAAAGATGCCATGTTATGTTGTATCAATATTACAATCGGGTAATTGGGTAATTATAATTAGGAAAATAGTACAAGAACAAGTATTTGGGTACAATTTTGGACTGAACTCTTGAAAGAGCTGCCTACGTATCCAATTTAAGTAATAAACTGGAATCAAGTCCCCCTTGTAGTTCAGGGTCTTCCTTATATAGCAGTAGATCGTGTGTCTCTTCCTGGATGTGCTTGGAAGTTATTACCGACATCTTCTGGACGTGGGGTCTACCCACGTACACAAGCAGTTGAGGTGTTATTGACTCGGTCTTCACCACGTTCAACCTGTTATTCTGTCCAGAAACCATTCTGGTCAGGACATGGTAGGAGTCCTGCTCCTCTGACTATTCTGTCCAGCTTCTTGATCTGGTCAGCACTTGCTGTCCTGCCATGCCAACCCATTCTCTTGATTGTCTAACTTTGGGCCTGGCCCAATTATAGATAACCCGGCCCAATGGGCCCACCTATCATCATAAGTCCCCCCAGACTAGGGTGGACTGCTTAATAGCCGCCTTAGTCTGAAACGTTTTATCTCTGTCATTATTATCTCACGAAACGAGGCCAGGTCACGCTTGGTCATCGTTATAACTGTTAATTGAGCCATTGCGTCGTATCCACTTCTTGTCATATAATCACCCCTCTTGTCCAATGCCACTTTATATCAGACCTTTGGAATAGCATCTCAGCAGTTACAAGTAAGTCTTAGTCTGTTGTTCTTTTACTTCTTTTTAAATCTACATTTCGTTCATATCTTTGAGGGCAAATACTGCCTCTAGCGATTCTGTCGAAAAATTGTTTGAGTCTCCAGAGAAAATTTCTACGACCATAGAGAGTGAGGAAGTGAATTCCTCTAACCCTGTTTTTTGTCCTGAAACCGTAATAAACCTCGATCATCCATCCTCTTCTATTGATTTAAAAATACGTCCACTTTTGGAGATAACCCACTGTGTCTTTTGCCTTCTCACCTTCTGCCTCCTGGGATTTTCACTCCCACTTCAATTGTTCATCAGTACCTAGAAGACCATACTGCCTTCTTAAATACATTGAAGAGAGAAATCCATCGATTCGATAAAACTAAGGCGATAATGGCCTGCCATGGTGTCTCAAGCAAAATGACCAAAATGAGAAATGGCCGATCTATTGAAGACTTACAAGATTCGGGATGAGCCCTTTGCGATTCTTCTTCCTAAATCCACGAGTACGCTAACAACCCCCCAAAGAGTTTTACAGATCTTGTATATCTTGATCGACTCCATAGTGAGTTAAGGTTTCCTCTTCCCCCGGGGTGTGTAGAGATACTGAAGTATTATAAGTTAGGAGTTGGCCAAATCCATCCAAATAGCGTTAAATTCCTTATAGGTTTCATGATTTGGTGTCGTCTGAACACCACTCCCTTCTCTGTAAAGTTGTTTAGGAACTTCTATCAGTGTAAATTGACACAGGGTAGTGGAGGATGGTACCATTTTTGTCGTAGATCTGGTAAGTTGGCCCATATTATCCCTCTGTCCAGCAAAGATAAGACCAAGAAGAAATGGTCAGAGCGTTTCTTCTTTGTAAAGCACAATACTGGGTTGGATCTCGGCCGTTGGAACTCATCTTCTATGAAGGACAAACTGGAAGACCATATAGATGCAACCTTGGTTAACTATCTTTCTAGCAATAACATCACATTGACTTTGAACACTATTAGTTCAAAGATCGGTGGATCTTTGCCCGACTTCTCACCTGCAGGGCCTATAGGTTATGTAGAATTTACCAAGAAACAATACCGAAAACGTATGTTTGTCTTTACTTCTGCTTTTGCTTTATGCACGTATTTTGAATATTTTCTTCTTTGCAGTGGCCAATGTTGATGATTTGATGAACATTGATGTTGACGAGGAGGAGGAAACAGAACATGGGCCAGAAGATTCTGAACCGACCTTGTCTGTTATCCCTGAAGGTGGTGAGGCTTCTGGCCAGCAGAATGTTTTGGAGACAGGTCTTAACTCTGGCAACGCTGCTCAGGAAACAATCGCTACGGCCCTTTCCTCTGATCAGAATATTCTGACCACAATTAATCCTGTGGGTCTGACTGTTGAGGAAGATCTTCCTGGCGTCCAATCTATTGGCTTAAATACAGTGCCTCTCAGGATAGTTTCTCAACGACAGAAGAAGAGGCACCGATCCACCTCCTCTGGTAGTTCTGCAAGTGGTTCTTCCTTCAATTTTGAAGATATGTCTGCTGATGACTTTGCTGACTCTCTAAGTGGTATTTTGAAAACTTTCATTTTCCTTTTAATTTTTATCTTCTAAGACTTTTCTTTTTTGCAGTGTTACCGCCTGGGTAAAGCATTGCATAAGAAGACTGCTAGCATGGCTGGGGACATCTCTTCCTTGCAACAAAAAGTGGTTCAGTTGGATGAGGCCAATGCTAAGGTGGCCAGTTTGGAAGAATCTAACCTTGCTGCTCATCTGGAGATTGAGAAGTTGAAATCCGATCTTGCCAAAGCTAAGGGTTTGATATTTACCCAGGAGGAGCAGTCGAAATTGAGAGATCAACGTCTGGAGAAAATGAATGAGGAACACCTGCAACATCTTACCACAGTCAAGAAGATGAAAGCTGACTTTGACGAAACTCTGAAGCAGATGAAGGAAATTCCTGCCCAGAATGTTGTCCAGAAGGTTGTTGCTGGGTATAAGTCTTCTCCTCAAACTTATGAGGAAATCCAAATCATCCTAGCTCTGGCGCTGCACAGAGGATATACACACGGTGTCGATGAGGCCAAACCTGCTGACCTGGTGATTAACACTCTGCCTAATCACAGGTTGTATGATAAGAAAGCGGGTGAAATCTTCACAAAGCGATATGACGAGTACAAGAATGGAGAAGACATAATTAGCAAGTATGCTAAAAACAAATCCGCTCAGCCTTCAGAGAAATCTGCTCAGCCTTCAGAGAAGTCTACTCAGCCCTCAGCTCCTCCTACCTCTTGATTTACATGTTTTCTTGAACTTTGAATCTTTGTTGCTCTGTGCAGCTTTTGATGTAATAACTCTATTTCTTATTTGTTGCTGACTGTATTTTGATCTTTGAAACTTTTGGGATTGTACTTCTGAATATATGCCCTTGAATTTGATATTCACTTTGATATTCGTTCATCTTTACCTTCCTGTTGCGCTGCAAAGAAGTTAGGATTTTTTATCCTTAGCTTCTTAATTTTTAGCTTCTACACAGAATACCCTTAATGCATAGACCATTATTGTAGTTCGATTTCTGCTCCATTGAGAGTGTGCTCTGCACAGGATTTTCTTGCGTGCGAATTTAATACCTGTGTGTTGTTTATTTGGGAGTTGTTTATTTGGGTCTTCTGCCCAGAATGATCCTTCATTGCAAGTTTTTGCGTGCCTTTACTTTAATTATGTGCTCTGCACAGAAATTTTTTGCGCTGCAAGTTTAACACTTGTGTTTTTAATGTGGGTCCTCTGCCCAGGATGCCCTCGCACTGCGAGTTTGGTATCTTTATATTATTACTATGTGCTCTGCACTGAATTTTCTTGCGCTGCAAGTTTAACACTTGTGTGTTTTTTATATGGGTCCTCTGCCCAGGATGCCCTCGCACTGCGAGTTTGGCATTTTTATATTTTTAACTAGGTGCTCTGCCCTGAATTTTCTTGCGCTGCAAGTGTAACACTTGTGTGTTTTTTATGTGGGTCCTCTGCCCAAAATTATTTTGTGCTGCAGGTTCACTGATAAATAAAACATCAGGTCTTTAATTCCTTGTCCAGC
This sequence comes from Gentiana macrophylla, assembly GCA_026214975.1. Lineage (NCBI taxonomy): Eukaryota > Viridiplantae > Streptophyta > Magnoliopsida > Gentianales > Gentianaceae > Gentiana > Gentiana macrophylla. The sequence continues at coordinate 45,767,784 of CM047815.1, forward strand.
ACAAATTAGAAATTAGAATATTCACATGCATAATTACAATTTTAAAGCTAAAACGAAGAAAAAAGGATAATGTAATTTCTTAAGGAAAATATTTCATTAAATGAATAGCATTCCAGCTTCTAGGAAGTGTTTTTCCAGAAGCATTAGCTAGTTGATAGGATCCATTTCCATGTACTTTGATAACTTTATAAGGACCTTCCCATCTAGCTTTCCAGTGGGGTCTTGCTTACTGGCGTCATTCCGCCTTAGCACTAAATCGCCTTCTTTAAAATACGTACCTTTGACTTTGGAGTTGTAGTACTGGGCAACTTTCTGCTTGTACTTGGCCATCTGTATCAGTGCACTATCGCGTTTATGTTCCAGCTCATCTTTGACATGCAACATGTCTACCTCCTGCGTTTCTGGACCGTATAATTCTGTCCTGGGAGACTTGTGTCCAATTTCTGCTGGTATGACTGCCTCACATCCATATGTTAAAGAGTATGGAGTTTCCTGTGTAGCAGTGTTTGGGGTGGTTCTATATGCCCATAAGATATTTGGAAGATGCTCTACCCAATGAGACCCCTCTTGTTCCAACCTTTTCTTCAGTCCCTGTTTTATTTGCAAGTTGGTCTGTTCTACCTGCCCATTGGCTTGAGGATAGGCCACTGATGTAAAATGTTAGGAGATTCCTAGGTTGGTGCACCAAGTTTGCACTCATTGATCTTCAAATTGTGTGCCATTATCAGAAATGAGAACTTTAGGGATCCCATACCTGCATAGGATATTTCTCTATAGGAACTTCTGTATTTGGTTGGCTGTGATGGTGGTTAAGGGTTCCGCTTCCACCCACTTAGTGAAGTAATCCACTGCCACCACTAAAGACTTTTAATTTCCCGGATCTCGGGATAGTGGACCCACTAAGTCTACTCCCCATTGATCAAAAGGCCATGGGGATAGATTGGTATCATCTCCTGTACAGGATTATGTGGTAAATTGCTATGCACCTGGCATGCCCGGCAAGTTCTGACCAGATTCTCTGCGTCATCTTGCATTTCTGGCCAGTAATAACCGTAAAGCCTACTTTTTCTGGCCAGAGCTCTTGCTCCCAAGTGATTTCCAAAAATTCCGAGATGGATTTCTCTTAATACATAATCTCCCTCATCTGGAGTAACGCATCTCAACCAAGGTGCGGCATAAGATTTTTTGTACAGAACATCGTTGAACAGAGCATACCTAGCTGAGAGTCTTATCAATTTTTTGGCATGTACTTTATCTTCAGGAAGCCTTCCATCTCTTAGATATATTACAATCGGATCCATCCACGTTTCTGCCTGTGTGATTGGTTTTACATCAATCTTATCACAACTCTTGTACTTAAACTGCTCAACCAACACCTTTTTGTGCGACAAGAAATTCGATCCTAGCTTTGATAAAGCATCTGCTCTGATATTTTGGGCCCGAGTTATCTGTTCCACTTCTATCGTTAAGAAATTCTGCAATTTCTTCTGTGCCACAACAAGGTACTTTTTCATGGGGCCTTCTTTTGCCTCATATTCTCCCTTGATATGATTTGTTACCAGCTGTGAGTCTGTGTAGACTTTCAAATTTTGCACGCCTAACTTTTGTGCTAAGTTTAATCCAGTTATCAAAGCTTCATATTCTGCCTCATTGTTAGTGGTCTGAAAGTCAAAATGAAGAGCGTATGGGAATTCTTCACATTTTGGGCTAATGAGTAGGAGTCCTGCTCCTGCTCCTTCTTTGTTGGAGGTTCCGTCCACGTAAAGCTGCCACTGTTCTGAGTTGTTCTTCTCAGCCTTGTTCTGTTCAGCCTTTTGCTCTATAGCCAAGGCTTTTTCTTCTGCCAAGAAATCAGCTAATGCTTGAGCTTTAATTGCTGTTCTTGGTTTGTATTCGATATCAAACCCTGCCAATTCCACTACCCATTTTGCCAATCTTCCAGACTTGTCTGGTTTTTCCAAAATTTGCTTCAAAGGTAGATTTGTCAACACAATCACTGGATGACTTTGGAAGTATGGTCTCAGTTTCCTTGTGGCATGTACTAGGGCTAAAACCAAATTTTCTACTTCAGAATATCTAATTTCAGGTACTTGTAGGGCTTTGCTTACAAAATATACTGGCCTTTGTGTCATGCCATGTTGCTTTACCAACACAGCACTTACTGCTTCATTGCAAAAATACAAGTAAAGAAACAGTACCTCACCTTCCTGAGGAGGAGTTAGAGTTGGCAAGTGACTGATATGATCTTTCAACTCCTGAAAAGCCTGTTTACATTCTTCATTCCACTCGAATGGACTGGCCTTCCTGAGAATTTTGAAGAATGGCAAAGACTTCTGTGCCGATTTTGACAAGAATCGGTTTAGCGCTGCTAATCTTCTTGTTAATCGTTGAACTTCTTTGATATTATTCGGTTCAGGCATGGCTTTTAAGGCTTCTAATTTATCAGGGTTGGCCCTGATACCTTCTTTAGATATCATATAACCCAGAAATTTGCCTGATCTCACTCCAAAAGTGCACCTTTTTGGGTTCAATTTCATTCCTGTTTGTCTCAAAACTTGACAAACCTCTTCTACATCTTTCAAATATTGGTCAAGAGTCCTCCTCTTGATCAATAAGTCATCCACATATACTTCCATTGACCTGCCAATCTGTTGTTTGAAAATGGTATTGACTGCCCTTTGGTAGGTAGCCCCTGCATTCTTTAATCCGAAAGTCATGGACACATAGTAGTAGGAACCAAATTCAGTAATAAAAGCGGTTTTTATAGCATCTACAGGGTCCATCATAATCTGATGATATCCCTTATAAGCATCTAAGAAAGCAAAAATCTCATAACCAACTGTAGAATCTACTAGCCTGTCAATTCTAGGGGAAGTATAACTATCTTTAGGACAAGCTTTGTTTAAATCTGTGAAGTCCACACACATTCTCCAACTGCCATCTGGTTTCTTGACTAACACTAGGTTTGCTAGCCATTCTGGGTATATAACTTCTTTAATCATGTTGGCCTGCAACAATTTTTCCACTTCCTGCTGGACAACCTATATCCTTTCTGGGGCAAAAGATCTTTTCTTTTGTTTTACTGGTTTCCTGGTTGGATCAATGTTGAGTTTATGGACAACCAACTCTGTTGACATCCCAGGCATGTCACTCGCTTTCCATGCAAACACATCCCTGTAATCTTTCAAGATGCTGACCAGCATCTGTTTCTGTTCAGCAGGTATCCACGATCCTAACTGTGGATTCCGGGATCGATTCATCCAGCATTATTGATTCCATTGGGTCGTTGGATTGCCAACTTTTTTCTTCATCTGGAACTAGATCTTCCATTGTCACCTGTTGCACCTTCATTTTTCCACTGATTGTGGCTGTATAGAAATTCTTGGCAGCATCCACATCCTCTTTAACTGTGGCTTCTCCCTCAAAAGTTGGGAATTTCATACTGTTATGTGCTGGCGATACCACTGCCCTTAGATCAATTAGTGCTGGTCTTCCAAGAATCATATTGTATGCAGATGGGGCTTTTACCACCATATAATTGACCACCAGAGTCCTGCTCTGTGGTCCTTTGCCAAAAGTCGTCAATAGCTTTAACATTCCCACAGGATATATGGGTGGCCCGGTAAATCCAAAAAGAGGAGTTGATACAGGGGTCAACTCTGAGTCTGTTAGCTTCATTGCTTGGAATGCACTGTAATATAGTACGTTTACTGCGCTGCCCGTGTCTACGCAGATCCTTCTGACCAGATTTTTCTGAATAACCGCTTCTATTACCAGTCCTTCGTTGCTCACGATGGCTGGTAGTGCATCTCTAGGACCGTACTGAACGGTTCCCATTACCTTCTGTTTTTTCGCTTCTCCGTCCTTTTCTGTGCTGCCCTTTTATCTTCCTGAGCAGCCTTATAACCTTCTCCTGGTCCACCCACAATCGTGTTCACAGTATTGATTGGGGCGTTTTCTCTGTGCCCATCTGCATCTGGAGACGCATCTCTGTGTCTCCTCTGGTTATACATGTCATGGCTGTTGTGCTGTCTTTTAAACTCTCTCCTTCCTCTAGGGTTGTCCCTCTGTGCTCGATCGATGCACTCATCGATCTTTCCTTCCAATGCCGATGTGTCTATATCTCTGATCAGGTCCCTGCACAGTTCAGAGTCGTGTCCAATATCTTTATGGTATTTGCACCACTTGGTGTGGTCTCTCTTCTCCCTTGGACCCCTCAATGGAGGAGGAGTCTTGGCGATTCCTTTCTTTTCCATAATCGCCAGAACTTGATCACGAGACCTGTTCAGGGGGATAAGGTCTCTCTCCTGCAAAGCACCTTTCTTCCCTAACCTTTCAGAGATGGGGTTGGTTACCCTATCCCAAACATATTTTCTCTTTTTGTCGGTCTTATCATCAGTCTTTCCTTTTTTAGCGTCCATGTGGGACTCTTCCCTCTTGGCTCTGTTAGCCTCTTCACCTTGGCAGTGTCTTTATGCAATTTCCAGACATTCTTTCATCGTATCCGGATTTTTGCTGCTCAGCTTTGCATGTAGGCGTCCTTCCCTAAGACCTGCCACAAAGGATGCTACTAAAAACTTATCATCCAGATCTGCAATCTTGGATGACTCTCCATTGAACCTCTTGATGAACTGCAACACCGTTTTCGTCATTTTTTTGTCTAATGGTCAGCAAATATGTGCGGTTCCTCTGGAAAGGTCTTGCTGCGATGAATGCGTGCATGAACTTTCTAGTCAGTGTTGGAAAATCTGGTATGGATCTAGGGTTCAACTTGTTGAACCAATCTCTTGCTTTTCCTGTTGGAAGAGTTGCAAATGCCCTGCATTTCATCTCTTCTGGGGCGTTATATAAGTTCATGTGCTGGATATACTGGTGCATATGGTCATATGGATCTTTAGTTCCATCATATGCTTGGATTTTTTGGGATTTTAAATCCTGGAGGGCATGGAAATGCATCGATGTCCTCAGTGAATGGAGACACTAGCCTAAACTCATCGTGTTTAGGCTTAAGTATAGCATCTAACTCTGCTCGGGCGTTATCACCACCTGATGAGTAACCACCACTTTAATGCTAGATTCTGCTTCCTGTTTCTCTTTTTAGCAGTTTGAAGCGGTGTGGGTGCTTCAGAAATGTCATTATCCTGATTCCTCGCTTTCAAAACTGCCTCAAATATGGCTTTGATTTCTTCTCCTTTGAGATTGGCCAGATTTTCTACCAACATTTGTTTGACTACGTCTGGGTTGCTCGTCTGCCCTTCTTCCAGAACTCTCTTTCCAGTATCTTGATCATTTGGATCTGGGCTTTTTTCTCCAACTTTGTCTTTTTCCAGTTGATTTTGCTGCTTCTTTGAATTTCCTTGATTTCTTGCCAAATTTTTTTTTAAACAATCACTCACTAACTAGAATATGCCCTCATTCTAGCGCCAAATGATGTTGTATCAATATTACAATCATGTAATTGGGTAATTCTAATTAGGAAAATAGTACAAGAACAAGAATATTTGGGTACAATTTTGGACTGAACTCTTGAAAGAGCTGCCTACGTATCCAATTTAAGTAATAAACTGGAATCAAGTCCCCCTCGTAGTTCAGGGTCTTCCTTATATAGCAGTAGATCGTGTGTCTCTTCCTGGATGTGCTTGGAAGTTATTACCGACTATCTTCTGGACGTGGGGTCTACCCGCATACACAAGCAGTTGAGGTGTTATTGAATCGGTCTTCACCACGTTCAGCTTGTTATTCTGTCCAGAAACCATTCTGGTCAGGACACGGTGTGAGTCCTGCTCCTCTGACTATTCTGTCCAGCTTCTTGATCTGGTCAGCACTTGCTGTCCTGCCATGCCAACCCATTCTCTTGATTGTCTAACTTTGGACCTGGCCCAATTATGGATAACCCGGCCCAATGGGCCCACCTATCATCACCATGGATTCCACTGCCATGGTGGATGGGCTTACTTTTAGCATGGAGGATACTTCAATTGACTTAAATATTGCTCTTTTTGCTGAAGATTTGTTATTGGATGCTCAAAACAGGGATAAGATCTTTCAAGCTGATTTTGTGATTAAAGCTTTTTATGAAATAGAGTGATGATGTTTGGATATTACAATCGGGTAATTGGATAATTCTAATTAGGAAACTGGTACAAGAATGATAATATTTGGTGTGAACATGGACTGAACTCTTGAGAGAACTGCCTACGTATCCAATTTAAATGATAAACTGGAATCAAGTCCCCCTTGTAGTTCAGGGTGTTCCTTATATAATTGTAGATCGTGATTCTCTTCCTTGTGTAATGAGAAGTTATCAACGGTTATCTTCTGCATGTCGCTGATCGTGGGGCCTACCCACGTTTGCATGCGGTTGAACTGATGTTGACTCGGTCTTAGCAGCACTCAGCCAAACATTCTGTTCAGAAGTGTCTCTACGCAACTGATCTTTCTGTCTAGAAATATACTTCTGTGATGGAGCTCTGCTCCTCTGACTATTCTGGTCAGCCCTTGCATATTCTGGTCAGCACTTTTGGTCCTGCCGCGCCAATCCATCGCCTTGACTGTCTAACTGTGGGCCTGGCCCAAATAAGAATAACCCGGCCCAATGGCCCACCTATCATCATAAGCCCCCCCAGACTAGGGTGGACTGCTTCACAGCTGCTCTAGTCTGAGACGTTTTAACTTCTGTCATTATTATATCGTGAAACGGGGCCAGGTCACGCTTGGTCATCATTGTAATTGTCAATTGAACCATTGCGTCGTATCCACTTCTTGTCATATAATCACCTCTCTTGTCAAACGCCACCTCTATATCAAATCTTTGGAACGCATTTCGGCGATTACAAGTAAGTTTCATTTTTACATTGCCCCTTGTTTCTTGTGATTCTTTATTCTTTCATGAGTCTGAGAGCCGATACTGCCTCTAGCAATTCCATCGAAAAATTGTTTGATTCGCCAGAAGCAATTTCTAGGGCCATAGAAATTGAAGAAGTTAATTCCTCTAACCCTGTTCTTTGTCCCGAAACGGTAGTAAACCCCAATCATCCTTCTTCTTCGATCGATTTGAGAAACACTTCCACTTTTGGGGATAACCCGTTGTGTCTGTTACCTTCTCATCTTCTTCCTCCTAGGATCTTTACTCCTACTTCCATCGTCCATCACTATCCGGAAGATCACTCTGCTTTTTTAAATACCCTAAAAAGGGAGATTAACCGATTCGATAAAACCAAGGCTATCATGGCTTGCCACGGTTTTGCTAGCAAGATGACCAAAAGCTCGAAATGGCGGTGATCATTGAGACTTATCGAATCCATGACCGAGCCGTTTGAAGTTGTTCTTCCTAAATCAACCGAGTATGCTTATAATCCTCCAGCAGGATTTTGTACAGTGTATGCTGATCAGCTTCATAGTGGGTTAAGATTCCCTCTTCCCCCTGGGTGTGTAGAGATAATGAAATATTATAAGTTAGGAGTTGGCCAGATTCATCCAAATAGCATTAAATTCCTCATAGGTTTCATGATCTGGTGTCGACTGAACACCATGCCCTTTTCTGTAAAGCTGTTCAGGAATTTTTACCAATGTAAATTGACACAGGGGAGTGGAGGATGGTACCATTTTTGTCGTAGGGCCAGTGCTCCGATTATCCCAATAACCGGGAAGGACAAGACCAAGAAGAAATGGCAAGAACATTTCTTCTTTGTGAAACATAACTCAGATGTTACTTTAGGGCGGTGGAATACAGCTTCTATGAAGGACAGACTGGAAGACTTGATTGATGAGACACTGTCTCAATATCTTGTTAGTAATAAGATTTCCCTGAATTTAGACTTTATAAGTTCTGCAATGATAGATGCTGCTCAGCTTCAAACCGCAGGACCTGTTGGTTATATGGAGTTTTCCAAGAAACAGTACAGAAAATGTATGTTTGTGCTTGTATTTTGTTTTAAATTTTGATTATGATTTAATCATCTCTTTTTCCTGTAGTGGCCAATGTAGATGACCTGATCCACATTGATGCTGATGAGGAGGAAGAACTTGAGCAGACGCCTATGGATTCGGAAAGGACATTGTCCGTTATACCTGAAGGTGGGGAGGTTTCTGCTCAGAAAGAAACTGAGGAGAGAGTTGATAACTCTGGTGAGGCTTCCCAGGAAAAAGATGCTGCAGTGGATGATTCTGTCCAGATATTGCCGAGCATCGCTGAGAATCTTACTTCTCCTGTTGATCCCGTTTCTGCTTTGGCTGTTATGCCACTGAGGACAGTATCTCAAAAGAGTAAAAAGACGCATAGGCCTGCTTCATCTGGGACATCTGCCAGTGATTCTTCCTTAAGTTTCGAAGACATGTCTGCAGATGACTTTGCCGATACGGTAAAGATCTCTCTATATCTTCTATTTTTTCCTCCTTTAATTTCTATTTTACTAAAACCTTTCTTTTGCAGTGCTATCACTTTGGTAAGGCCTTGCATAAGAAGACCTCTAGCATGGCTAAAGACATTTCTGACCTGCAACAAAGGGTGAAGCACCTGGATGAGGCCAATGCCAAGGTAGCCAGTTTAGAATCTTCAAAGGCTGTTGCTCGCCAGGAAATAGATCAGTTGAAAGCCAATCTTGCTAAGGCTGAGGGTTTGCTGTTTACCCAAGAGGAGCAACTAAAGCTTAGAGATGATCAATTGAGGCAACTGAGAGAGGAGAATCAGCAGCACCTGGCTGTTGCAAAGAAAATGAAGGCTGATTTTGAAGAAACCATAAGGCAAATGGAGGAAACTCCTGCTCAAAATGTTGTTCAAAAGGTTATATCAGGGTATAAAGCTGCTCCTGAAACCCTCAAAGAAATCCAGGTAATATTAGCCCCTGCTCTGCGTAGAGGATACACCCTTAGTGTTGATGAGGCCAAACCAGCCGACTTGGTGATTAGCACTTTGCCTAATCACAAGTTGTATGATAAAAAAGCAGGCGAAGTCTTCACAAAACGGTACGACGAGTACAAGTGTGGGGAAGACATTGTCCGCAAATATGCCAAGAAAAAGCCTTCTCAGCCCTCTGTTCAGCCTTCTACTATAACATCTGCTCAGCCTTCAGAGACATCTGTTCAGACTTCAGCTCCTCCTGCCTCTTGATTTATATGTTTTCTGAAAACCTTGAATTTTGCTACGCAGCGGCTTTTTATGTAATAGCTTTGTTTGTAATATCTTTTGACTTTGACAATTTGAATTTAGAAAATTTGACTTTGATATTCTCTAATAGAGTATTATCTTTTTGTCTTTCTATTTGCGCTGCAAAGAAGTTAGGATTTTTTATCCTTAGCTTCTTTAATTCTACCTTATATGCTGCGCAGAATATTCTTGCTCTGCAAGTTTAGCTTTTACTCGTTTGTAGTTGGGTCCTCTGTCCAGAATACCCTTGCACTGCAAGTTTGGCCTTCATAATTTTTAATTATGTGATTTGCACAGAATTTTCTTGCACTGCAAGTTTTAGGAGTTGTTTTGGCTCCTCTGCCCATAACGCCTTTGCGCTGCAAATTTGGCAATTTCATTGTGTAAGTGGGACTTCTGCCCAGAATGCTCTTGCGCTGCAAGTTTGGCATTTTTATTATTTAAGTGGGATTTCTGCCCAGAATGCCCTTGCGCTGCAAGTTTTGGCATTTTTATTGTTTAAGTGGGACTTCTGCCCAGAATGCCCTTGCGCTGCAAGTTTGGCGTTTTTTGTATTTAAGGCAAAATTTTCGCCCAGAATTTTTGCATTGCAATTTTACTGATAAATTAAGTATCCTGACCTTAATTCCTTGTTTTAGCACAAGTTAAAAAACACATACATGTATAATCATAAAATTGAAAAAGAAACATTGATTCAAAGTAGCGTTATTTACAGGAATAAAATTGCTTTAAGGAAAAAATTTCCTTAGGTGAACAACATTCCAACTTCTAGGAACTGTTTTCCCAGATGCATTAGCTAGTTGATAAGATCCTTTTCCATGTACTTTGACAATTTTATAAGGACCTTCCCAATTTGGGTCTAGCTTTCCAGTGGGACCCTGTTTACTAGCCTCATTTCGTCTTAGCACTAAATCGCCTTCTTTAAAGTACGTACCTCTGACTTTGGAGTTGTAGTATTGGGCAATCCGTTGTTTGTATTTTGCCATTTGTATTAGGGCTATGTCCCTTTTGTGCTCTAATTCGTCCTTGACATGAAGCATGTCCACTTCTTGAGTTTCTGGACAGTATAATTCTGTCCTGGGAGATTTGTGTCCGATCTCTGCAGGTATCACTGCTTCGCATCCGTATGCCAAAGAGTATGGAGTTTCCTGTGTCGCAGCATTGGGTGTAGTCCTGTACGCCCATAAGATATTTGGGAGATGATCTACCCAATGAGATCCCTCTTGTTCCAGTCTTTTCTTCAGTCCTTGCTTTATTTGCCTGTTGGTCTGCTCCACTTGACCATTGGCTTGGGGAAAGGCTACTGATGTAAAGTGTTAGGAGATTCCTCAGTTTGTGCACCATGCCTGCACTCCTTGATCTTCAAACTGTGTGCCATTATCAGAGATAAGAACTTTAGGGATTCCATACCTGCATAGAATATTTTTCCATAGGAATTTCTGTATCTGGTTGGCTGTGATGGTAGTTAAAGGTTCAGCTTCTACCCACTTGGTAAAATAATCCACTGCCACCACTAAAAACTTGAATTTTCCCGGTGCTAGGGTTGGGGGACCACTAAGTCTACTCCCCACTGGTCAAAAGGCCATGAAGATGTAATCGGTATCATCTCTTGTACAGGGTTATGTGATAAGTTGCTATGCACCTGGCATGTCCTACAAGTTCTGACCAGATTCTCTGCATCTTCTTGCATTTCAGGCCAGTAATACCCATAAAGCCTACATTTTCTGGCTAGAGCTCTTGCACCCAACTGATTTCCACAAATTCCAAGATGGATTTCTCTTAATACATAATCTCCCTCATCTGGGGTTACACATTTTAACCAAGGCGCCGTATAAGACTTTCTGTACAGAACGTCATTGAACAAAGCATACCTGGCTGAGAGTCTTATCAATTTTCTGGCGCGAAGTTTATCCTCGGGAAGTCTTCCATCTCTCAGGTATATAACAATTGGATCCATCCATGTTTCTGCTTGTGTTATCGGTTGTACTTCCATTTCATCACAACTTTTCTGCTTTAACTGCTCAACTAATACCTTTTTGTTTGACAAAAAATTTGATCCTAGCTTTGATAAAGCATCCGCTCTGGTGTTTTGAGCCCGAGTTATCTGCTCCACTTCCACCATTGAGAAATTTTGCGCTTCTCTCTGTACTCATGCGAGGTATTTTTTCATAGGACCCTCATTTGCTTCATATTCTCCCTTGATATGATTTGTTACAAGCTGTGAGTCCGTATAGACTTTTAGGTTTTGTACTCCCAACTTCTGTGCTAGGTTAAGGCCAGTTATTAAAGCTTCATATTCTGCCTCGTTGTTAGTAGCTTGGAAGTCGAAATGAAGTTCATATGGGAATTCTTCACCTTTTGGACTAATGAGTAGGAGTCCTGCTCCTGCTCCTTCTTTGTTGGAAGCTCCATCCACATAAAGCTGCCACTGTTCTGCTTTGTTCTTCTCAGACTTACTCTGCTCAACCTTTTGCTCTATAGCTATGGCTTTCTCCTCTGCTAAGAAATCAGCTAATACTTGAGCTTTAATTGCTGTTCTTGGCTTGTATTCAATAACAAATCCTGCCAATTCAACTACCCACTTTGCCAACCTTCCAGATTTATCTGGCTTTTCCAAAATTTGCATCAAAGGTTGGTTTGTTAACACATTTACTGAATGACTTTGGAAGTATGGTCTCAATTTCCTTGTAGCATGTACTAAGGCTAAGACTAATTTCTCCACCTCTGAATATCTAATCTCCGGTCCTTGTAGGGCTTTGCTTACAAAATATATTGGCCTTTGTATCATGACATGTTGCTTTACTAACACAGCACTTACTGCTTCCTTGCAAAACGACAAGTAAAGAAATAGAATCTCACCTTCCTGAGGAGGAGTTAGAGTCGGCAAGTGACTTATGTGATCTTTTAACTCCTGAAAAGCCTGTTTACATTCTTCATTCCACTCAAATGGACTGGCCTTCCTGAGAATCTTGAAGAATGGCAATGATTTCTGTGCTGTTAATCGTTGAACTTCTTTAACATTCTCTGGTTCATGCATGTTTTTTAAAGCTTCTAATTTATCAGGGTTGGCCCTGATACCTTCCTTAGATATCATATAACCCAGAAACTTGCCTGATCTCACTCCAAAAGTGCATTTTTTTGGGTTCAACTTCATTCCTGTTTGTCTCAAAACTTGACAAACTTCTGCTACATCTTTTAAATATTGATCAAGAGTCCTGATCTTGATCAACAAGTCATCCACATATACTTCCATTGATTTTCCAATCTGTTGTTTGAAGATGGTATTGACTGCCATTTGGTAGGTTGCCCCCGCATTCTTTAATCCAAAAGGCATAGACACATAGTAGTAGGAACCAAATTCAGTAATAATAGCAGTTTTTACAGCATCTACAGGGTCCATCATAATCTGATGATATCCCTTATAAGCGTCTAAGAAAGCAAAAATTTCATAACCAACTGTAGAGTCTACTAGCCTATCAATTCTAGGGGAAGTATAACTATCTTTAGGACAAGCTTTGTTCAGATCTGTGAAGTCCACACACATTCTCCAACTGCCATCTGGCTTCTTGACTAGCACTGGATTTGCTAGCCATTCTGGGTAGATCACTTGCTTAATCATGTTGGCCTGCAACAATTTTTCCACCTCTTGCTGGACAACCTCTATCCTTTCAGGGGCAAAAGATCTCTTCTTTTGCTTCACCGGTTTTCTTGTTGGGTCGATGTTGAGCTTATGAACAGCCAATTTTGTTGACAGTCCAGGCATGTCACTTGCTTTCCATGCAAATACGTCCTTGTAATCTTTCAAGATTCTAACCAGCATATCTTTCTGTTCAGCGGGTATCCATGATCCTATACTGACCGTGGATTCAGGATCCTGTCCATCTAACATAATTGATTCAACAGTATCATTGGACTGCCAGCTTTTTTCTTCATCCGGAATCAAGTCTTCCATTGTTACCTGCTGCACCTTCATTTTTCCACTGATCGTGGATGTGTAGCAGTTCTTAGCAGCATCTACATCCCCTTTAACAGTAGCTTCTCCATCCAAAGTTGGGAATTTCATGTCTTTGTTGTGTCTTGGATATACTCGCCTCTTAGGTCGATCAATGGGTCTTCCTGAATCACATTATATGCTGACGGAGCTTTTACTACCACATAATTGACCATCAGAGTCTTGCTTTGTGGTCCTTGTCCAAAAGTTGTCAACAATTTTAACATGCCTACAGGGTGTATGGGGGGTCCTGTAAACCCAAAGAGAGGAGTTGACACAGGAGTCAGCTTCGAATCCGTTAATTTCATTGCTTGGAACGCACTGTAATACAGCACGTTAACTGCGTTGCCCGTGTCTACACAGATCCTTCTGACCAGATTCTTCTGGATAACTGCTTCTATCACCAACCCTTCATTGCTTACAATGGCTGGTAGCGCATCTCTTGGACCGTACTGAACGGTTCCCATAACTTTTTGCTTTTTCGCTTCCCGGTCTTTTTCTGTGCTGCCCTTTTTATCTTCCTGGGCAGCCTTGTTACTCTCTCCTGGCCCACCCACAATTGTGTTCACTGTATTAACTGGGGCGTTTTCTCTATGCCCATCTGCGTCTGGAGATGGATCCCTGTTCCTTCTCTGGTTGTACCTGTCATGCCCACCGTGGTGCTTTTTAAATTCTCTTCTTCCTCGGGGATTATCCCCATGTGCTCGATCGATGCATTCATCGATCTTTCCTTCCATTGCTGCTGCGTCTATATCTCTAATCAGATCCCTGCATTGTTCAGAATCATGTCCAATATCTTTATGGTACTTGCACCACCTGGTGTGGTCTCTTTTTTCCCTTGGACCCCTCAGCGGAGGAGGAGTCTTAGCAATCCCTTTCTTCTCCATAATTGCCAGCACTTGGTCACGAGACTGCTTCGGAGGATAAGGTCTCTGTCTGCGCAGGCCCTTTCTTCCCTAATCTTTCAGAAATGGGAGCCGTTACCCTGTCCCAAACAGATTTTCTCTTCTTGTCATTCCGGTCCTCAGCCTTTCCTTTCTTAGCATCCCTATGGGATTCCTCCCTCTTGGCTCTATTAGCCTCTTCTCCTTGACAATGTCTGTATGCTATTTCCAGACATTATTCCATCGTGTGCGGATCTTTACTGCTCAACTTCGCATGTAACCGCCCTTCCCTAAGTCCTGCTATGAAAGACGCTACCAGAAATTTATCATCCAGATCTGCTATCTGGGATGATTCTCCATTAAACCTCTTAATGAATCGCAAAAACCGTTTCATCACTCTTTTTTGCCTAATCGTTAGCAAATACGTCCGATTTATTTGAAAGGTCGTCTTTGCAATGAATGCATGCATGAACTTTCTGGTCAGAGTGGGGAAGTCCGGTATAGATCTGGGGTCCAATTTGTTGAACCAATCTCTTGCTTTCCCTGTTAGGAGAGTTGCAAATGCCCTGCATTTCATCTCTTCTGGAGCATTATACAAATTCATGTGTTGAATGTACTGATGCATATGGTCGTATGGATCCTTAGTTCCATCATATGCTTGAATTTTTGGAATTTTAAAACCAGAAGGACATGGGAATGCATCGATGTCCTCAGTGAAAGGAGACACCAGCCTGAATTCATCTTGCTTGGGTTTAAGTATGGCATCTAACTCTGCTCTGGCGTTATCTCCACCTGGGTGAGTAACTACCACCTGTATACTTGACTCTGCTTCCTGCTTCTCTTTTTTAGCAGTTTGAAATGGGGTATGTGCTTCAGAAACATCGTTGTCCTGATTCCTCGCTTTCAGAACTGCCTCAAAAATTGCTTTGATTTCTTCTCCTTTGAGATTTGCCTGGTTTTCTACCAACATCTGTTTGATTGCATCCGGGTTGCTTGTCTGTCCTTCTTCCATCACTTTCTTTCCAGTGTCTTGAACGTTTTGATCTGGGCTATTATTTCCAGCTTGATTTTTTTCTTTCTCTTGTTGATTTTATTGTTTCTTCGAATTACCTTGATTTCGCGCCATTTTTTCTTTATCAATCACTCACCAACTAGAATTGAGCCCTCCTTCTAGCGCCAAATGATGATGTTTGGATATTACAATCGGGTAATTGGATAATTCTAATTAGGAAACTGGTACAAGAATGATAATATTTGGTGTGAACTTGGACTGAACTCTTGAGAGAGCTGCCTACGTATCCAATTTAAATGATAAACTGGAATCAAGTCCCCCTCGTAGTTCAAGGTGTTCCTTATATAATTGTAGATCGTGATTCTCTTCCTTGCGTAATGGGAAGTTATCAACGGTTATCTTCTGCATGTCGCTGATCGTGGGGCCTACCCATGTTTGCATGCGGTTGAACTGATGTTGACTCGGTCTTAGCAGCACTCAGCCAAACATTCTGTTCAGAAGTGTCTCTGCGCAACTGATATTTCTGTCTAGAAATATACTTCTGTGATGGAGCTCTGCTCCTCTGACTATTCTGGTCAGCCCTTGCATATTCTGGTCAGCACTTTTGGTCCTGCCGCGCCAATCCATCGCCTTGACTGTCTAACTGTGGGCCTGGCCCAAATAAGAATAACCCGGCCCAACGGCCCACCTATCATCATAGAGAAATCTCATAGAGGCTAGGTATGTATTTGCATCAGTCTATGTTTTTTCATAGCATGGAGAAGTTTGATTGCTATAATTAGAACTTGTGTGCATCCGTCTAGTAATTTCCCTCTTATTTTCCTCGTTCTTGGTACATCATGACTTCTATACTACTATTCTTTCATTGTACATAATAAAGATCTATGAATCATTTGGGATAGATCTATTCCGCTTTCTATTTTCCTATTTTTTCTATGATTAACTCAGTGGCGGAACCAGGAAAATTTTTCGGGGTGGTCTTGGTATATAAAATGCAAAGCTTTCGGGGTGGTCTTGGTATATAAACTACAAAGCTAAAAAAAAATCCGGGAAAAAAAAATAAAAAATGTTGGTAGTGGGATTTGAACTTACAACCTAGAATTATGAAGACTGAAAATGGTTTGTTCTTAAACCACTTGGATATAAGGTCTTTTGTTCCAGTAAAAGACACATAACATACTAATATTAACACTACTACTAATACAATAATATAAAATTGGGGGAGGGGGCCTGGGACCATATGGGGGGGCTTGTGCCCATTTGGGGGGGCTTGAGACCACCCAGGGCATAGGGTGGGTCCGCCCCTGGATTAACTCCTTTTGTTTTTCATGTTATTTGTGTACAAAAAAAAAAGAAATCAGTTGAGCCAAAATCAGAGAAGGACAAGAAAGCAAATGATCCATATGCACCAAAACGGCTACTAGTTGTTTTCTTTGTGTTCATGGAGAAGTTCAGGAAATCTTTCATGAAGCAGAAAATCTTGATTGCAAGACGGTTTCAATTGTGGTTAAAGAGGGTGGTGTGAAATGGAAGTCATTGACTGATAAATAAAAGAAACCCTATATTGATAAAGCAGCAGAACTGAATGCATAGTATGAAAAAGGCTTGGAATCTAATAATGGCGATGAGAAAGAGAATAAAAATTGTGAGAAGAATAAAGCACCACATGAGGAATATCAGGAGAATGTTGATGATGAAGAATTGGGAATGTTGTATTTCTTATGGAATGTAGGCCACCAAATGTGATACGATTCAAGAACGGGATTTGCCCTAGGACCTTCTAAAGGAATCAATGGAGAGCTCGAAACAACGATCTTAGATAATCCAATCTAAGAACGTTGGCAAGAACGCCACAACACTTGCTCAAGGCGCTGATAAGTTCTCTAAGTGGTGGAACTCTACAACGAAGAGATCCTCACTCGCAAGTGACAACAAGTCAAAAGACTTAATCAAATTTTCACTCAAAATTAAACTGTTTGTAAAAGAATAACCTAGGTGCCTTATATAGGCTACAGACTCCAAGTCCAATTGCTAATTTAGCAATGTGGGACAAAATAACAATAAATAAAAATAATAACAAAAATAAAAGATTATCTAACCAATGTGGGATAATAAAAGACTAATGACTGAAATAAATACTTAAGAGTTTATTCAGGCCAATAAAATAAATAATTGCGCCTATTCTGCATCACCGTGAATTTCTGATTTTTCTTCATTCTGAAGTCCTTCATGGATCACATCATTCCCTCCCGGTTGGAATGGATTCGTCCTCGAATCAAAAGGATGTCGTACAAGTCAGCATCATGAACCAAGTTTGAACAAACCGCAAAAAACGTCAATGATATACCAGGATCAAAGATAATATGGATATACAGCTCCAAAGCAATAGCATGTCTTGATGTCGATCCATGCTTCCGCAATAGATAATAAGAAAAGTCACTTGGATGGATATCGACGGTGATGAAACTCGGAGTGGCAGCAACATAATCATAGAAATGCAATGTAGGATCTTCATAAACACACAAGGCAAAAGGATCAATAAAAATGTGCGCCGGTTTGCCACCATTAACAACCGGGGATAGTGCATCCAAAGGCAATATAGGGGCGGCATTGGATGTATCCAGCAGCACGGTTTCCTCCTCGTGTGGATGATCCTCCTGTACCTGCACAGAAGACAAAATACAGCTGGAACAAGAATTCAGTAGCATAGTTTCTTCCTGTGCCTCATCCACAATCAACTCTTTTTGTATACTTCCTCCACAATAGACACCTCTGACATCTCTATTTTCTCTTCACCAATTTCAGGTTCATCCACCTCCACTGTCACATCGACCACTATAGAACTATTTTCTTCCTCCCTTTCCAAATCATCCTCACGAATGTTAACAACCTTGTCATTTTCCGCTTTAGTCCACCCATTTTCCTTTTGAATGTTAGCCCACCGTTTGGCCTCCTCCGCCTGTAGTAGTTCAACTTCCTTTTCCAATCTATCCTGCAACTCTTGCGTCTTAACTTGCATAATAGCCTTAATTTCTTGTTTCAACTTCGCACCGAGTGCACGATTATTCTCCTTAAGGATCCTTGCTATCACTGCTAACATGCTCTCATTTCGATCCGCTAACTCAGTTTGACGCCTATGTTCCTTTCTACGATCCCGTCTCTCATAATGATCAAAATAAGGCATATTACCACAATATCTCATGTTTACTCAGCCTGATGTTCAATCGTAATGAATTTTTTTTTGACAGCAGAATTACACCGGTGTGAAAATTTTCACACCCTGATGTGAAACCCACGTATTTAATGACCAAAACACTATGAATTTAGGAAAACTCAAAAGACAAACATTGTAGAGGAACGAGCTTTATAGAAGATGCAAGGACGGAGGTAGTATAGAAAGGTAGGGGGGCTAAGCCCACCCGAAAAAAAAAATATTACTCTAGAAAATATGTGTAATCTAGTCGGATCCATAAAATATTCTTAATCCAAATTTCACCCATTTAACTCTCGATATAGTCTATTAGCCCACCCCAAGTTCAAATCCTGGCTCCGTCCTTGAGAAGATGTCAAAATTTCAGATCTTTTGGACTTATAAAAGTCGATCAACCAATCATTTTTCGGCAACTGGTGTAATCTGTCAGAAATTTTCATATTGGTAGCAGTGTCTTAAGGTGTTGATTGTGACCAATCTACAGCGAATTTGGAAAAACTCAAAAGATAATAGTTATAGGACAGAGGATTTCCTATAAGTTCAGCAATTTTGAGGGGATTTTGGATTTTCTAAAGCACCTAAATCGAAATCGTAACGAGATCTACTGCTGCAGAATTCAGAATAAACTATTTTGTGTTGATGAGCAGTTTTGAGTCGTTTCGGTTGCGAATTCCAAGATGAGGTCAAGAGATACAACGTAGATAATGATTTGATTTAGCTGTGGTTAAAATTTCAGATCGTTTGGAGGTGATTTGGATATTACACGAGCTGATGCAAAAACGGGTTGGAAAATTAGGGTTTTGGGATGAAGGTTTGAAGATTTGAAGAATCTTCAAGTTTTCCGGGTCGGATGGATGAAGATTTGAAAATTTATGGCTGGGGAGGGGACGAAATTAAAGGAAAACAATAAAAAATATTTTTTTTTTGTTTTTTGAATAATAATGCGAAAAGAAAGAAAGAAAATAAATGAGATATTTGATTACCTTTAGTCAACCGAAGGCTCCGATACCAAATGATACGATTCAAGAACGGGATTTCCCTAGGACCTTCTAAAGGAATCAATGGAGAGCTCGAAACAACGATCTTAGATAATCCAATCTAAGAACGTTGGCAAGAACGCCACAACGTTTGCTCAAGGCGCTGATAAGTTCTCTAAGGGGTGGAACTCTACAACGAAGAGATCCTCACTCGCAAGTGATAACAAGTCAAAAGACTTAATCAAATTTTCACTCAAAATTAAACTGTCTGTAAAAGAACAACCTATGTGCCTTATATAGGCTACAGACTCCAAGTCCAATTGCCAATTTAGCAATGTGGGACAAATAACAATAAATAAAAATAATGACAAAAATAAAAAACTATCTAACCAATGTGGGATAATAAAAGACTAATGACTCAAATAAATACTTAAGAGTTTATTCATGCTAATAACATAAATAATTTCGCCTCTTTTGCATCAGCATGGATTTCTATTTTCCTTCCTTTTGACGCCCACCATGGATCACATCATTCCCTCCCGGTTGGAAAGGATTCGTCCTCGAATCAAAAGGATGTCGTATAGTTCAGCATCTTGAACCAATCTTGAATAAATCACAAAAATCTTCAAAGATATACCAGGATCAAATATAAAGCGAATATACAGCTCCAAATCAATGGAATGTTGAAACGACGATTCAGGCTTCACCAATGGAAAATAAGAGAAAACACTCATCTTCATATAAATGTCGATGAAGATCGAAGTGGCAGCAACATATTCATAACAACGCAAAGTTGGATAATCATCAACACGCGTAGCAAAAGGATCATGAAAAGTGTGCTTGGGTTTGCCACTAATGAAGTCACGATCAAGAACCACCGCAGGAAACGAGCTCTCCTCAATTGGGTAATCGCCATGTACCTGCATAGACAACAAGGATGAACTCGAACAAGTATTTATTAATATAGAAGCATCATTTTCCTTCTCCACTTTTTTCTCCACAATCTCCGCCAATGTTGGATCATTCTCAATATTCATCTCCACTACACTCGTATCTTCATCGCTTTTCAACTCCTCAACTCGAATGTTAACAATCTCTTCATTTTGCTGTTCCACCAATTCTTTTTCTTTTTCAGATTCAAGTTTCAACGAGCTTTGTCTTCCATTACATGCTCCTCAAAGGTTTTTGCGACCCGAACATTATCTTTGTGAGCCTCTTCGGGGGATAACGGAAGAAGTTTAAACCTTTTCCTTTTATGGCATACTGTGTATCTGTCCATGGGGTCATTGTATGCCACCTTCCTAGAAGTTTTCCATGGTTTCCCAAGTAGAATGTGGCTCTCGGGCATTGGAACTACATCACACAACACTTCATCTTCATATATACTAAATTTGAACGCAATAAATGCCTGTTGGGTAACTCGTGTCGTACCCCTATCATTAATCCTCTGCAACTCATAAGGGTTGGGATGAGGAATAGTGGGAATAGATAACTTACTGATCACATACGTACTAACTAAGTTAGCACAACAGTCCGGCTCAATAATCATAGAATATCGTCTCTCACCAATGAAACAACGTGTACGAAAAAAATCTCTTTCAACAGCACCTTGCACAATACTATCTCTTTCTGACATTATGCAAGATTCAAAACCTCACAACTCTCGTGTTTACACTCACCCTCTCTCTAAGTTGTAAAGTAACCCATTTTTCAAACAAATCAGAGAAACAATCAAAGTGTAACAATCGAAACCAACGATCTAGACTAGACAACTAGGAGGTAGGTTTAGAGATTAGGTAAAAAGGTATGGAAGTGTGTGGAAAAAAAATGTGCGAAAAGACAATAGATGAAAAACTAAAAGCAAGAAAGAAGGAACAAGGAAAAATCAAGGATATTGGTTGACAGCAAAATTTCACGGGTGTGAAAAATTTCACACTAGGGTGTGAAATTCTCGTCCAAATAAAGGAGGATTTTTTTTTTTGAACTGAATAAAATAAAACAATTAAAACAAAACCAAGTAGGGCAAACCTTTTCCTTTTGTTGTAGACGGCAGTTTGCATTCAATGGACAATGAATCAAAAGGAATTGCTATATATGCTGTATGAACAACGACGGCGGGGAATTATTATTTTTTTTTTTTTAATGACGATGCAAGGGGACGAGAAACTTGGAAACGAAAGAATCAAATATATTTTTTTTTTTGAAGGTTATGAACGCAGAAAAAAAAAATTGCAGAATCAAGGACGCCAAGATCTAGGATTTTTTTTTTTTTTTTTTTTTTTTTTTTTTTTTGATTCAAGAAACGAAACAAACAAAAAAAACAAATTAAGAAACGAAAATGGATATTTGATTACCTTTAGTCAACCGAAGGCTCCGATACCAAATGATACGATTCAAGAATGGGATTTGCCCTAGGACCTTCTAAAGGAATCAATGGAGAGCTCGAAACAACGATCTTAGATAATCCAATCTAAGAACGTTGGCAAGAACGCCACAACGCTTGCTCAAGGCGCTGATAAGTTCTCTAAGGGGTGGAACTCTACAACGAAGAGATCCTCACTCGCAAGTGATAACAAGTCAAAAGACTTAATCAAATTTTCACTCAAAATTAAACTGTTTGTAAAAGAATAACCTAGGTGCCTTATATAGGCTACAGACTCCAAGTCCAATTGCTAATTTAGCAATGTGGGACAAAATAACAATAAATAAAAATAACAAAAATAAAAGATTATCTAACCAATGTGGGATAATAAAAGACTAATGAATGAAATAAATACTTAAGAGTTTATTCAGGCCAATAAAATAAATAATTGCGCCTATTCTGCATCACCATGAATTTCTGATTTTTCTTCATTCTGAAGGTCCGTTCTTTTTCTCTCCCGTCACAATTTTGGCTTTTTTAGTTTTCGACTTAGCTCCCCCTTTATTTGCATTTTCCTCACGAGATTTTGAGAGTTGGAGCTAGTCGTTGTGAGCCTCCTCGGGTGATAAGGAAATGAGTGTAATCTTCTTCCCTTTATGGAGCAGTGTGTACCTATTTAAATAACCATCATACATCACCCATCTATCAAATTGCCACGGTCTCCCAAGTAAGATATGGCTAACATGCATCGGTACTACATCGCAATGAACCTCGTCATCAAGTTTACCAATGTTAAATGCTACCTAGGCCTGTTTGGTCACTCGAACCTCACCAACATCATTGAGCCACTGAAGCTTATTGGGTTGCAGATGGGAAAAGTGGGAATAGATAAGCGGCTGGTCACATCCATACTAACCACATTGGTACAACTCCCGGGGTCAATAATCATCGAACACACCTTTCCACTAATCATGCAATGTGTGTGGAAAATGTTCTCCCTTTGCAAGTCATCCGCTACCTTCACCGTACTACTTAAAGCCCTCTTAATCACCCTTACAGCACCATTCACAGGTGGCTGCTCATAGTCATCATCCTCCTCTTCGTCATCCTCTCTCTCTTCCTCAGAGTCGGTCCTATACATTCTGACACCCTCAGATTCTCCTACCAAAAGCATCCGTCGCTTGGTGGGACCTTGGGAAGCAATATGACCCACTCCATGACATTGGAAGCACTTAATGTCATGTGTTGGCTTGGGCTTTGTGGCAACGCCCTTGCCTTTATCAATTCCCTTAACTTTGGAAACATCATTGGAGTTGAAAGGGTGTTGCCTAGGGGCTGTTGGGGTGGGTTTAGGGTCGTCTCCTCTAGGCTGAAAAGAACGAAAAGTAGAAGTATTACCTCCGACAGGCCTCGTGGTGGCTGATTTCTGCAGCTTTTGTTGCTTCTCCAGTGTCAAAGCAGTATGCAACATCTCATCCATTGTTGCACATGTTAGGTGTAGTACCCGAAAGACAATTTGTGTAATTGTTTATTAACAATGGATGACAGATTTTATCTCACCTTATTACTTGCTTTGTGCTTGTAAATAATACACTGCTGCAAACTCTAAGTATATCAGTATGTAACCGCTTAACTCAGTGTATGGCATGCACGTGAGGATTGAGTTAGTGGTGATATACTTAAAATGTTAGTCCGTGGTGAACTTAATCAGAGTTTAGGGTCTCTTGATTAAAACACCAATAATGCGCCTGAGAACACCTTAGGGTGTGATAGTCTTATCCGACTGTCGGTAGAGGGTACCTACGTGGGGCATTTATATATGATGGCATTCATATAGGAATTTGGACCGATTTAATCTGAATTTCTCGGTATAATTCCGTAATCGAGGAATCTTATTAAATCATTAAATGATCATATATGGATCAACCTTAATCTGAGGTGATCACAGTATGCGCTTGTCCCGGGGTAGTGTTTGATGTGTTAATTACGGTTCACTTAAATAATGTGTTCCAAGCCACTTCTCATTGGCACTATCTCCGGATGAGTGAGTAGTTCGATTTTCACGGACATGGAATCCATTCCTTCCTACGGGAAGTAGAGAGCAGTCCCCTTATTTGTTAGCCCTAAGAAAGTGATCGATCCCGGAGTTCACATTTGACTAATTAGCTACTAGTCGAGATATGTGTACTAATTGATCATCGAGGGTTAATGGTAAATAAGGATAAGATATTACAGTCGGGTTCACGGAGACCTCCCACTCGAGAATGGACGATCTATGGAGGGTTAATCCGTATGTAGTGATTATATCAATGGACGCTTTATTCACTCTACATGGGTTGAGTATAAGTATACATCATGTCGGTAGAGTTACGTTCGGGTTTATGGTGGCGTAATCCCGGAATTAATAATTAATGTACTTATTCTGTTCGATGAATAATTAATTATTGGAGCTACTGGTTATAGGTCCATGGTCCCCGATGTGGCTTCTGTAATTCGGACTAATAATCTTGTTATTTCGGCCTCAGTGATAATTAATTGGCTGGGCTAATTAATTGGTATGCATGGATATTATTTAGTTGGGCTAAATAATATAATACACATAAAAGACATTTCATGTGGGCTTTTTATACCCTAAAAGTGGCGCCTCATATTCATTATTTATCACCAGAATTAATTTTTGTGATGTGGAAAATAAAAGATATTCTTGTTATATGATTGGTTGAATGACTTGTTATTTGATTTCCTATTGGTCAATACATGTCACAATTATTCATTAAGGAAAATATCCTTTTATTTTGTTTAATTAATTATTTATTTAATTAATTAATACTTGGAGGCCAAGGATTTACTCTCCTATAAAAGGAGAGTTATTCCAAGGGAAATTGCAAGGCAAATTTCGACCACTATGATAAAAAGGGAGAGGAAAATTAGTTTTTCTTGCCTAGGGTTTTTGGAAGAAGAAAAACTTTGAGTTTTTCTTGGTGTTGCATATCAAGGAGGTTCGTGTATCAAGAAGGGGGTCCACCAACCGCCGTTTGGAGAACACATCAGAAGATCAAGACTTCTCTTCCCGTTATTGGTAACATGATCTTAAACCCCCCTTGTAGTTGTTTACGTCCTTTAATTATGAATTGTGTCATATAAGTCGTGATCCATCCGTTGCACATAGATCCAACTCGTTTAGATCTAAGAACCTACATCCTTCATGGGGTATCGGAGCCAGGTTCCACGATTTATATAGTCATAATCGTAATTAAACGACTTAAAGGAGTGGAATTGCATGTAGGTAAATCTTATTTATTGTTTTATGCATTGATAGTGATAAATTGTTATGGTTGAAGAGATGGATTGGGGGTTGGCACTGTTTACCCGTTAGATCTATTGTAAACTCATATAAACGATGAAAATTTCGTTTACATGAGTATATGAAATTATGTAATTTATTTTTATTGCAAGTTTAATTTCCAGAAAATAGACCTGTACACTAGCTGTTTAGTCTTTTCGGTCTTTCCATTGTTTGAGCCGTTACAACGAAGATCCCTCCAGTCCGAATCAAGAATAGAAGTTGATGAACAATCCCAAAAAATTTGGCGTCGATCAGAGTCCGTTTGGATGTCCGTTCGTTGATGAGAAGAGGCAGCTGTAACAGAAAAACGCAGGATTCACAGAAACCCTAACTGTGACTTCCTCGATTTTATGGAAAGTCTTGGACCGTTGAAACGAATATCCGACCGGTCAGATCGATAATCATGGAGTTTTGGACGTGATATGAAATTTCCAGGACGATCGGGATTCATCTTGATCAACGATCGGCCTCGGGAAGTAAATGATGCGATGCTGTAAGAGTCTGTTTCAGCAGCAAGTTGGGCGGTTCACTGAGGAAGATTGACAAGTCAAAGCTCCGATCCGACCGTCCATCTTGAAGTCCGAAGAATGAAGATCAGATCTGGAAAGTTTCGTCCCAATCCGAGTTTGTTTGATATGCCGATCGTCGAAGATTCTAAACAGCTACAGATTAGGGTTTTAATTTATTTTCGAATAGATTAGTTACGGGGGTGCCAACAGTCCATCTCGGTGTTTATTTTCCGCACTAGAATACATGTGTAGATTGTATGAGTAGAACCGGAAAATTGCCATGACATGCATCATATTATGAATTCCACTCCATATGCATACATGTAGAAATTAATTCGAGGAATTAGTTAGGCATGTATAAAACACACGATTAGTTTTAATTAATTGTTTGATATTAATTAGAAACTAACTAGGGTAAAAACCGAGGAACACGGGTTTTTTCAATTGTCGAGGTTGGGTGATGGATTCTCGGTGAATCCCACTCTGCGAAAGCATAAGGAGTAAAATCCCGAAACCTCGTGGTTAAGGTGTTGGATTCTCGGTGAATTCCACCTTACCTAAGACGAGATTACGTTTTTGTTCCGTAGTGTCTACGTGAATGTTTGATGTTTAAGGATTGGATAATCACGGGCAAACAGGTTCGAAAGTGGTTTAACCACAGTTGGTGGTCAACAGTAGCTACGGCTCAATCGACTTCACCCTCCACGTGTGGCGTTTGCACGGGGGTCTGGCAATACTGAGCCATCCGAAAAGGCACTACGGCTCAACGGAGCTCTCCTAGCCTTGACCCGTCCGACGGCCACATATGTTCTAACGAATAGGTCGGGTGGGCTAGCCCACATAACCGACAACATTTGGGCCTATGATTTATTGTTCCTTAATGTAACATCAAGTCCAAAAACATGATCAGTAAACCCACCATTTTTTCAAAATATTGAGTGGGAGCGGGAGAGGCGACAACCGATCCCACGGCCTCTACTGTTGACACAAGCAACGTGAGAGAATGGTGACGCCTCGTGCCGGCTTTGATTTCGGCCCCCTAAGGAAGGCCTTCACCGCTATCAAAATTCAAGGCTTGGTCTCCGAAAGGATAGGATTTTGGGTACTCGTCGGGTCACCGACCGACCACAAGCGGCACACTCTCGGGTCTACCTAAAAATGCTGAGACAGTGAGGTCACACTCATAAAGGGTATTTTTGGTAGTACCTTGGCTGAAAAAGGAAAGGTGATTGACGATCACAAATGAGATGTTCGATTCTCAATTTGATCTTCAATATTAATCGAAACCTCTTTGACCTACCCTAAGGCGGCACTGAGGCATTAGATTAAATCCTTGGAATGGTAGGATAGACTATAAGTGCTTAGTTTATGTTCCTAAAATTTATTAGTAGTGTACGATTTGGATTTATTCTGTCAATTTTATTTACAACTGTTATATATATCTCTCTAAGGTGCTAGACTGCTAGTGTAAAATTGACTAGTAATGACTTCGTTAAAAGGTGGTTAGTAACTAGAATGTTGTACCTATTAATCTCACATGCGATTATTTTTTGGGAAGAGATATTTCTCTTGAGCCATCAAGACTTAAGTGACGTAAACAAGTATGTCACTGCTGTCACTCGTGTTGAACGAGAGACAACCATAGTTAATTTGAAAGATGATTGGGACGACAAAATTCTTCTAGTGAATTTTAATTGTGTAGTGTCTACACGAGAAATTTTCTAATTGAAAAATTGGAGAATCATAAATTTAAGTGTCGCTAGTTAGACGGTATTTGGAACCGATAAACTAGTGGGAGCTTTTATCTTATGTTTTTCTAATTTATTAGAAAATTAGTCACACTGGGTAACGCTTTCATTAGACATCCCACAGTTCACGATTAGTGTCTACTCAAATGAACTGCTAGTTCAAGACTATTTCCTTTTAAGGAAAGTCAAGAATGGGAAAGAATGTCTACAAGTGTTAATCATCTAAACTAAGTTTGAGGCTAAACCGAAATATAAATTAAAAAAAAGAAAGTATATAGGATAAGGAAAGTGATTTTGGATCACTATCCAATGAATCCTTAGCGAATTTCTTAACCGAGCAACTTGACTCGGTAGCTTAGTTCTTTGAAAGAACAAGGAAGCTGTGCATTAACGATTAATAGAGTAACAACGGGCAGTAATTTCAGCTAAAATAGTGGGAGTAATATAATGAAATGAATTTCGGATTCTATCCTTGAATATCACAGGAAAATTTATTTTTCTGTTTTTCAGATTCATTGAAGCAAATGGATTCACTTTCAACTCGATATATTGTGGCCTCATAGAAAGTGAATATGGCATTTGTAGTAGGAATCCGAGACTCGGACTTTTGTTTGATAAAGTCAGAACCACTAAGGAATGCTGAAAATGTATAAGTAACACGTCTTAAACTATTATAGGTAAAAGGTTTCCGTATTAAGATAAACAACCTTTCAATATCTATTAATTAGTATATATATCCTAGAGAAAAGACCTCACGACTGGCTAAGGGTGATTCCTATCTCCCAGTCTAGGAAAACTATCTCAAAGGAACAATGAATAAGTTTCCTTTCAATCGGGAAAGGGTAATAGATTTGAAGGGGTAACATAGCTTGTTCGCCATACCTTCGGGGTCTAGTGAGAGATACAAGCTAGTGGGAGATTTTTGAGTGGTGACATTCTGTCTGATAAGTACTCAAAACGCTGGTTAGTTTATCGAAAGAATACGAGGAGGAGTCTCTAATTTTAGCAGAGAATAGAGTATTCCATACTCAGAAATAGGCTATCTCATAGTCTTGGGACTGATGCTCGGCCTGCCTCCTAATGGAATGTTTCTCACTGAGGAAGAAACCATAAACTTTCCCTATATAGTTATTGATATGCTACAATACACTGCTAAACTCGATTAAGATAATTCGTTGCAAAATGACGGTTAACATTATTATGTAAACCGAGAAGTCTACCTAGAAGATGCTTGTGAATTTATGGATAAGGGGTCAATTCGGTTCACACCACTTCCGTAAATGTAGGCATTTAGCATTTAATGCTTAAAGGTAGGACTGGAGATTTTGCGCATACGTTCAGATTGTGAATGTTCGTGAAATATCTTAATGAGACGAGTAAAGGTTGGTTATAAGAATCTTGAGATCAGAAAGTGACGGTTGAACTGTCACAAGCCTTTTGATAGAATCTATAAGTAACAGCCTTAAACTTTGGAGTACGGTTACCCAAAGGTAGTTACTATCTGATTTTATCAGACCACGTCCAACATCAATTGTTGGTGAGTACACTGATAAATACTACAAGATCAGAATATCAATCCACCCAAGACACAGTGGGAGTATGGTTTAACCATTGACCCATTGTGGTTTTGTGGACTTTACAGTCTGTTGGGGTGATTGATAACCTATGGCTCTTGGTGGGATGTATAGGATTCTGATCATAGAGGTTGGTTTGAAAACCTTAACCCTGTGAATGGAGTTTTGGTACTCCAGCTCTGTTCAGCCACTTGTAGAACCACCTGAGTACCTCAGGCCTAGTGGGAGCAATTGGATCTACACGGAAAAGAGTCGAATGAATAGGAAAGTTTAAACTTTCAGCGCAAAGTTGAGTGGTATAGGGGTGATTCCCTGACAAGTAGAGAGTTAACCAGGACCTTGAACTCTCTCACCACTCAATCTTGGCCGGATTTAGTTAAAAGAAAAAAATAGGGGTGATTCCCTGAGACTTTCTTGCCGAACAACGGAATCTGAATTCATTCAGAACAGAAGGGTTTTAGGTAAGAATGAATAACGGATTCGTTACAAAGCAGAAGATAGGGGTGATTCCCTAATACCTTTTTTGCGAGACTAACGATATCTTAATTTATTCAGAAAGAACCATTGGTAGGAAGCCTTCCATGGCTTATATCCTTTGTGGATTTAAGAGAACCTCTCGGTCATTTAAAAGTCACATGTTTTAAAATATGTGGACTTGACCAAAATATTAATAAGTCGTTTGTAGACTGGATATCAATATTGGTAAAGTAGTAGTATTAGTGTTCATGAATGATAACACAGAAACGGTTGGAAACAACATGGGTGTGCTATCTGAAGTCGGAAACTGACACGCCAAGATTCTCTAGATGAGAGAATTGGACTATATTCTAAGAATTTGATTCGGTCAAATTTATGAGAATGAGTCATTGGCTATCCCACCTATCTTATTGGATAAGATGATCATGCATATATGTATGCAACATTCATCGAGAGTAGTCCTACCCTACCTCTCAGGAATGATTCTCTAAATCTTCGGATAAAGAGAAAATGGGATAGAGTCTCTCTTGGATAACGGCAAGTCAGGTTGTCACAAGTCAATAATAGTCAAATCTCGGATTCGAGCATTGAATAGCGGTTTTAGTACATCCTCAAGTATTTTTGAAGAACGAGGAATAATGTGCTTGTATATTCGGGTGCAAAATTGAATATGGTTGACTACACTGATTCTGACTTATAGTCAGATTAAGGATGATCGTTGGGACGATCTCGGACTCAGTGTTTAATCATTGTGATGGAGCTATATTCTGGAGAAATCCAGAATCGCCAATTCGATTTTAGTTAATCGGATACGTTGCAGCTTTCGGAGCAGCTAGAGTGGTGATATGGCTTTGGAATTTCCTTTCTGATCTGGGAGCAATTCCAGGTCTAGTGAGCCGATATCACTTCATTGTGAAAACAGTGAAGTGATAGCTTAGAAGGATCTTCTCGATCCTTTGAGGTCAAAAGCATATTGAGAGAGAGTACCGCCTGATTAGATGGACCGGCGACGTTTCGATCCTAAAGATCGTTTCGAGCCGACAACCTAACTGATCAGTGTACCAAGTCGAGTGCTTGGAGGGCACGGAATTGAGGGATATATCTCAACTGCTTTTAGAGTAAGTGGGAGAGTGTTGTGAATAAGATAAGAAAGGGTGTGCTCTAAAAACAATCGTTACTTGTCATTTCGTGCAAGTGGGAGATTGTTAGGTGTAGTGCCCGAAAGATAATTTGTGTAATTGTTTTTAACAATGGATGACAGATTTTATCTCACCTTATTACTTGCTTTGTGCTTGTAAATAATACACTGCTGCAAACCCTAAGTATATCAGTAAGTAACCGCTTAACTCAGTGTATGGCATGCACGAGAGGATTGAGGTAGTGGTGATATACTTAAACTGTTAGTCCGTGGTGAATTTAATCAGAGTTTAGGGTCTCTTGATTAAAACACCAATAATGCGCCCAGAACACCTTAGGGTGTGATAGTCTTATCCGGTTTGTCGGTAGAGGTACCTACGTGGGGCATTTATATATGATGGCATTCATATAGGATTTGGACCGATTTAATCTGAATTTCTCGGTATAATTCCGTAATCGAGGAATCTTATTAAATCATTAGATGATCATATATGGATCAACCTTAATCATGAGGTGATCACGAGTGCCGCTTGTCCCGGGTAGTGTTTGATGTGTTAGTTACGGTTCACTTAAATAATGTGTTCCAAGCCACTTCTCATTGGCACTATCTCCGGATGAGTGAGTAGTTCGATTTTCACGGACATGGAATCCATTCCTTCCTGCGGGAAGTAGAGAGACAGGTCCCCTTATTTGTTAGCCCTAAGAAAGTGATCGATCCCGGGAGTTCACATTTGACTAATTAGCTACTAGTCAGATATGTGTACTAATTGATCATCAGGGGGTTAATGGTAAATAAGGATAAAATATTCTGAGTCGGGTTCACGGAGACCTCCCACTCAGAATGGACATTCTATGGAGGGTTAATCCGTATGTAGTGATTATATCAATGGACGCTTATTCACTCTATGGGTTGAGTATAAGTATACATCTCATGTCGGTAGAGTTCGATTTCGGGTTTATGGTGGCGTAATCCCGGAATTAATAATTAATGTACTTATTACATTCGATGAATAATTAATTATTGGAGCTACCGGTTATAGGTCCATGGTCCCCGATGTGGCTTCTGTAATTCGGACTAATAATCTTGTTATTTGGGCCTCAGTGATAATTAATTGGCTGGGTTAATTAATTGATATGCATGGATATTATTTAGTTGGGCTAAATAATATAATACACATAAAAGACATTTCATGTGGGCTTTTTATACCCTAAAAGTGGCGCCTCATATTCATTATTTATCACAAGAATTAATAAAAGATATTCTTGTTATATGATTGGTTGGATGACTTGTTATTTGATTTCCTATTGGTCAATACATGTCACAATTAGTCATTAAGGAAAATATCCTTTTATTTTTTTTAATTAATTAATTAATTAATTAATTAATACTTGGAGGCCAAGGATTTACTCTCCTATAAAAGGAGAGTTATTCCAAGGGAAATTGCAAGGCAAATTTCGACCACTATGATAAAAAGGGAGAGGAAAATTAGTTTTTCTTGCCTAGGGTTTTTGGAAGAAGAAAAACTTTGAGTTTTTCTTGGTGTTGCATATCAAGGAGGTTCGTGTATCAAGATGGGTGTCCACCAACCGCCGTTTGGAGAACACACCGGAAGATCAAGGCTTCTCTTCCCCGTTGTTGGTAACATGATCTTAAACCCCCCCTTGTAGTTGTTTACGTCCTTTAATTATGAATTGTGTCATATAAGTCGTGATCCATCCGCTGCGCATAGATCCAACTCGTTTAGATCTAAGAACCTGCATCCTTCAGCACAACCTCTCAGTTCTAATGGATTGGCAATCTCTAAACGCAAACCACCCAAAAAACGCTGCATTGTCTCTTCCTCATCCTCCTCAATCTGAGCCTTCCCTAGAAGTGTAACTAACTCTTGATAAAAATCATCTACAGACCTCTCCCCTTGGGTAAGCGTTTGTAACTTACGATATTGATCAAGAAAGTAAGTAAGTGGTACAAAACGCTTCTTCATCTCCCGTTTCAGTACAGTCCAAGTACGAACCAACGGTTCCCCATGCTTCCGCCTCAAAAGATTCAACTGTTTCCACCAAATCATTGCATATTTTAGTGAGAAATTAAAAGGTGCCCAATTGAATTATGCTACATATGATAAGGAACTTTATGCCTTAATTAGATCGCTTCAAACTTGGCACCATTACTTGAGACCTAGGGAATTTGTTATTCAAACTGATCATGAGTCCCTAAAATACTTAAAAGGCCAAGGTAAATTGAGTAAGATGCATGTTCGTTGGCTAGAGTTCATAGAATCTTTTCCTTATGTTATTAAATATAAAAAGGGTAAGGAGAACATTGTAGCTGATGCATTATCTCGTAGGTATACTTTAATCACTACTATGCAATCTAGACTCCTTGGATTTGAATTTATTAAGGAATTGTATTCTATGGATGTTGATTTTGCTGAACCTTATGCGGCTACTGAGCACTCAGGTCACGGGAAATATTATAGGCACGAGGGATTCTTATTTCGTGAAACTAGTTTGTGTATTCCTCGTTGTTCTATGCGTGAATTGCTTGTTCGTGAAGCACATGGTGGGGGTCTTATGGGTCATTTTGGAATCACAAAAACTTTGGACATGCTTAAATCACACTTTTATTGGCCTAAAATGAAAACTGATGTTTCTCGTATGTGTGATGCTTGTCTTGTGTGCAAATCTGCTAAGTCCAAATCTGCCCCCCATGGTTTGTATACACCATTGCCTATCGCTACATCCTCTTGGACTTATTTATCTATGGATTTTGTGTTGGGATTACCTCATTCTAGGAATGGTAATGATTCGGTGTTTGTGGTAGTTGATCATTTTTCTAAAATGGCACACTTTCTACCTTGTAATAAAACGAATGATGCTTCTCATATTGTGATATGTTCTTTAAAGAAATTGTTCGTTTACATGGAGTGCCTAGAACTATTATGAGTGACCATGATGTTAAGTTTATTAGCCACTTTTGGCGTGTGTTGTGGATGCGTTTGGGAACTAAACTTTTGTACTCTAGTGCGTATCACCCCCAAACTGACGGTCAAACTAAAGTGGTTAATCGAGTTTTGGGTCAATTTTTGCGTTGTGTTATTGACAAGAATCTGAAAAATTGGGAAACTTGCTTGCCTTTTGTAGAGTTTGCTTATAACCCTTGTAAACATTCTGCTACTTGCTATACTCCTTTCGAGTTGGTATACGGGATCAACCCGGATACGCCTTTTTCTTTGGTTCCTTTGCCTGCAGGTGCTCAATCTAGCTTGGATGGTGAGCAAAAGGCCGAGTTGGTGAATGAATTGCATGCTAAGGCCAGACAACATGTGGAGAAGGCGACATAGTGGTACGTGAAGCAAGCAAACAAGGGCCGTAAAGAAGTCATTTTCCAGCCAGGAGATTGGGTATCGCTGCATTTCCGTAAAGATAGGTTCCCAAAGAAACGCAAGTCAAAGTTACATCCACGAGGTGATGGTCCATTTGAAGTTTTGGAGTGGGTCAACAACAATGCTTACAAAATTGATATTCCTGACGACTGGGGCGTGCCACCTACCGTCAATGTTGCTGATTTGATGCCCTTCGACAACCCCTTTGATCTGAGGACAGATCCTTCCCAACTGGGAGGGAATGATGTGATCCACGATGATATTCCGTACCCGCTAGCTCCTATGAAGACCGTGGACCAGCTTGTGATTCGAGATGGGCCAATGACAAGGCTCCAAAAGAAGAAAGTTAGAGAGGCCTTGAATACTTTGGTCTTAAAAGCCCATTTGGAGCAAGAACCACACGAGAAGACCGAAGATCAGCACACAAAGTGCACCATTTATGCTATTGGACTTGACGAAGGCATTATTGGGCCTAGATGCGAGTATGACCCATCATAAAAGTTGTCTATATGCTAGTATATTGAGTCAAGTGTTTGTTTTTAGCAAATAAAGGCCATTTGGGCTTATTAGGGTCAAGTTATGTCCACTAGAAAATAAAGTGGCGAAAATTACAATGTAATTTATCCCACATTGGTTAGCTACATTAGCAACATTATGTTGTTCTTTTACAAACAGTTATATTTTGAGTGAAAGTTTGATTAAGTCTTTTGACTTGTTATCACTTGCGAACGGGACTCAAGAACGGGATTTGCCCTAGGACCTTCTAAAGGAATCAATGGAGAGCTCGAAACAACGATCTTAGATAATCCAATCTAAGAACATTGGAAAGATCGCCACAATGCTTGCTCAAGGCGCTGATAAGTTCTCTAAGGGGTGGAACTCTACAACGAAGAGATCCCCACTCGCAAGTGATAACAAGTCAAAAGACTTAATCAATTTTTCACTCTAAATTAAACTGTCTGTAAAAGAACAACCTATGTGCCTTATATAGGCTACAGACTCCAAGTCCAATTGCCAATTTAGCAATGTGGGACAAATAACAATAAATAAAACTAATGACAAAAATAAAAGACTATCTAACCAATGTGAGATAATAAAAGACTAATGACTCAAATAAATACTTAAGAGTTTATTCATGCTAATAACATAAATAATTTCACCTCTTTTTTGCATCACCATGGATTTCTATTTTCCTTCCTTTTGACGCCCATCATGGATCACATCAAAATGTCTGTCTATGCATAATAAATGAAATGCAAAATGTTTATCGCAAGTTATCTTTTTGACATATTGTTTAGAGAAGATTGGGCATTTGGTTGTAACCTTTTGATAATGATTCAATTGGAAAGCTTTAATGTTTGCTGGTATCTATATGTCAAATAAACTATATTTTGGATTTGGTTTCAAGGCTAGGAACTACATTCTACTAATCTGATTCTAGAAATTTGATTGATGCAGTTAATACAAAAAACATGAGGAGGCGCCCAGAAATTTAGCCTAACAAAGATATTTGGTTGCCTCTAATTTCAGAGTTCCAAGTTTGTTAGTATTTGCTTATTATCATTAGAGATGATATTAATAATAGGTCCTCTAGTATAGTATATATGTATGTCCCAATGCAGTACAATAAATAGTAATCAGATAATTGAGTGGAAATATTCATTTCTTACATGGCATGGCTATATATTGTCTGAGTTCCAACAATTAAAATATGTGATGTATTTTCAACACCAATAAGCTAGCTCTTAAGCTATAATGTTTCCCAGATGATAAAGTTGGTAAAATTTCTGAAGGACAATAAATTTGGTGAAAAGGAGGAGAACAATTACTATTGAAAATTTACTATTGTTAGTTTACTTTTTGAG
This sequence comes from Gentiana macrophylla, assembly GCA_026214975.1. NCBI lineage: Eukaryota > Viridiplantae > Streptophyta > Magnoliopsida > Gentianales > Gentianaceae > Gentiana > Gentiana macrophylla. The sequence continues at coordinate 45,803,408 of CM047815.1, forward strand.
TTCTTTTTTGCGAGTTAAATGTTCGCGGTTCACTATTGGAAATTTACGATTGTTAATTTACTTTTTGAGTTCAAAACACTCTAGTTCACTGTTTCACACCTACTTCACATTACTAATTCTTTTAAACCAAAGTTCGATTTTAGTAGTTTATAATTGTAGTTCACTATTTTAGTTAACCATACAAGCTTACTATTGTTAGTTCACTTTTTGAGTTCTTTTTTACGAGTTCACTTTTGTAGTTCACTGTTTGTGGTTCACTATTTATGGGACATCATTATGATTGTACTCACACACTCGGTTCACTCTTATAATTTGATATCGTAGTTCACTATTTATGAAAGTTCATTATGTCATACTCAAACTCTTAGTTCACTATTATAATTCGACGTCGTAGTTCATTATTTATGAAAGTTCATTATGATCATACTCAAACTCTTAGTTCACCATTATAATTCGACGTCGTTCTTCACTATTTTTAATTCATTTTTGTAGTTCCCTATTATTATTATTGTTAGTTCACTTTACGAGTTTGTTTTTGTGAGTTCAAATTTTAGGAGTTTACAATTGTAGTTCACTGTCCTAGTTGACCTTTGTTAGTTCACATTTTTTAAGTTCACTATTCGAAACTCGTTTTTGTTATACACTATTTTGGCTTCATTATGAGCATACTCAAACTCTGAGTTCACTCATATAATTCGATGTCATAGTTCACTATATATGAGAGTTCACTATGTTCGTACTCAAACTCTCAGCTCACTTTTATAAATTGATGTCGTAATTCACTATTTATGGGAGTTCACACTTAGTTAATTATTATAATTCGATGCTATAGTTCACTATTTGTACTTCGTTGTTGTAGTTCCTTATTACTATTGTGATTTCACTGTTTGTGGTTCGTTATTGGAAGTTTACTATTGTTAGTTCACTTTTTGAGTTCAATTTTAGGAATTTACAATTGTAGTTCATTGTTTCTGGTTCATTATTATTGGGTAACTCCTATGCTTAAGTCTACTTGTTCACTGATTGCTAGCAAGATACTCTGGTTCACTGTTTGACATTGAGCTCAAAACACTCTCATTCACTGTTTCACACATACGCAAATATGACAACATGTTCTTATCCATTTTTATGACTGAGTCAATTGTTTCAATGTAGCAATACAATGTTATTGGATAACTTTGATCCTTAAATCAACTTATTCATTATTAGCCAGCAAAATATTCTGGTTCACTATTTTTCATTGAGTTCAAAACACTCTAATTCACTGTTTCACATCTATTTCACATTACTAATTCAATTCCAACCAAAGTTCACTTTTAGGAGTTTATAATTCTAGTTCTCTATTATAGATAATCATTGAAAGTTTACTATTGTTAGTTCAATTTTTGAGTTATTTTTTGAAGAGTTCACTTTTGTAGTTCATTGTTATTGTAATTCACTGTTGTTGTAGTTCACTATTTTAATTAATCTCAAGAATGGTCTAAACTCTATTCTTCCCAATCCTTTGCAGCTGCAATAAAGGTTGTGACTTAGCTTTAACAAAATACTAGCAAGCCCTAAACAAACAAACCTTATAATTCATTGTATAAAAAACAAAACTAGACCTAAAAAATACAAGTAGGCCCTAAACCAACAAGCCTTGAAGAGGGTTTCTTACTTTGATCAAACATACTGACTAGCAAAAAACCCAAAACAACTCCCAAAACAACTAGCTTAAAAAACCCATCCATTAAAAAGATTAAACATGTCTCCTAAAAAATATTAAAGAAGTTTATGTAGACTTTGAGGATCTATCCCCACACCAAAATCTTCATTCTCAGGTTGCATTGAGCAAAATGTATCTAGAGCCCCAGCCTTCTCTTGCAAAACATGGAGATCGGAATACTCTCCTGCAAAACATGGAGACCGGAATACTCGCCTTGGTCTACATCATATGTAAAGAAATCACTAGAATGAGACATCGAACCTTTTTGTTCATTTCTCCCTTTATTCTCAGAAAATATTTGATGTATGCAAAATGTGCATAAAATCTACCCTTAGTGGGTTTTAGGTCAATGAATAATATATGAACTCATGGTTCATATATGTCAATGTTTGTCACAATATATAATTCATAACGGATTTTTCTCCCCTTATTCTCGGCCAACACTTTTTCACAATCGATATCGAGAAAATTTGTAATAACCCGCGACGGATTCATCATTTTAATGATAGATATCCTCTTATGCGGGTATCAACAAACTTCTTTAATATTTTCCAATTCGTGGAGAAATATTATCTCCTTTAAAGAGATATTATATCAATTCTCACAATTACAGATACACTATGTCCGGTTATGCAAATGTTCTTGAATAACCAACCCAATTCGAGTGAGATTCTCACATGAAAAATGGTTACAACCATAATAACCAATATATTCATAATCATTACATGCATCTTAAGTATTTGATATGATTATATTCAAAGAGATCAAGTGTAAATTCAGTTGTTAAAAACAACTTGTCACTTACATGTTCTAAAAATAACTTCTAGTATAAGAATAACATATTACAATTTCAGTCAAGCAAATTTTTACACACAGTATAACTCAACATTCAATTAGATTGCAAACCAAGTATAACCTAGTTGATTGGTAATCTCAAAATAATATAGTAATTCAAATGGTTAGTACTTAAGTTCACTATTTCAAGTAACTAAATTCACTTCGAGAGATTCATTATTGCAATCAAAGTGTCGAACTAATTAACTAGTGCAAAATCAATGTAGTAAACGAAAGGCTGGATTCACTAGTTCAAGTATAACAAGGAGACAAAAAACTCATATTTCCAGATTATAAAAAATTATCAATCAGATTGATCAATGATATATATATATACACACACACACACACACACATATATATGTATGTTTATAATTACTACCATCTATATAATCATAAAACTGTCGTAACTTTATTTTATGCAAGGGTGTTTATTTTATAACAGATGTCTACACATATTGTATAATGTAGTTGACATTGAAAAACAAGTTTTAATTTAACCACATACAATTGTTTTATTTAGACATAAAACACATACAATCGTTTTATTTAGACATAAGCGGATACCAAAATGATCCTGAAAAAATGGCTCAAATTAAAATCTTTAGTTCCTATTTGAAGTATGAAAATGATGAGTACTATGTACAATAATTAGTAGCATACTTAAGATTGAAATAACATGAAGAATAACCCTTTTCAGTTGTTCACGTAGAATAATTTAATATAAAAAAATTAATCTTACATCAATTAGATCTATAATCTATTATTGTCAAACATTTAGAGATTAACCCCTTTCAATGTAAATAACATGTTCACTTCGTTCAATATTTCTATATGCCACGGAAAAATTCACACTCATACTCATGTGTGTATATAACCATCCATCACAAAAATCACAAAAAAATTCTTAATTTTAATCAATCAATGCCATCAAGTGGTGTCATTAAAAAAATCCATAGCTTATGGATATGACATCACCGGAACATCAAAATTTAAATCATCATTGTAATTCTTATGATCAATAAAATTTATCGATCAATAAAATTTATCTCAAATACGCGGCCTTTTCGATGAACAAGATGTTTTGCCAAATGACAATGTATTGGACACACGTCATTCAATTTCCTATTTATGTCTCACCATTTATTGTCATCCAACTTTGGTGGTCATTTCGTACTTTATATCTCACCATTTATTATCATCCAACTTTGGTGGTCATTTCGTTTCTTGCCACGATTATTATCATCCAACTCATTTTGTTTCTCGCCACGATTGTCATTGTGGCATGTCATATATATATTTTCTACCACCATGGCCTCAATTATGGAGTCCACTGCGACACCGAGCCAAAATTTGAATATTATGCCGAGGCTAAAATTCGAATATTGTGTCGCATTCACTCCAGGAAATGGACTAACACCAATATTGATTTTTATCAACAAATCATTATTTTTCTCAGCCAACAATGGACATGCACTGAGATCAACTCATTATTCAACTCATCAGCCAGCAATAAACATGCACTAAGATTAGAATTTCTCTTGAAACCTTTCTCTCGATATTGCTGTCGTGAAATCACATTAGAGACATGGAAGGTGGAAAAGGATTTTTGCAGTATGTCTGCATCTGTCACCTCTTCACCACATAATTTCAATTCTGATGTAATCTAAAAGATGGCTGAATTATATTCACTGACAGATTTAAAATCTTGTAATCACATGTTGAGCCGATTATGTCTGGCTTTCGGTCCTCAAGTGGTTGAACCTTTTTCCATAATTCATACGGATCTTATACAGGTTTTTTTCATATTTCATACGGATCTCATACAGAATCTGACGAAGTTTATAGAATTATAAACTGAAAGAAAATGCGGAATTATTATTGATGAACTAAGTAACAAGTTAATTTTACAATGCTTCTGATCATGGGTTATTTATAGCTTCATACACCTCTTGAATCACTTAGAAGTAAGTTACAAATGGTTACAACAAACTATAACTGAATAACCATTTTCTACACTATACTATACTACTCAGCAGCCTTACATTACTCAGTAGTCTGTTGAGTTCAGCAGACACACTGCACTTAACATTCCCGTCATCCTCAATACTGTAACACCCCCTCAAGCTGAGAGTGGTACATGAACAACTTGTTGGATAGACAATGCAGAGTAAAACACTCTAGAAGGGGGGTTGAATAGAGTGTTGTTAAATTATAGCACTTTTTCGATTTATGTAAACAAACAAGTTGGAGCAATTTTATTAATATAATTACTAATTGATTAAACCAGAAGCTATTTAATCAAATTATTCGATTGTATGTAATACCTAAGTGATCAAGATATTAAATGAATTCAAACAAGTGATTAAGTGAATACAAGTCAAGTTTATTATTTATATCAAAACAAATCAGTAAGCACAAGAACAGGTAGTCAAGACAAAAACAAAATGCCAAGAATATATTAAGGATTAAACTGATACCGGTTTGCAGATAAAAAAAATATTACAGGACTGAACAGGTTTGAAACAATTTTTAAAAATTTTTTACAGTTGAGGCTGATCTAACTGAGTTCAATAGATTACAAAAACTGATGAAAATTAATTCTTAGATCAGTCAAGGGCACTGCTCAGACTGAAAAATATCAAATGTAATTTAGTGATGATAAACACAAATAACTTTGAAGTTTATCAGCACTTAAATACAGCTTGATTTACAAGGGTTTCAGTGAGCACAATAAGAAGGGACCAGACTAGACTGATCAATAAGTTTCAGCACTGAACTGAAGGTCAGATTTGAGTTGCACCTCTGATCTGACTGTCAAGGTCAGTATTGGAACTGATCACAAATGATCAGCAGGTCCAAACTGTGGCCAAAGTAAAAACTCAAAATAAAAACCTATTACAAGGTGTTAAATTGAAAGTTCAGATTTTTCAACAGATTTACAGGTAGCACAGATAAGCAGATTCAGCAAATAAGCACAGAAGAGGGGCAGAATTCCAAGATGTAAATCAAGGATATACACACTAAAACTTCCTAGCAGATATGGGGAAAGACAAAATAGGCAGAGCCAAGTGATGCACTGATTCAGACTTGCAAAGAGTCAGAGTATCAGTCTGTAATGCCTTATTCTCAAGGCTGTGTGCACTTACACAATGTACAGATCCTGATATTCTGATGTGCAGCAAGATGAGTACTGTGACAAGACTTGCACAGACTTTACAGCAATGGACAAACACTCAATCTGAACAACATGATTACACAAGGTCAGATTGATACTGAAATATGAGCTACATGCCAAAATCCTCTCAGGGCCTTTTTGCTAGTTCAAGCTTTCAAGTATCAATCTCTTATCTCAGAGACTGACTTATTCAGGTTCAGTGTTTGACAGACTCAATTATAGAAACTACTCAAGTATGGCTAATTGAGACACACAACAAGTCAGGGATACTGCAAGACTTGATATGAATTCCTGAATGACACAAGATCAGAGATAACTTGAAGTTAATGTCTGAATTGCCATATCCTAACTTAGGCAATCTTCAGACTTAGGTCATTCAAAATCAATGATCTTATCATAGGGGTGCTTCAAATCAAACAAGCAGACCACAACAAGTTTAAACAAAAGCAAAGTTTTAAGAGTGTTTTCTGAATTGATTTACCTCTTTTAAAAAGACACAATGCAGACAAACAGAGGAGTTGATCCGGTGTCCTGTGTATAGCTTTGCCAGTCCTCAAGCTATACACACTCCAGCAAGATTCCAACTGATTCACTATCACTTCAGGCAAGTGATAGGGAATCCAGACCACAAACTTCTTCTTGTAAAAATGACTTAGAGAAATTTTGAAAAGAAGAAAAAGTGGTGTTTGCTTAAGTTGTAAAACTGATGATTAAAACTAGGAGATATGAGTCTTATATATATGATTCAGAAACAGAGTTGAAAAACTTTTAAAAACAGTCTGCATTTTTAAATTAAAAAAAACTTAGACAAAAGTTGACTCGGTTAAGACCAGACCAGGTTGGGTAGGACTAGTTTTGGGCATCACTGGACCGAGGCCCTCAGCATTTTGACTTAAACCGTACCATCATCAGGTGAATACACCCTAGGTTAACTATCTAGCCCACAGAAGGGGTTTAAGCCAATTTACCTGAGCGGTTTGGGTTGAGATTCATGATGACGGTCAAATTATACCCGTAAAAGTCATCAACATTGACCTTAAATCGAGATTAATAATACGCATTTTATATTAAATCACACGTTTATATTTAATATTTAATGTTATGTGATTTATATTATGTAAATTGGTATTTACTCGTTTTTATCCGATTTACTGTGTGATTAATGTTGATTTTACAGATCATTACAAATCGAGAAGATTAGTGTCATTCAATCAATTATCTCAAGATAAGGAAGGAAGGAAATCAGAGCATTAAATGAAAGAGTAATCGGATCGACATGCAAACGTGCAGTGGGGAGCAAGGCAAACGAAGAAAACGTGTAGAACATGGAAAATATAGGTTCGGTCGACCGAACCATTAGGCTCGGTCGACCGAGTGTCATCTTTCGGTTGACCGAGTGTCAGCTTCGGGGCGGTTTAGGGCTTTTGTCGTGTTTACCTTCTAGAACCACCCTAAGTCGGCAAAAACCTCTATATAAGCAAGCAGCTACGAGAATTGTAATATATACCTTAGAATATCATTCAATAAAATCACTCTATTCATATCTTGATTCAATGTAGTTTATTGAGGGTGTTTCCAGCAATTTAAGGGCTGCAATATGTAAGCCTTTATTTTCTGTTTCTTTCTTTTAAGTAATTAGTCCCCCCCCAATTATGATTTATTGTTTGAGTTAGTTAATTCATAGCTAGATGATGTAGATCTAGGTTATGTCGTTATGGATGTGGCGAAGCCTTGTCTATGAGGATCCCATAACCTACGTCACATATTTAGTTTCTATCCATGAATCTGCTTAGTTTAATTAATGCGTATCTATGTTAGTTTATATGATTGCTGTGCGAATTACTGTTTAATCTGTTCTGTATGATGAGACACTGAGAGATATATTCTAAGATGTATTCTGGGTTGAAATCGTTCGGGTGACCGAAAGGTGTCATTCGGTCGACCGAGCCCTTACACTCGGTCGACCGAGCCCTGTTTCGTCAGTTATTTCTGCCACGTCTTTATGGTAGGTTTAACCCAGTTGAATTTATTATCTCAGTAGGTATGGCCATGGCTACGTTACTCGCTTAGTTTAATTAAAACGTGTAAAAAGGAAATACCAATATAAAAATCTTAGGTAGGCTCATGAATTGTTCTTCGGACGTTCAGCGTTATCTAGGTAGGTTTATATTTGGGGATTGCTAGCACATGATTATACGTACGTCGTAGATTAGCATGAGACTATAACTTGGTAATTGCTAGTTGGACGAGGGCTTGAGTGATCGTTTAGGAAGTATACCTAACCATAGGAATGTTGCCTATACGAGGTGTACGGTCAATATCGGCATCCTTAGAGTCGTAAGCGTGTGAGTTATATGAGATGGAGGCACTAAAAGCGAAGTCACGTAACAATATCACGTTGATTTAATGACTTACCGGTGCTAAGTCAAGTTAAAGAGGATGACTCCGTAGCCAATCTAAGAATGATACAAACGGATTGACAGGTTAATAAGTTCAGTTTATTATATAAATTATCTAGGTCCAAACGATAAAGACTATAATTGGGGAGGTTAATTACGTTGTGTCGAGTCGTGTCTTTACCTTTCTTGTCTTATGTTGGTCGTAGACCGTCTCTATGTCCTTGACATGTTTAATTAATTGTTTGTATATAAGATGATCCACAATTGGTTCCCTGTGGGATCGACCTTGATTCACTATAGCTATACTACGATGGGCCTAGTCCTCTTGCTAGTATTTGTTTATGGTGGTCAAGTATTTTATTACTTGATCTACGTCATCAAGTTTTTGGCGCCGTTGCCAGGGAACCAACGGTCAATTTTATATATAAATAATTTTTTATTCATGTCGAGTTTTATGCTTTAGAGTCTGTTTTTACGTGTTTTTGAGTCCCTCTGGTTATCTGCTCTGTGTAAAAATTCCAGAATCTAGAACGGCTGGTTTCGCTCCCAGTAAGACTGCTTCTCGCTGCCAGCGAGCCTGGTTCTATTTTCTGGGACTTCGCGTGTCTGTTTATCTCCGTATGTTTAATCCGTAGGTCTGATAGTAGCATGGGAAACCATGTTAAAATCAGTCTATGGCTTGTTTGTTTTTGTTTTTCTTACATTTGCGAAACCAGAGAAACAATAATCCAAGTCTGTAATTTTTCAAGGGCGCTGAGAAAATAACCCAACAACATGTGGAGCTACGAATCTACAATGGGAAAAGCAATGGAAGCAATACCTTTAAAGCACCAAGATGGCTCCGGAATTTTTTTTTAAATGCTTAAATTCTTCGTGGTACAATGTTGAAGGCAAGGTACTACCTTTTTTTTGCTTATGTTTTATTACCTTTTGGTTTTTTGAGCATAAGTTAGCCTATACATGAATCTTAGTAAGAATCTTAGCCCGGAGTTGGTTTGTAAGAATAATTTTATTAGTGTGGAAGGTTCTGCCCCAAAATCTATCTCATCTAGAGGGTGTAGGGAAACATGTAGTAGTTGAAGGAAGCAAGTGAATAAAGAGTTCTTCTAATTTTGTTAAAATCTCATGGTCCTATGCATGAAATTGCTTCTACTGGCCATGGGAGCAACAAATTGTGTAGTTTAAGTATTCACAATCTCTAAGAAGGCGTTGAGTTTTGAAAGAACGCAATCTTCGGCTTTCGTTGATGTTTATGGTGATGGCTTATCGGTGAACCCACCTTAAACAAAAACGAGATTACGCTTTGGGTGACAATTTAGAAATCGAAGAATCTTTGTACATAGGTTCGAAATGGTTTAACCATGGTCGGGCGAGTTCAAACGAGCTTCGCTCAATCAACTCCCTCCACGTGTGATGTACGTTACAGATTCGACAAGACTTAGCATAGCCGATAAGCCTTCAGGCTAAACGGGCTTATCTTGACGGATTGGCCTGAACTGTCACATATGTTCCAACGAATAAGACGGCATAGGCTTGCCTACATAACCGACCTTATTCGGAGTACTTATTCATTGTTTCTTATTATCAAGGCCAAAACCGTAATTAGTAACCATAATTTTAACCGAGTTTCTTAGAATTCACTAATTCCTAAAACGAGAGCCGAGGTAAGAGCTTTGGATAATTGGTATGGATAAATGTCGTTCCTAGGTCTCACAACCAAAGGAAAAGTATTAATCCGCAAAAGCGACAAGCCCACCTCATATAATGCTCAGAGGGTCAAGGTCTGGCGATCCAAGAAGGATGATTGACAAGGATAATCTTTGGAAAGTCGAGCTGAGGATTCTAAACCCAGAACTACTTCTTTAAAACCCTTAGGATTTCTTTTTAGGATTTTAGGTTTTGTTTTCTTTGAGTCAAATAAGAGTAACGTGACATATGTTGAGGTTTTTTATTTTGCCGTGTTCTGATGGCCATTGGGCTAAGGATGTGCAAAACTTTTTTACTCGATATAAGCCACGTGAAATAGAGTTCCGTAGGAGAGTCAAGAAATTGCTAAAGAAAAGGAAATTTAGCAATCAATCTTAAGATGGAAGCATTAAGAGAGCTTGAGAATTATTGAAAATGTAACAGAGAATGATTGGTGTGAACAAGAACAATCTTGGTCAAATTCTAAAACTTTTTAGGTGATCCAAGTGAAAATCCAAAGTGATGTGCAATTCATTCTGCAATTATCCTTATCTTTCCCTTTACACTTTTCACCTTCAAACTTTTCGATCCTCTCACCAATCTGGCCCAACAGTTCACATTTCTAACCATTCTTTCATCGCCTCTCTTTCTTAGCTATGTTATGTTATGATTGAAATTTGAATGAAACGGTAGAAAAATTGAAAATTTGAATAAATACCGTATTATGTATCTCGTACCCTTAGAATTGTGAGTACCTAGCTAAGAATTGATAGGAAATAAACCAAGTTGCATGAGTACGTGATCATTTTATACTTATGTAACGTTAATTTAAGGATATTCATGCCCGTTTTTTGCAAGTAGTTATTTATTTTTCAATTACTCAATCTGTGAATCGAGTTTTACCGCGCTTATCATAATAACTGAAGAAATTATGTGTACATTGCATAGATGATTGGTTATGTGAACTTAGTGTCGATATTTATCGTCTGATGTATTCCTATCTTCTAACCACAAAAGCGGAGTAATAAGCTTGAGACGTACCTGTGTTTGACAATGCGTTAAAACACTGGGCTTGTAGTAACATTACCAAAGTAGCCCCGCGCTTGTGGTAATATTCGATGCTATGCATGATCTAAGATAGGGGGATACTCTAAAAAGTTTTCTTCCTTGAGATTGATAGTACTTGAAAAATATGAAGATGTGAAAAAAAGAATATTCAACTCTTTAAGAGGCTTTGAGTAGTACTCGGTCTCCAAGTCCAAAAACCCTATAGATACGCTCTTGCTTATTGCTCTAGTGCTTCAAAAATTTAAAGGCTTGAGAAGTATGAATGCTGAGGTTGGTAGGTTGAGATTACGAAGTTGGCATAAACTCTAATCTTGCTACGAATATATAAAACTAAATGCACATGCACACATCACTTCGATTCATAGTGAGTAGTGAATAATGGATATCTTATGAGCATGACTAGTATGAGTTGACTTGAGCTTCTTGCGTAAGTATGATTTGACCATAGAAAATGTTGTCTTGGGGAATGACTTATTGATGCTTTGTTCGGGACGATCAAAGTCTAAGTGGGGGGTAGTTGATGACGGTCAAATTATACCCGTAAAAGTCATCAACATTGACCTTAAATCGAGATTAATAATACGCATTTTATATTAAATCACACGTTTATATTTAATATTTAATGTTATGTGATTTATATTATGTAAATTGGTATTTACTCGTTTTATCCGATTTTGTCGCGATTAATGTTGATTTTACAGATCATTACAAATCGAGAAGATTAGTGTCATTCAATCAATTATCTCAAGATAAGGAAGGAAGGAAATCGGAGCATTAAATGAGAGAGTAATCGGATCGACATGCAAACGTGCAGTGGGGAGCATGGCAAACGAAGAAAACGTGTAGAACATGGAAAATATAGGTTCGGTCGACCGAACCATTAGGCTCGGTCGACCGAGTGTCATATTTCGGTTGACCGAGTGTCAGCTTCGGGGCGGTTTAGGGCTTTTGTCGTGTTTACCTTCTAGAACCACCCTAAGTCGGCAAAAACCTCTATATAAGCAAGCAGCTACGAGAATTGTAATATATACCTTAGAATATCATTCAATAAAATCACTCTATTCATATCTTGATTCAATGTAGTTTATTGAGGGTGTTTCCAGCAATTTAAGGGCTGCAATATGTAAGCCTTTATTTTCTGTTTCTTTCTTTTAAGTAATTAGTCCCCCCCAATTATGATTTATTGTTTGAGTTAGTTAATTCATAGCTAGATGATGTAGATCTAGGTTATGTCGTTATGGATGTGGCGAAGCCTTGTCTATGAGGATCCCATAACCTACGTCACATATTTAGTTTCTATCCATGATTCTGCTTAGTTTAATTAATGCGTATCTATGTTAGTTTATATGATTGTCTTTGTGAAATTCTTCGCTTAATCTGCTCGTATGATGAGACACTGAGAGATATATTCTAAGATGTATTCTGGGTTGAAATCGTTCGGGTGACCGAAAGGTGTCATTCGGTCGACCGAGGCCTTACACTTGGTCGACCGAGCCCTGTTTCGTCAGTTATTTCTGCCACGTCTTTATGGTAGGTTTAACTTAGTTGAATTTATTATCTCAGTAGGTATGGCCACGGCTACGTTACTCGCTTAGTTTAATTAAAACGTGTAAAAAGGAAATACCAATATAAAACTCTTAGGTAGGCTCATGAATTGATCTTCGGACGTTCATCGTTATCTAGGTAGGTTTATATTTGGGGATTGCTAGCACCTGATTATACGTACGTCGTAGATTAGCATGAGACTATAACTTGGTAATTGCTAGTTGGACGAGGGCTTGAGTGATCGTTTAGGAAGTATACCTAACCATAGGAATGTTGCCTATACGAGGTGTACGGTCAATATCGGCATCCTTAGAGTCGTAAGCGTGTGAGTTATATGAGATGGAGGCACTAAAAGGCGAAGTCACGTAACAATATCACAGTGATTTAGTGACTTACCGGTGCTAAGTCAAGTTAAAGAGGATGACTCCCGTAGCCAATCTAAGAATGATACAAACGGATTGACAGTTAATAAGTTCAGTTTATTATATAAATTATCTAGGTCCAAACGATAAAGACTATAATTGGGGAGGTTAATTACGTTGTGTCGAGTCGTGTCTTTACCTTTCTTGTCTTATGTTGGTCGTAGACCGTCTCTATGTCCTTGACATGTTTAATTAATTGTTTGTATATAAGATGATCCACAATTGGTTCCCTGTGGGATCGACCTTGATTCACTATAGCTATACTACGATGGGCCTAGTCCTCTTGCTAGTATTTGTTTATGGTGGTCAAGTATTTTAATACTTGATCTACGTCATCAATTCACCAAGCCGGGGCTGGTTAGACCACTGAAGGAGAGAACCACCAGTTGTTTGGACGCTAACACTCAATCCTTCAAGAATCCGGATGGTTTTTGGCATCAGGTTTAACCCTTAATAGTTACAGGACCAGCCATCACGTGTGAAACGTGTCTCTGGACCAAATAACCTGTAAATCGGCACCAAAAGGAAAGTCAAGGCAGAGTAGAGTTCAAATCAAAAAAACATCAGAGGATATTAACGCAATAATGAGAAAGATACGACTTTTAGCAGCTATGAAACTATCCAACACATTTAACACGTGATTCTGCTTCATATGAACTGCAAATCGAAACGGAGAGGCAAGAGATCAGGCAGATATCAATCAAATCAGTATAATAAGAGCATAATATTAACTTAATAAGGAAAGTTACAACCTTTACGATTTCAAAGACGTCACAACCAAGGTTTCTACATTTCTTTGAGCAAATCTTTGAAAACCGGTGCAGTAAATGCTTCGAATCATCCAGATTTTCCAATAAAGGTGCAAGCTTTCACCTTAAGGCCTTCGTAATAAGAAAAGTATCACGTGGTTGCTTCGAGGAAGGAAATCCCTCACAAATTTTTATTGTCTGTGTTGATTTGAGAATGATATGGTCACATGGTGTAATCGGAAATGTAAGGTTGGGTGTGAGAGGAGAGGACGGCTAGCAGATTTTCAGGAGACCATTGAAGATGAAGACAGTGGGACGGATTTTGGTAAGAAGTGGCTGAAGAGAAAAGACCTAGGTTAGAAGGATTTTTTTGATCTGAGATATGAAAAAGGATGAGGGCCGAATTTTGACAAGTATGGGAAAAGGGTCTGAACTGGGTTAGGGAAAAAAGGTATTGGGCCAAGATAAAACAATAAAAATTGGGCCAGATTTTTTAAAAAGGAAGGAGCCTGTCGATTTGTGTATGATATAAATATATAATTAAATAATTTAGTTTGATCAATCAAACTTATAAAATCAAGTAAATTAATTTTATAAATCTAATCAAGCAAATTAAATAGATAATTACATATTTTAATGATCCTGCAACAAAAAGATTAAACACAAGAGTTTGACATATGATGTAAGTTTTATCTTCATGGCGGTTAGTGACATGGGTATTTTAGTAAAGACACATATTAAGGGTATTTTGGTAAATTAATCAAACATAATGCATCTAGGGCTCATAACTCAACAATCTCCCCCTTTTGATTAATTTTTCAAAATACCTCATACGCTCCCCCTTGATTACAGCTCCCCCTACATACGTACTTCTCCCCCTTAGTTTGAAAACTAAGCAAAAGGGATCATAATGGTACCATATGTAGGTCACTACGCAGTTTTTCGAACGAGGCCTGGGGTAAAGGCTTCGTGAAAATGTCAGCTACCTGGTGCGCAGTTGGCAGAAAATAAATAGATATCGTTCCATTTTGCACGTGATCACGTATAAAATGATAAAGAATGTCTATGTGTTTGGCTCGGGAGTGCAAAACTGGATTGTGAGCAAGATCTATTGCACTGGTACTGTCGCAATAAACCGGAACACAATCTACAGACTTGCCGAAGTCTACTAACTGTTGTTTGATCTAGAGGAGTTGAGCACAGCAATTGCTCAAGGCTACGTACTCAGCCTCAGCAGTACTAAGGGCAACACTAGGTTGCTTCTTAGAGAACCAAGAAATGAGACGGTCCCCAAGTAATTGACATGTACCACTAGTACTCTTCCGTTCAATACGACAGCCACCATAGTCGGCATCGCTGTAAGAGATAAGTGTAAGTGATGAGTCTCGAGAGTACCAGAGACTCAGTGTGGGTGTGTGCCTGAGATATCGGAAAACTTGCTTTACAGCTTTGTAATGCGATATCTTAGGGTTAGATTGAAAACGTGCACATAGTCCTACGGCAACCTGTATGTCGGGTCTCGATGCGGTCAGATATAGCAGAGAACCGATCATAGATCGATATAAGTCAGAGTCAAATGGCTCACTATCTTCATCAAGTGTAAGTTTGACTGACGAGCTCATATGAGTCGTAGCAGGTTTCAACGTGTCAAACTTAAACTTAGTGAACATATCTCTGATATACTTAGTTTGACTTATGTGTGTGCCGGTCTGTGTTTGCTTGATCTGCAAGCCGAGGAAGAAACTTAACTCTCCCATGGCTGACATCTCAAATTGAGAGGCCATCAAAGTCTCAAACTCAGTGCATAAAGCCGGGTCGGTAGAACCGAAGATAATGTCATCGACATAGACCTGGGCAACCAGGATGTCAGAGCCAGACTTCTTTATGAATAAGGTGTTATCCACCCTACCCCTAATGAAGCCTTTAGCTAAAAGCACTGATGAAAGCTTATCGTACCATGCTCTAGGCGCTTGTTTGAGTCCGTAAAGTGCTTTCTTGAGACGAAAGACATAATCGGGATGGAGTGTATTCTCAAATCCCGGGGGCTGCCAAACATACACTTCTTTATTGATAAGTCCGTTTAAGAAGGAACTTTTGACGTCCATTTGATGGAGCTTTATTCCTAAGCCAGATGCAAACGCAATTAAAAGTCGAATGGCTTCCAGTCGAGCAACTTGGGCGAAGGTCTCATCGTAATCGATGCCTTCCTTTTGGGTATAACCCTGGGCCACCAGCCGAGTCTTATTCCGAATGACTTTACCGTTTTCATCTAACTTGTTCCTAAAGACCCATTGTGTGCCTACCGAGGTTTTACCCTTAGGCAGGGGAACAAGTTCCCAAACATCTTGCCTTTCAAATTGATGAAGCTCTTCTTTCATAGCTATAACCCACTCATTATCTAAGAGGGCTTCATCAAATTTCTTAGGTTCAAAGTTAGAGACAAATGCAGAGATGAGGGATAGAAAGTGGACCTTTGGGTGCTAACACCAGCAGTGGGGTCACCAATAATTAAGTCTGGGGTGTGATAACTTTCCCATCTGTGTTGTGGAGCACCACCATTCTCCTCTTGCACGATTTCTTCGTTGGGAGCATTATTTGCTAAGATGTCATCCACAACGGGTGCTGTTGGTTCAACAACTACTTCTTGTGCTACTTCCGTTCCAGGGGTTGTTTCATTTTGTGCAGGTGGACTTAGTTCGAGCTCATCCTCCAAGTCCAACTGCTCTACACTTACTTGCTTATCTTTCATACTAGAGCACATATTAGTCAAGGAAACAGACTCATGAAATGAAACGTGTATAGACTTGAGAATGCGTCGAGAAACTGGATTATAGCATCTATAAGCCCGTGAGGTCTCGGAATAACCAACGAATATGCATTCGATGGACTTAGATGCAAACTTATCCAAATTTCCCTTATCATTCAACACAAAACACTTGCATCTAAAAATGTGAAAGTAGTTAACTTTCGGAAGCCGATTTCGTAGGACTTCGTAGGGTGTCTTGTGCAATCTGTGTCTAATAGACACTCGATTAACAACATAACAAGCACAAGCAATAGCCTCAGCCAACAGAAATCGAGGCACCTTGAACTCATTTAGCATGGTTCGAGCTGATTCTTGCAGTGTTCGGTTCTTACGCTCAACGATGCCATATTGTTGTGGAGTTCGAGGAGCAGAGAATTCGTGACGAATACCAAGGTACTCACAGAATTCTATGAGACTAGTATCCATGAATTCACCACATCTGTCACTCCTGACAGCTACAACAGATATATCAAAAGTATTATGTAGTTGCTTCACGAGAGTGGAAAATGCCTGAGCACTATCACTCTTGTGAGTCAAAAACAGAGTCCATGTATACCTAGAATAGTCATCAACAACGACGAGCACATAAGACTTTCCACTGAGACTTACTACTCTACTAGGACCAAAAAAGTCAATGTGCAACAATTCTAGGATGCGAGTGGAAGACACTTCGTGTTTGGATCTGAATGAAGTTCTAGCTTGCTTACCATGTATACACAGCTCACAAGTGTCAAATTCATCCAGATCTAATGTTGGTATACCTCGTATGAGATTATGTTTGCACTGCTTCTCAATAGTGGTAATACCAACATGACCTAAGCGACGTTGCCATAGATTTGTGTCATCATGTTTAGATACGAGGCACGTTATCGGGCAATTAGTGAGGTTGTCCAGTTCGATCGTGTAGAGATTATGCTCACGAAGCAACGTTCCCTAATTTACCAGATATCATGCAACTATCCTCATCAAACACAATTTTAAGGCCCGAGTCACTTAACTGTGATATGCTTAGTAGATTATACTCCAAATGCTTGACTAATAAGACATTATGAATAATAAAACAATTTGGGTTACCAACTGATCCATTAGCAAGGTTCTTGCCTTTTGAGTTGTCTCCGAACGTGACCGATCCTCCATTTGATATAGCTTTGTAATCTCGGATGATTGCGGAGTTTTCAGTCATATGTCGAGAGCATCTTCTGTCCAAGCACCATTTTGTGTTGCTTCTATATAGTTTTGCTTTAAGACATGCCTGCAATACAAAGATTTTGTATGGGTACCCTTAGTTCTTGGGTGTCCTTGGGGGTTAGAATCAGGCTTGATCGAGTCCTTACACACCCATACCTTCTTAACCCTTGGTTTTCTAGCAGCCTTCTTTGTCCTTGAGGACTCGGGCTATTTGCAGTGACGTGGGTCGGGTTGGTATGTGGTCGATTGCATTCGATTGATCTGATCTTGCCAGAATAGCATCTGGGCCAAAAGTGGGTCAAACTGGGGAAGACTATATGTATAGGTGTGTGCCTGGTGTATGCGTGGATCGTAGTGTGTAGTTGGGTAAAAACTGGGTGAAGCATAGTTGTTATGAGTGAAGTGGTTCTGTTGAGCAGGGCTCCTTGAACCTCTTCGATCATAAGCGTATGCATAAGTATGGGGGGAAGAACGCTGTGATGTGTGTGCAGATATTGATGGAGCGTTCTTAGGTGAGGTGTGTGCCTTTTTATTTCTATTTCTTCTTTTATTTTTGATGGGTTGTGCGGTGGTGGTGTGTGCTAAGCCAATTGGCCTAGGCTCCAAGACTTTGGTTGAAGCGGGTGAGTTTTGTGTGTCAGATGAACTTTCCACACAAATGTCCTTACCGTTTGAAGTCTGAGAAGTTGAGGGTTGCATTTTGATCTGAGTAATTTGCTCTTCAAGTCTTGAGATGACTTGTTTAAACGCCGCAACCTTTCGCTTCAAAGGTTTATTCTCAATTTCGGTCGTTTGGTGCTTAAGCTTCAATTTACTTAGTTCATTGGTTAAGGTGACAAAGTCGTCGTCTTGTTGTACTTTAAACTTATTTAGTGTTTCATTTTTACCCTTAAGTATGAGGTTCTCCCTAGTTAATTGTTCATTAAGTGTATGCAGTTCTTCCTTAGTTATGGAAGTGTAGGATACCTCATTGTCACTTGAGTTCGTGGGTTGTGAAAAACCCATAAAGCACAAGTTTGCTTTTTCGGAAGTTTCAGACTTATTGTCATTGTCTGATTCGTCGCTTGCATCTCAAGTAGCCGCCATTGCTTTGCCATTTTTCTGGCCTTTGCCTTTGTGAGTATTTTTTTGTCTTTTGACCGGATGTAGGCTTGGGATTTCCTTCTTTCTTATTTGGGCACTCGTTGGCAATATGACCTTTCTGGTTGCATTCAAAACAAGTTGTTGGATCGAATAATACGGAAGATACTGCAAGAGGGGGGGTGAATAGCAGTTTTTTAAATTTTTAATACAAAATCAGAGTGTTTATGAAATTACTTAACAAGTGTATTAAATTCAAACAACTACTAAATTAACTAGTAAACAAATAGATGATTAACGAACTCAATACGTTGATCTGAAAGTATCCAAACTAATTTCAGTAGAGATGAGTGTTAAATAAATCAAATTAGTTTTCTCAATGCAGATAGAAGACTAATATAATGCAGGCTCAAGAAACGATCAAAATGGACTAAGACAATAAGCAGATGTCAATACTACTAAGGATTAATTTAGAGAAAAGCCAACGGTATTGATGAAGCCTAGATCAGTTTTAATTTTGATCAAACAGAAAGAGATATGTTTGATCTTGTCTATATGAAATTTAGTCCTAAGTGTTTCAACAGATAAGTAAAGTGCAGAAAATAAAGGATCAACACAGCGATTTATGAATAGTTACCCCTTAGGCACTAACAGACGTGACTAAGAGATACGCTATTCCCACTTGAAAGACGAATCTATGCCTTTCAAGCCTAATCCACTAAAAATACCTTTTTGGAGTACAATTACAGACGTTATCCAGTCACAGACTTCAACCACGCAATGAACCGGACCACCACACGAACCACTATGACTTCAACCATGCATAATAGTCACTACACAACACTCTACTAACACAACACTTATCTTGTACAGCGAGTACAACCCCCTCAACCGTCAAGATCACAATTTCTATCACTCTTTCTCACCACACTTACAACACACGCTTTATGAAAAGATTGGAAATATTTAAGTACAAAAAAACTTAGAAAGATTGCTTCAGAATGTTTGCAGATGATCAGATATAGCTTGTATGCTTGGTGTCTTTTACAAATTCACTTGGCCTTCCTTTTATAGTGTCATTCCATCAACTGACTTCCTTAAATGTAGATGCCAGACTCTTTAATTTTGAATTTGAAAAGCTGTTCCACTATATCAGAAATATAAAGCGTCTAGATGAAATGAACCTGCAAAATTCTTATCCAAACAAGTCAACAAATTTGTTAGCATGAAAATAAATACGTTAGTGGAATAATGTCTAAGTCAAATATTGTATTATGTGGACACATAACATCATTTAAAATTTTTAAGTACCCAGCAGTCAACAAACATTTACAAAATTTTTAATAGAGTTTATTATTTCTACAAAAGTACAATCAACAAAAATAGAATTTGTAACTCCCATTAATCATAAAAAAATTTGACACAAAGGAATATGTCTGTATTATTTAATCATTTTTATTCGAACAAACTTGCATTTTTTTTTTATATTTATTTTTGGAAAAAACAGATTCAAAAAAAATATACACATGCAACACCAATTTTCAGCAGTAAAAAGTCGAAAGAATAAAAATAAAAGGAATAAGATAACTTCCATGAAATTTTGATTAAATGGATGCCGGATTCTTCAATTATCACCGGATTTCTTGAACAGCAACAACTCCTAGCCAGATTCGTCGTTTGGATGATGATTTTATCATCAATGGCTTCAAAACCGCATCATAAGCCTCAGATTTTGAAAATAACGGAAGCACAAACAACTTGTTTGTTTACTCAAACTAAATTTACGAGATAGACGGTGATAGAGATAATGGTGGAAATTTAGGAAAGTAAAAGGGCGGCCAGCATTTAGGTTGAAGGATTTAACACGAATTTGGGCTGGACATTGGTTGGGGTAGATTATATTTTGTAATAAAGGGGATTGGGTAGAGTAATAGAGTTTTGGGCTGCAGGAACGAAATTTAATTAGGTATCAAGGTTGGGGTCCAAACAACATCAATGATAAATAACTGTAAGTCCTGCAAAAAATAAAAACATTGAAATTTGCCATTTTATTGTAAGTCTAACACTTCATGGCTTATTAGTGTGACACATAATGAAAATAAAGCATAAATGTACATGTCACATATTATAAAGTTATTTTTAAAATAATTAAAACACAACAATTACTCAAAAACATTTCCTCAACATTTCTCCCTATTTTTGATTATTTTCAAAATAACACTTAGATTTTCAAAAGATCACATCCTTGTTGCTCCCCTTAAGTCTAATAAACAAGAGCAAGTAAGCACATTAACACATATTGAAATGCTCCCCCTTAGACTACGCTCCCCTTACATATATATTCTCCCCCTTAGTTTGAAAAGTAATCAAAATTCAAACAGGTAACATATGTAAAGAGCTATGATGATTTTCAAATAGAGCTTGTGGCAAGGGTTTAGTAAAAATATCAGCTACCTGTTGAGTTGTAGGAACAAACTCTACATTAATTTTCCATTATGAACATGATCACGGATAAAGTGATATCTATTATCTATATGTTTGGCCCGTGAATGTAAACCGGGGTTACGTGCCAAATCTATAGAACTAGAACTATCACAATAAACAGGAACACAGCTAGTTGTTGCTTGATCCAAAGAATCTGAGCACAACAATTACTCAAAGAAACATACTCGGCTTCAGTGGTACTAAGGGCAACACTAGGTTGCTTCTTAGAGAACCAAGAAATGAGTCTGTTACCGAGAAATTGGCAAGTGCCACTAGTGCTCTTTCGATCAATACGACAACCACCATAGTCGGCATCACTAAAAGCGTGTAGTGTGAAGTCCGGGTCCTTACAATACCACAGACCTAGTGTAGGTGTGTGTTTAAGATATCTGAGGATGTGTTTAACAGCATTATAGTGGGAAACTTTAGGATTAGCTTGATAACGTGCACACATACAAACACTAAACATGATATCAGGTCTAGAAGCAGTTAAATACAACAAAGATCCAATCATAGACCGATAAAGATGTGAGTCAAACGACTTACCTTGTTCATCAAGGTCAAGTTTGACAGAAGAACTCATAGGCGTTGTTGCCGGTTTAAGGCTTTCAAACTTGAACATTTTGAACATTTCATTAAGGTATTTTGTTTGACTTATGTGTGTGCCTTGTGAAGACTGTTTGATTTGTAAGCCTAAGAAGAAACTAAGTTCTCCTATGGCAGACATTTCAAACTGGGACTGCATGAGAGATTCAAATTCTTTACACATAGATATATCTGTAGAACCAAAAATAATGTCGTCTACATAGACCTGCACAAGTAAAGTGTTAGTTCCATGAGTTTTAATAAAAATATTATTATCGACTGTGCCTCTAGTGAAGCCGTAAGATAACAAGATAGATGACAATTTGTCATACCAAGCACGAGGTGCTTGTTTCAGACCATAAAGTGCTTTTTTGAGACGGTAGTCATAATCAGGGTGAAATGTATCTTCAAACCCTGGAGGCTGTTCAACATACACTTCTTGAGCGATATCGCCGTTCAAAAATGCACTCATGACATCCATCTGGAATAATTTTATGTTGTGTGCAGATGAAAATGCAATTAAAAGACGAATTGCTTTAAGTCTAGCCACAGGTACAAAGGTTTCATCATAGTCAATACCTTCTTCTTGACTGAAACATTGTGCAACTAGTCTAGCTTTGTTACGAGTGACATTACCATGTTCATCTAATTTATTTCTATAGACCCATTGAGTACCAACAGCATACTTACCAGTAGGTAAGGGAACAAGTTCCCAAACATCATTGCGGGTAAACTGATGAAATTCTTCAATCATGGCATTAATCCAATCGTTATCAAGAAGTGCATCATGTATGCCTTTGGGTTCGATGTGTGAGACCAATGCATGCATATTATTAATTTCAGGAAAAGTAATGGACCTGCGAGTTCTTACGCCTGTATTGGAGTCACCAATAATTAGATCCTGGGCATGACTTTTATTCCAACGTCTTCTTTGTGCAATATTTGGAGGTTCACTTATAAGGGCATTGGTGCATTTTCAGGAGTTCTAGGTTCTGTAACTTCAGGATTAGGAATTTCTGCTTGTGGAATTTCATCATTTTTAGCTTCTAGCAGAAGGTCATCATCATCATGTATGTCCAAGTTCTCCATATCTTGTTCAATCTTATCACAATTCTTGCAAATATGGTTAGACATAGAGACAGACTCTACAAATTCAACATGTATAGACTCAATTATACGTCTCGACTCAGGGTGGTAACATCTATAAGATTTTGAGTGATCGGCATAACCAACAAAGATACACTCAATAGATTTAGATGCAAACGTATCCCGAGTACCTTTATCATCTGGCACATAACATTTACAACCAAAAACATGAAAATAGCTTATTTTAGGAGGTCTACCACGTAGCAATTCATAAGGAGTTTTATTAAGTTTCTTTCTTACAGTTAAGCGATTTATTATATAACAAGAACAATGAATAGCTTCATCCCAAAGAAAACGAGGTAAAGAGAACTCATTTAGCATTGTTCGTGCGCATTCTTGCAAAGTTCGATTCTTATGCTCTACCACTCCATTCTGCTGTGGAGTTCTTGGAGCTGAGAATTCATGTCTAATACCACTTAGTTCACAAGAGCGAACAAGCTGAGTATCGATGAATTCTCCTCCCTATCGCTCCTGACAGATACAACATCTAGGTCAAATGAAATTTGTAGTTGCTTCACAAGTGTTTCAAATGCCGTAGCACTATCATTCTTGTGAGTCAAATACAAAGTCCAAGTGCACCTGGAGTAGTCATCAACAACAACAAGAACATAGGATCGACCAGAAAGACTACGTACTTGACTTGGACCAAACAAGTCTATATGAAAAAGATCAAGTATGTGAGAGGATGAGACCTCATGTTTAGATTTGAATGAAACTATAGTTTGTTTGCCTTTTATACATGGCTCACAAACTTTGAATTCATTTAAGTCTAATTGAGGTAAACCACGTACCAAATTCTGTCAAGACAATTTTTGGATAGTGATATGCCAACGTGTCCTAGACGTCTATGCCACAAATTCACATTATCATGTTTAGAAACTAAGCAGGCAATAGGACAGTTTGACGAGTTGTCAAGTTTGATCGTATAGATGTTGCCATCTCTTTGACCAAAAAAGACTATATTGCCAAGACTATCCTTAACAAGACATACTTTAGCATCAAAATAAACAGATAATCCTATGTCACTAAGCTGAGATATGCTAAGCAAGTTATAAGACAAATTATCTACTAAGACAACATTATTAATTGAAAAAGTTTCAGAAATACCAATAGATCCTTCGCCAAGGATCTTTCCTCTTCGACCATCACCAAATGTAACATAACCTTTCTTTGAAACGGGTTTGATTGATTTGAACATTTTCTCTTTTCCCGTCATATGGCGTGAGCAGCCACTATCAAGATACCATTTGGCGCCACTGGCCTTTTTACTTTTCAAGCATACCTACAAGTCAAAGTTGTTTTAGGTCCCCTTTAACTCTGGGTCCTGTCCTTATTAGTTCATATGCTAAGTATGGATTTTGGAACCCATACCTTCCTTACTGTTGGTTTACGAGCATTTGTCAGTACCTTGAGGTCTAACACTATGATCATAATAACCACTAGTAGGGCCATGATAAAAAGGACGTGTGTGATGTGTGTACTATGTGTGATGTGAATACCTGGGTGCATACGAAGCATAAGCATATTGGGTATATCTGGGAGTAAATTTTTTGTGGGTATAATGAGCATATCTAGGAGGATATTGAAGTGGTTGTTGAGTATATCTGGAGGGAGGTGCAACATACCTAGGTGTATGAGAGTAGTGTCTAGGAGTGAAGTTCCTAGATGATCTTCTATCATACATATAGGCATGTGTTCTTCTTGGGGATTGGTAATTGTATGGTGTTCGGGTATAATTTCTTTGTGGTATGTTGGGCCTTTTATAGTATTGGTGTTTTTGGTCTTTTTGGTTGTTTTGTGGAGTTGATCTGGTGGTATTTCTCTTGGGTGTTTGGGCTTGTTTGAGTGTTGGTGTTGGTTTGGGTGTGTGTGAGGTAGATGCTTTTGCTTGTATATGTGTTTGTGCTTGAACTTTATATTTAAAGGGTTGCTTTATTGAACTTGAGACAAAGACTGGTTCTTTAGAAGATGAGTCTTCCTTGGAAGGTTCATATCCAAGACCGGTTTTGTCTTTATGATCTTTAAGTGCAGAAAGTTGATGATTGAGCTGGTTAGAGCTACACTAAAACCTTTGAATGGTTTGTTTTAATTCACATTTTCTGCCTTTAAAAAGTCATTTTCACTTAGCAATCCTTGAATCTTAAGTTCTAACTCACTTAAGGTGTTCATCAGCGAGCATTCGTGCTTATCTTTTTCAAGTATTTCTTTCTTAAGATGTTTGTTTTCTGCTTTTAAAGTGCGTGTGTGCTCAGTGAGTTTTTGTGACATTTGATAAAGTTATTTAGGAGGGATGTTAGGGACATCTACCTCGTCGTCTGATTCATTGTCAGACTCAGCATGAGACAGACATTCGCTTGCTCATTTGGTTGTGATTCAACATCCTCACTGTCAGAGTCTGAAGAGTCGGACCATGCAGCTAGAACTTGTTTAAGCTTTTTCTATTGAGTAGATTTTTTATGTTGAGTGCTCTTTGCTTCTTTGTTGCCTTTCTTAGTTGGACAATCATATGATAGATGGCCCATTTTCTGACATTCAAAGCACTTGACATCGGATTGCCACTTTGGTTTGCTTTGAGACTGTTGTTGCCCTTGACTTTTGTGTGAGCGTCTTTTGCTTTTGCCTTTATGTTTTGCCCATTTTTTGAGCTTTCGCATTATAAGTGCTATATCCTCATCTTCATCATCACTGCTATCACCTGTTGAAGACTCGATCTCCAATTTTGAGGAATTAGCAGGGAAGGCGTTATTTTTAGTCTCTTCATTGCCTTGCTTGCGAGAACGCATATTGGTTTCATGTACGGACAAAGAACCAATAATTTCCTCTTTCGAAAATACCGTCAAGTCTTTTGCTTCTTTAATAGCAGTGGCCTTAGGGTCCCATTCAGGAGGGAGGCTTCGCAAAATCTTTGTTACTTTTTCAGCATTTGAGAACCTTTTTCCCAAAGATTTAAGTCCATTGATTATCATAGTGAACCTTGTATCCATGTCACGTATTGATTCATTTGGACCCATTTTGAACAATTCGAATGAATGCATGAGTTGACTAATCTTAGACTCCTTAACCTGGCTAGTACCCTCATACCTTAGTTAAAGTTTTTGCCAAATTTCTTTGGCACTCGAGCATGAGTTTACATAGCTAGCTTTAGTTGGACTCAATGCATTATTAAGAATAGATATAGCTTTGGAGTTTAGTGTGAGTTTCCTCTTGTCACTTTCCTCCAACTCAGCTCTATTATTTTGAACATGTTGAGTCACACCATCAACAGTGATGGTTTTTGATGGAATAAACGGTCCATCTTCTATGACAAACCATAGCTCAATGTCCGGGGATTCCAAATGGAGTCTCATTGATCGTTTCCATTGAAGATAACAATCACCGTCAAAATAAGGTGGTCTAGTATTAGACATACCTTCTCTTGGGTGATTAATACCATTAGTGGAAGCCATCAATAATTACAAGGCAAAATTTATTATTCAATTTAAAAAAAATGATGCTGTTACAAAATGGTAATAGGTCCAATTGAACTAATAATGCAAATGTATAAGGTTCTGATAAAGTTGACTAATGATTCTACTTTTGAGTTTCAAACATAGCAACAACAAAAAATCTGCAGCACTTAAACAACAACGAATGGTGAAATACACAAAAGGTACAGATTCAGTTCAATGACCTTGCTCTGATACCAATTGTTGGATCGCATAATGCGGAAGATACTGCTAGAGTGGGGTGAATAGCAGTTTTTAAACTTTTTAATACAAAATCAGAGTGCATATGAAATTACTTAACAAGTGTATTAAATTCAATCAACTACTAAACTAACTTGTAAACAAATAGATGATTAACGAACTCAATACGTTGATCTGAAAGTGTCCAAACAAATTTTAGTAGAGATGAGTGTTAAATAAATCAAATTAGTTTTCTCAATGCAGACAGAACACTAATATAATGCAGGCTCAAGAAACGATCAAATGGACTAAGGCAATAAGCAGATGTCAATACTACTAAGGATTAATTTAGAGAAAATCCAATGGTATTGATGCACCCTAGATCAGTTTTAATTTTGATCAAACACGATTTAGGAATAGTAACCCCTTAGGCACTAACAGACGTGACTAAGAGATACGCTGTTCGCACTTGAAAGATGAATCTATGCCTTTCAAGCCTAATCCACTAAAAATACCTTTTTGGAGTACAATTACAGACGTTGTCCAGTCACTGACTTCAACCACGCAATGAACCGAACCACCACACGAACCACTATGACTTCAACCACGCACAGTAGTCACTACACAACACTCCACTAACACAACACTTATCTTGTACAACGAGTACAACCCCCTCAACCGTCAAGATCACAATTTCTATCACTCTTTCTCACCACACTTACAACACACGCTTTATGAAAAGATTGGAAATATTTAAGTACAAAAAAAACTTAGAAAGATTGCTTCAGAATGTGTGCAGATGATCAGATATAGCTTGTATGCTTGGTGTCTTTTACAGCTTCACTTGGCCAACCTTTTATAGTGTCAATCCATCAACTGACTTCCTTAAATGTAGATGCCAGACTCTTTAATTTTGAATATGAAAAGCTATTCCACTATATCAGAAATATCAAGCGTCCAGATGAAATGAACCTGCAAAATTCTTATCCAAACAAGTCAACAAATTTGTTAGTGTGAAAATAAATAAATACGTTAGTGGAATAATGTCTAAGTCAAATATTGTATTATGTGGACACATAACATCATTTAAAATTTTTAAGTCCCCAGCAGTCAACAAACATTTACAAAAATTTTAATAGACTTTATTATTTCTATAAAAGTACAATCAACACAAATAGAATTTTTAACTCCCATAAATAATTAAAAAAAAATTGACACAAAGGAATATGTCTGTATTATTTAATCGATTTTATTCCAACAAACTTGCATTTTTGTTTTTTATTTATTTTTGGAAAAATAGATTCAAAAAAAATATACACATGCAACAACAATTTTCAGCAGTAAAAAGTCGAAAGAATAAAAATAAAAGGAATAAGATAACTTCCCTGAAATTTTGATTAAATGGATGCCGGATTCTTCGATTTCACCGGATTTCTCGAACAGCAACAACTCCTAGCCAGATTCGTCGTTTGGATGATGATTTTATCATCAATGGCTTCAAAACCGCATCGTAAGCCTCAGATTTCGAAAATAACGGAAGCACAAACAACCCGTTTGTTTACTCAAACTAAATTTACGAGATAGAAGGAGATAGAGATAATGGTGGAAATTTAGGAAAGTAAAAGGGCAGCCAGCATTTAGGTTGAAGGATTTAACACGAATTTGGGCTGGACATTGGTTGGGGTAGATTATATTATGTAATAAAGGGGATTGGGTAGAGTAATAGAGTTTTGTGCTGCAGGAACGAAATTTTATTAGGTATCAAGGTTGGGGTCCAAACAACATCAATGATAAATAACTGTAAGTCCTGCAAAAAATAAAAACATTGATATTTGTCATTTTATTGTAAGTCTAATACTTCATGGCTTATTAGTGTGACACATAATGAAAATAAAGCATAAATGTACATGTCACATATTATAAAGTTATTTTTAAAATAATTAAAACACAACAATTACTCAAAAACATTTTCTCAACACAAGTCATATCTTGTTTCCAACCACTTCTGTTTTGGGACTTAGCATTCCCGGATGATTTTCCTCTTCGTTCATTTTTCAAGAATCTTCTGAACTTACGAACCATCATAGCGGTTTCTTCATCATCTTCACTTTCATCATCCGCTTGTTCAGTTTCAGGTTTAGATTCTTCTTGAGCTTTAGTGCCGGAACAAACATCTCACGATACTTTTTCTTGGGTGCGTTCAGATGTTGTTCGTATACTAAAAGCGTACCGATAAGTTCATCTTTAGTGGGGACCGAGAGATCCTTCGCTTCCTCTATGGCCGTAGCCTTAGGTTCCCATATAGGAGGGAGGGAGCGAAGTATTTTATAGTTTTGGTCCTCCATAGAGATGTCTTTACCAAGGGCGCTATGTGCATTGACTATGTCAGTGAATCTATTATCCATGTCAATAATAGATTCACTCGGTTTTGCTTGAAAAGACTCATATGCATGATTAAGTTGACTTATTTTAGACTTCTTAACCTTACTGGTGCCCTCGTGACGTTTGATAAGAGCCTCCCAAATTTCTTTGGCTGTCTCGCATGCGGCAACAACTCGGTTCTCGGAGGGACTTAAAGAGTTGATAAGAATGGCGACGGCTTTAGCGTTTATGGACATTTTTCTACAGTCCTCTTCGTTAAATTCGTCCTCAGTCTTAGTAACCTTCGTAGTGACTCCGGCTTCAGTGATGTCTTTTGTAGGAACAAACGGACCTTTGTTTATGATAATCCATAGTTGATAGTCCGATTGTTGCACATGAGTCATCATCAAACGTTTCCACTGAATAAATCCTGAACCATCAAAGTACGGAGGTCGTACCAAAGATAAGCCCTCCCTCGGGTTCATAGAGTTATTTAGGGAAGCCATTACAATGATATGCAACAAGTATGTAATGCAAAAATATGGATGAATTACAATGCAAAATTTTTTAAATTTTTTTTTTGAAATATGATGTGAGTGTGTGATGAACAATACTTAAGCACACGGTTGAGAAGATTTACTTGGTAATCAAAAACTACAAAACAATATGAGCAAAAAGACCAAGGTAAATCAAAGAAATAGAAAGACACTATAAATCACACCAAGAGATATTGTGTTATGATCACTAGGTAACTAAGCTCCGATACAAATTGTTGGATCGACAATGCGCAGTAAAACACTCTAGAAGGGGGGGGGTGTTGAATAGAGTGTTGTTAAATTATAGCACTTTTTTTATTTATGTAAACACACAAGTTGGAGCAATTTTAATTAATACAATTACTAATTGATTAAACCGGAAGCTATTTAATCAAATTATTCGATTGTATGTAAAACCTAAGTGATCAAGATATTAAATGAATTCAAACAAGTGATTAAGTGAATACAAGTCAAGTTTATTATTTTTATCAAAACAAATCAGTAAGCACAAGAGCAGGTAGTCAAGACAAAAACAAAACGCCAAGAATTTATTAAGGATTAAACTGATACCGGTTTGCTGATAAAATAATATTACAGGACTGAACAGGTTTGAAACAATTTAAAAAAAAAAGTTTACAGTTGAGACTGATCTAATTGAGTTCAATAGAATACAAAAATTGATGAAAATTAATTCTTAGATCAGTCAAGGGCACTGCTCGGACTGAAAAATATCAGATGTACTTTAGTGATGATAAACACAAATAACTTTGAAGTTTATCAGCACTTAAATACAGCTTGATTTCAAGGGTTTCAGTGAGCACAACAAGAAGGGACAAGACTAGGCGATAAATCGCCAAAGACCTCGAATCGAGGGTCGATTTGAGTTTCACCTATGATCATTTGTCAAGGTCGATGATGGAACCGATCACAAATGATCAACAGTCCAAATCAGTGGCCAAAGTAAAAACTCAAAATAAAAACCTATTACAAGGTGTTAAATTGAAAGTTCAGATTTCTCAACAGATTTACAGGCAGCACAGGTAAGCAGATTCAGCAAATAAGCACAGTAGAGGGGCAGAATTCCAGGATGTAAATCACAAGGATATACACACTGAAAATTCCCAGCAGATATGGGGAAAGACAAAATAGACAGAGCCAAGTGCTGAACAGATTCAGACTTGCAAAGAGTAAGAGTATCAGTCTATAATGCCTTATTCTCAAGGCTGTGTGCACTTACACAATGTACAGATCCTGATATTCTGATGTGTAGCAAGATGAGTACTGTGACAAGACTTGCACAGACTTTACAGCAATGGACAAACACTCAATCTGAACAACAGGATTACACAAGGTCAGATTGATACTGAAATATGAGCTACATGCCAAAATCCTCTCAGGGCCTTTTTGCTAGTTCAAGCTTTCAAGTATCAATCTCTGATCTCAGTGACCGACTTATTCAGGTTCAATGTTTTACAGACTCAATTACAGATACTACTCAAATATGGCTAATTGAGACACACTACAAGACAAGGATACTGCAAGACTTGATAAGAATTCCTGAATGACACAAGATCAGAGATAACTTGAAGTCAATGTCTGAATTGCCAGATCCTCACTTAGGCAATCTTCAGACTTAGGTCATTCAAAATCAATGATCTTATCACAGGGGTGCTTCAAATCAAAAAAGCAGACCACAAACCAGTTTAAACAAAAGCAAAGTTTTAAGAGTGTTTTCTGAATTGATTTACCTCTTTTAAACAGACACAATGCAGACAAACAGAGGAGTTGATCCTGTGTCCTGTGTATAGCTTTGCCAGTCCTCAAGCTATACACACTCCAGCAAGATTCCAACTGATTCACTATCACTTCAGGCAAGTGATAGGGAATCCAGACCACAAACTTCAACTTGCAAAAATGACTTAGAGAAATTTTGAAAAGGAGAAAAAGTGGTGTTTGCTTAAGTTGTAAAACTGATGATTAAAACTAGGAGATATGAGTCCTATATATACGATTCAGAAACAGAGTTGAAAAACTTTTAAAAACAGTCTGCATTTTTAAATTAAAAAAAACATAGACAAAAGTTGACTCGGTGAAGACCAGACCATGTTGGGTAGGACAAGTTTTGGGCATCACTGGACTGAGGCCCTTAGCATTTTGACTCAAACCGTACCATCATCGGGTGAATACACCCTAGGTTAACTATTTAGCCCACAGAAGGGGTTTAAGCCAATTTACATGAGCGGTTTGGGTTGAGATTCACCAAACCGGGGCTGGTTGGACCATTGAAGGAGAGAACCACCAGTTGTTTGGACGGCAACACTCAATCCTTCAAGAATCCGGATGGTTTTTGGCGTCAAGTTCAACCCTTAACAGTTACAGGACCAGCCATCACGTGTGAAACGTGTCTCTGGACCAAATAAGCTGTAAATCAACACCAAAAAGGAAAGTCAAGGCAGAGTAGAGTTCAAATCAAAAAAAAAAATCAGAGGATATTAACGCAATAATGAGAAAGATACGACATTTAGCAGCTATGAAACCATCCAACACATTTAACACGTGTTTCTGCTTCATATGAACTGCAAATCGACACAGAGAGGCAAGAGATCAAGCATATATCAATCAAATCAGTATAATAAGAGCATAATATTAACTTAATAAGGAAAGTTACAACCTTTACGATTTCAAAGACATCACAGCCAAGGTTTCTGCGTTTCTTTGAGCAAATCTTTGAAAATCGGTGCAGTAAATGCTTCGAATCATCCAGATTTTCCAATAAAGGTGCAAGCTTTCACCTCGAGGCCTTCCTAATAAGAAAAGTATCACGTGGTTGCTTCGAGGAAGGAAATCCCTCATAGATTTTTATTGTCTGTGTTGATTTGAGAAATATATGGTCACATGGTGTAATCGGAAATGGAAGGTTGGGTGTTAGAGGAGTGGACGGCTAGCAGATTTTCAGGAGACCATTGAAGGCGAAGACAGAGGGACGGATTTTGGTAAGAAGCGGCTGAAGAGAAAAGACCTAGGTTAGAAGTATTTTTTTGATTTGAGATATGAAAAAGGATGAGGGCCAAATTTTGACAAGTATGGGAAATGGGTCTGAACTGGGTTAGGGAAAAAGGGTATTGGGCCAAGATAAAACAATAAAAATTGGGCCAGATTTATTAAAAAAAGAAGGAGCCTGTCGATTTTTGTATGATATAAATATATAATTAAATAATTTAGTTTGATCAATCAAACTTATAAAATCAAGTAAATTAATTTTATAAATCTAATCAAGCAAATTAAATAGATAATTACATATTTTAATGATCATGCCACAAAAAGTTTAAACACAAGAGTTTGCCATATGATGTTAGTTTTATCTTCATGGCGGTTAGTGACAGGGGTATTTTAGTAAAGACGCATATTAAGGGTATTTTGGTAAATTAATCAAACTTAATGCAACTGGGGCTCATAACTCAACACAACTTGCACTCAGCATTCCTTTCTGCTACTGGTACTCTGAAATATCTTTAATTTTCAAATTTGTCTAGCAGATAAGAGAAGATAGGTGCATCCAAGGCTTTGGTAAGAATGTTAGCTATTTGTTCTTTTGTGTTGACTGGAAGCAGTTTGACAAGTCCAGATTTTACTTTGTCTCTTACAACATGACAGTCAATCTCTATATTCTTAGTTCTTTCATGGAAGACAGGATTATGGGCAATGTGCAAGGCACTAGCATTGTCACAAAATAAGATAGTAGGAAATTGAACTGGAACCTTCAAGTCTAGGAGAATGTAAATGAGTCATTGAATTTCACATACTGCATTTCCACAGCCCTTTATTCAGCCTCTAAAGAACTTCTTGCTATAATGGTTTGTTTCTTTGCCGTCCAAGAGATTGGTGCATCTCCCAGGAACATTATGTAGCCTAATATGGATTTTCTTGTTTCAGGACAACCAGCCGAATCACTGTCTGTAAATCCTTTGAGTACAAGATTAATGTTTGCTGGAAATAAGATACCTTGACCAGGATTAGCCTTCAAATACCTCAGCAGTCTGTGTGCAGCCTTAATGGGATTTTCAGTAGGAGTGTCTAAAAATTGACTCAGCTGCTGAACTGCAAAAGCAATATATGGTCTGGTAAAAGTAAGATAGATAAGTTTTCCCACTAATGATCTAAAAGCAGTATTATCTTCCGAAAGTGGGGAATCATCATGCTGTAAAGTTTCCTTAGACTCCATAGGTGTCTTAGCAGGTTTTCTCCAAAAAATTCATATTCTTCTAGTATATTAAGAGTGTATTTTCTTTGAGAAATTGGTATGCCTGCAGAGCTTCAATGCCTAGGAAATATCTCAATTTTCCATGATCCATGATAGTGAATTGTTGATGTAAGGCATCATTGACCTCCTGAATCAATTGCACACTGGGGCTTGTTGCTGTGATATCATCTACTTAAACCGGCAAAGCAATAAAAGATTGTCCTGACCCTTTTGTGAATAAACTGTGGTCATTCTTAGACTGAAGGAATCTTTGAGCTTCCGAAGACTCAGTTAACTTGCAGTTCCACTATCTGTTGTCTTGCATCAGGCCATATAGTGATTTGGTTAATCTGAAAACCTAATTTGGTTTAGTTGCTGCACAACCTGGTGGCAATGGCATATATACTTCTGTATGCAAATCTCCATATAAGAAGGCAGTGTTGACATCCATTTTATGTAGATGCCAATCATTAGCTATTGCTACTGCACGTAAAGTTTTGACTGTAGTAATCTTGAAAAGAGGAGAAAAGGTTTCTTGATAATCAGTACCATATGTTTGAGTGTAGAGCTTTTTGCTACTAGTCTGGCTTTGTATCTCTCTACTGAACCATCAAGATTGTATTTGATTCTCTATGCCCACTTGCACCAAATGGGTTGCTTGCCTGCGGGTAGATCAACTATCTCCCATGTGTAGGTCTTTTGTAAAGCCTCAATTTATTTTTGCATTGTTTCTTTCCACTCATCATGCTTGATTGCTTGATTGTAAGTCTTAGGCTCTTTAATAGCATCAAAAGCATTCATGAATCTGGCATATTCTGCTGAAAGATTATCCAGGGTCATGACCTCACTTAGCAGGTGTGAGGTCTGCTGAACAGTGTGAGCCCCTCCCTGATAAAAGATTGGTGATTTACTTGTTCTTGTAGACCTTCTTAATTGTATGGGTTCAAGTGCCTGATTAACTGGTGCATGCTCTTCATTGGATGCCTCAGCTGTAGCTGCCCCAGTGTCTGGCTGGTCTACTGACTCATTCAACAGATCATCAAAACTGTCCATTACTGGTAAAGGGAATCACTACTAGAAAAAGGGTCTTTAGTGAGGAGAATTCTCCTCACTAATTATCCATTTATCCTCATTAATGGCTTTTAATGAGGAGATGTGTCTCCTCTTTACAGCTTCCGCCACTAAAGACATATAATGAGGAGAAATAGCTCTCCTCATTAACTATATGTTACATTTAATGAGGATATATTCTACTCATTAAAATTATTCTTAATGACGGTAAATCTCCTCATTAGGTCATTTGCTCCTCATTAAATAAAAATTCATTGACAACACATCTCCTCATTATAGAGTGATTTGATCCTCATTAATCATGAATTAATTAATCAAAAAAATCAATATCTTGCCATTGCATAAGTATTCAACCAAAATGACTAGCAACCATGATATCTGAAATCTTAAGCAAAAACAATTACCTTTTTATAACAATATTGATACACTTTTGAAGCCCATAATTACATTAAAGGAAACACAACAAATGTTTACTAGTCACAAGAATCTATGACTTCATCCAAACAGGTGTTTACAAGTCAAACAAAATCTAAAACATCATCCAAAATTAATGGTGCCTTTTCATGCCAAAAAGAGCAGTTCACCTTTGTATTTTTTCCTTAATCTTCTGAGTTTTTGGAGTTGGCCATTATAATTCCAAGCAAACATGGTTGCCAAATTAAAATCCTTGTATCACCTGCTTGAAAAGAAGTTCCAAAATGAAGTCAGCAGAGTAAGCACAAGAAAAAGTTCCAATGCTTAACGATTCGAACCAAGAGGAGGAGCTACAGTTTAATCCATTCAAACTTTAACAATGAAGACATTTATACACCAAAAGAGTAAAATTCAACTACAATAATTTAGAAGCAACATCAAGAATATATAATTCCTCAAGTATGTCCTTAAACCTATCGGAATGCATGCATACCTTTATATGTATCTTGCATTTAAATTATCTGCATTGAGTACCAATATGCTTGTATGTTTAATAATGTATACCAAACTAAAGCAAAAATGCAGAGCTGTACTAGATTATAAGTAGTGAACATAGCAGGCTTAAATGTTGCAACACAAGCATACAAGTTATGTCCAAAACTCAAAAACAAAATGCACATACATAATGTAAAAACTAGAGAGAAGCAAGTTGTTATGCAGACTTTAAACAATTCCAAGTACTATGTTTATCACTTCAGCAAAACAGGATTTTAACATGTTGTATTCTAATAAAAACAACAATCGACAAGTAAAATCTCGATAGGTGAAACCAGGCTGCTACCTGGTAGTGATGTGCTGTCTCTCCTGCTAATTTTGGGGCATCATACAATACCAAGGAAGAAATGATGCCATTAAACCTCTGGCTTATAGTTTTGCTCATTGCTTTAAGTGAATCATCATTCAAAGAGGAGATTTCATTGCTATCTGCAGAAGACATGGAGAAATAGGATTCTAAAGTTGAAAGAAGGTTGTTGCCGATTTCCCTCGTGGTTGAAAGTAGTTTTGCTGTTGATGAATTTTCATCAGCAACAAAGTTCTTCTGTGCAGACAATAATAAGGATATATGTAAGATGTTAAGTGCTTCCCCCAAACAAGATAATCAAAAATCTTAAATGAATAGATCAAAATCCAGTTAACACAAACCACATAATGGTTGACACCAAACTGATCCTTAAAAAGATGAGAAAAATAGACATGATGCAAACCAGAGTCTAAGCAGATTAACCAAGCAAACAGACTCTAGACTAAATACATGATCATAACTCATCAAAATAGACAAGTTTACAACAAGTTTTATGGATCAATTAAAACCATAAAAAAGGCTCATTCAAACACAATATCAATGTTCTCTAACACAAGATTCTATGCAAACTTTAAGTACTAAAACAAGAATCAAACATATAAGGATACATGCACTTAAATATAAGTATACATGTACTTAAAACAAGACAAAAGGCACATAAGATAAAGGCACATGATAAAAGCTGGTAACTAACATACATATACAACACAATTTATAGTAAAACCTCATTCATAAAGGAGTTATTAATATAAGTACCTATCCATCCTGATGAAATATATGACATGCTGGAAACATACACTAACTTGTGTGAGACTAGTCAAGACTTTTAGTATATCAGCTTCGCTAAGGCCAATGCTCCCCAAAAAGTTAATCCGAATGAGTAATCCATCTTCAATACTGTAGTGAAGTAATTGTGGATGTTTGGTGACCATCTTGACTATACTATATTTTGGAACTCCCAATTCTTTCGTAAGAAAACTTAAACGAGTGTTCCATGAACTCTCAATGCGTTGAACCAGGATTTGAGGACTCAGCTGCACAAGTACAACTTTACAAAGGTTGCTCTTCTTTATACCTACATCCTCAAGCAAGCACCTAACCGTTGGTTTTAACGAATTTTCCACACTATAAGAAAATATTGAAGGCGTGGCTGCCACTATGTGCCCGATTTTTGTATCTGGAATGCCTAAACTAGCCAAAATGCTTTTATTATAGAGACTGCCATGCAGATTAGAAAGAATGGATATCTAGCGTGATATTTGCAGCCCCTCGAGGGGGCTGATTATCTTCGTCATCATCGTCATCGTTATCATCCTCGTCATCGTCATCATCATTGTCATCGTCGTCGTCATCATCATCATCATCATCATCATCATCATCGTCATCGTCATCTTCATCCTCACCACCATGCTTTTTGTTACCTTTTGTTGGAGGATCGTTTTTAGGGTCATCATCATCCTCGTCTTCTCCACCTTCTTCACCTGAAAAGTCCTCATCGTCATCGTCATCGTCGTCGTCATCCTGGTCATCGTCGTCGTCGTCTTCATCGTCTTCAGTGTCACTAGAATCTTTGTTCCCAGGCTTAGACTTTCTAACTTGATGAAGCTCATTCCATGAGAACCTAAGAATACAAAGCCAAATTCATTCATACATTCAAAATGTTAATTGTCAAAAACAAATCCCTTTACAGTATGACAAAGAATACAAAAATAAAACTTTTACAAGTACCTTTTCTCAATCAAATCCACTCCATTCAACTCAGCAGCAAACTTCATTAAGAAAGAATAAAAGTGAGAAAGATGTCAAAGTTCAAACGTGGAAAAACATAAAACACAAAAACCAACATATATCTCATCCACCAAAAATGAAAAACAAGCACATCCAAATCATAGCTTCATAGCATGTCCTAAAATTAAGATACAAACATTGCTTCAGAAGGGAAAAAAATGCGAGGGGCAGTCCAAACCACTAAAGCTCTGAACAATGTCCTGATAAAATCAAGTCATTTTGGCTTAATCAACCCTCATGTGACACTCAGTAAGAAATAAAGCAAAATTCTCTGATAAAAAGCATGAATTATGCACAGAAAAAGGTTCATTTGACTTTAATCATCAAAATTGTATCTTTCCCACTCAAAGAATCGGGAAAAGTCACAAAGAAACTATAAACATTCATTAAAACTCAAATACAAACCTCAATGTTTGCATATTAACGGTTTGAGTAGCAACTACACCCATCAAGTTTTCCATCAAAATTTTCAATTGAGAAACCTCTTCTGTTGATTGAGAACTTTGTTGAACGGGGGCATGTTGAGTAGGAACTTGTTGGTAAAAAGGAGGTGGTGGTGATTGTTGGTAAGAAGGATTTTCTTGGTATTCACCTTGCTGTTCCATATTGGCATGATGGATGCCTTTTGTTGTTGTTCAAGAGATGGTCCAGGTCCATGATTTGTTGAAATATCGGACCAATGTAAAGTTGGATGATCTCTCATGATATTTTCGTTTGCATTGGTGTAAGCATTGTTGAGCTTCCGGTGTTGTATAAAGCTCACTTCTTCCTTTGAATATTCACCGGGTTTCACTAATCCCAACGGTACCTAATCATTCCTCATGCTTTCATAAGCCTTAACAATAATACTTCCACTCCCCAAACTCTTGCTAGCTTGAATTTCATCAACTTTCTTTCTAAGGGGTGCCAATTGTGATAACACTTACTTTCAAATGGATGATTCTCCCACAAAAGAAACTTTCCTTGTACTTGAGCCGGTTTCCCACATCCGGTTGTTCTTTGAAATTTTCTCAATAGCGTCATACACATCTTGTGCTGCACTCATCATCAAGGAACCATTACATGCTTGATCAACTTCCGCACGTGACTCTTTCCTTAGCCTACAACAAAATAATGGGATTCGTATATCCAATGAATAACCATGATCGGGAAATGCCCTCAAAAACCTCTTAAATCTTTCCCAAGCAGCTCCAAGTGATTCACTGTCTCATTGCCTAAATTTAGCAATTTCAACCTTCAATTCCAAATTTCGCCCAGGAGAAAAATATTGCGTCAAGAACTCATTTTGGATCTCATTCCAACTTGTCAAAGAATGACGAGGCAGAGATAAAAACCAATTCCTAGATTTACCAACCAAAGGGAATGGAAACAATGACATTCTAGTTAATTATCTATGATTACAATGGTTCTTGGCGGTATTGCATAGCTCCTCAAATTGATAAAGGTGGTGGTGCGGGTCTTCATTATCATCACCATGAAATTGAGCTCTTGACTTCACTAACCCAAAAAGATGAGATTTAACCTCAAAGTTATTATCACCAACATTAGGTAGGAGGACTGGGTTATTGGTTGCATTTCTTCTCATGGTTTGATCACAAATAGGTCATGGATTTGGAGGGTTTCATTTTTCCGGTTATTTTGGTTCCGGTTTTGGTCGTTGGGTGATGGAAGTGGAGGATTTGGTGGTGGTGGATTGTTGTTGTTTGGTGGATTGGGGTTTCCGGGATTTTGTTCAAGGCCTTGGGCATTATTGTATTCTTGCCCTCCTTGTGCATTCTCAAGATTCTCATCCATCTCTACTTCTTGATTAGATGATCCATGGAAAGATTTTCCTCCAAGATCCAAACTACGACGAGCTTGACTACATTTCATCTCTTTAACCAAATCCCTAATATACGTATTGATATCTGGAATGATGAGAGTGTTAGGTGCCGTTCCTCGACGAGAAAGGTTCATCCACTACAAGAGAGAAACAACAAAAACACAATCAAATAACACTTGGTAACTTACTAAAGAGGTAAGCACCAATGAAAAAAATAGAAAAGATTAGAAAAGATTGACTTATTCTCAAGAATTTTCTAGCTAATATTAGTATCAACCGTTACACAATCCCCGGCAACGGCTCCAAAAATTTTATCTGACTTTCCTAGATGTCCAATCTTACCGGAAGTGTACCTGGTCAATTGTAGTCTACTCTAGTGGCCAAGGTCGTATCCACGAGGATTGTGGGGTTGAACATTGAAATGCTATGATTATCTTGATCTAAGTCGCAAAAATACAAGAAAGTAAATGATTCCATTATTCTACTCTTACAAAGGGTGATAAAATGATAAAATGCCTAACCAAGATAATGCACAAATCAAGCAAACCTCCATTAGCATCATGGAAATGATTTCCTACCAACCTACCAATGGTGTTCAAGTGTGAGAATCTGTGCATTCATAAGCAAGTAGTTCCCCGTACAACGAGTGAATGAAACTACTCTATGTCTCTTACTTGGCTTGGATACCCTAAACCTAATGATTCAACATGATACGAACTTGAATGCAATGACAATGTCAATACTCCCCGGATAAGAAATCAAGTTCCACATAAGGTCGATTTTACCTTCCGGTTCTCCTATCCCTTCTCCCACACCAAGCATCTCCTTTCGATCTCTACTAGGTGTGTGTGTGTGTGTGTGTGTGTGTGTGTGTGTGTGTGTGTGTGTGTGTGCAAGTGCTAGGTGATCAATCCAACACAAACAAGCAATACAATGCAAATAGGAGAAGATTCACAACAATTGAAGCTAAGAAACATGAACAATCATTCCCAATCAACCAAAGAGATTATACTATCACTACAACATTATCTTGGCTAGTAGGAACTAGCCACTCATGGATAGAGATTCCAACATGTCAAATCTTGAATTCATATTAATGAGAGAAATTAACACAAAGTAAGTTAAGAATTTACCGATAACTAGCTACAAACTTGAAATTCGAAACTTCAATCAACTTGCAAGAACTTCAATCGGTTTTGGTACATAAAAAATAGATGAAACTTCTTCCACTAATCCATTCTAGAAATCAAACTACAAATATTTAATGTTTACAAAGTAGTTAAGAGCAGAAAATCTAGGAAATTTTGGCTAGAGGAGCCCATTGGGGTTTTTGGTGCCACCAAGAGTGAAGGAAGATGGGAGGAATAATATATGGAATGGGTGATTGATAAATAGAACCAAAAACGACTTTAAAAGCTAAAAACTGCTTTTGGCGACACTTGGCGTGTGCCACAATAGCTTCGGCGTGCGCCAATTGTAAAGGGAAACTCTATGTATAGCGACTGTTCACATCTGTTCAGTAAAATCGTCATAACTTGAGTTGTAGAGCACCGATTGATGCGATTCAAGATGCGTTGGAAATCTATTTTCTTGATATAAAATTCTCATGTGGGATCAAATGTCTGTTGAATAGGCGCTACGGTAGAAATACAAAAGATAAATGATATGTTTGAATCCGATAGCGTCCGGCATACTCTTTTAGCCCTCAAAAGACATGTCTATGCTCAAAACGTGTCATCACTTAGGGTCTTGGATAACCTATAATCCTGCAATGAATCACTAAAATACCAAACGTAAACCCGAACGACGCTCCGGTTACTAAAACCGGTACAAAACCTCTCAAAATATAATATTTTATATTATAATTACTATCTACACATTTGGTTGAAACTAAGCAAATAATGACTCGAATTTATATGAAAACATCAATAAATGAATGAGAAATGGGCATAAAACATCATGAAATGCATCATCAAGTTGACTTACATCAATTTGCTGGGGTGATATGAGTGGGAATCTTATGAGGAACGTGTTGTTGGCTTGAGAGAACTTCTTAGCCCACTTCCTGGTTGCTTTCATATTTTCTGCAAAAGGTAAGGCTCGTCGGTCCGCAAACAAAAATTATGTCTGAGTATGAAAAATTTAGTCTTAACACTACAAATCAGGACATTTATATTCATAACACAAATTATAACATGTTGAAAAGGTGGGAAGGACAAAAGGAAAGTAGTTACTAGGGTA
Source organism: Gentiana macrophylla (assembly GCA_026214975.1). Classification (NCBI taxonomy): domain Eukaryota; kingdom Viridiplantae; phylum Streptophyta; class Magnoliopsida; order Gentianales; family Gentianaceae; genus Gentiana; species Gentiana macrophylla. The sequence goes on from CM047815.1 coordinate 45,845,283, forward strand.
GAGGGAAGCCCGATCATTATGGTTGCCCTAACGAAGCTCACACTCTTATGGGATTCCACCTTGATGGCACTCAATATACCAATCTGGGTCGACGCCGACTGGACATACCTCAACCAGCGGTGGTACGCCCTACCGGGCAGGTCTAGCTATCCCGACCATGATACTATAAGGCACGTCGGTGGTCAGAACCCGCCAATTAAAGACCCACTCTTGAGTCATATACTCTTTGTTCCAGCCGAGATGCCTTTCAACCCGATCATTGGAAAGGCTATCCCAAGCTTGTACATGCTTCACTTTCAGGCGGTTACATAAGCTGAACCTGCCGGAAGTTTAAGGAATGGCCAGCCGAAATGAGACTCCATGCACAAACACCTTTTGCTCCACTCTCTCACTTTATCAAGAAGCTGGAAGAAAAGCTTCAGCCATTTTGTCGGACTCATCACCGACATCTGCCCAACCGAACTCTTGGAAAAAATAAAGAGATAGACATGTGCCGAGAGAGTCAGCTCGATCCCTAACAGACGGTTGAGCACTATGAACACCATGACCATCCTCACCACTCATAGATGGAGGTCACAAGACATGGCGGTGGTCGCCGTAAAAAACTCCATGAAAAATGAGTCAAAAGGAGGTTGGAGCTCGTTGTTCATCGCATCAAAATAGAACATCATAAGGTCTCGTGTCTCCCTCTCGCATATCTTGGCCTCCACCAGCCCTTGAATGTAGATAAACTTGAAATCGGGGCTTAACTAGAACTCGCCCAGGAAATCGGTGGGGTAAAAGATTGATTCGGCCTCCTTCCACCGGTTGGCACCCTTTTATCATGATCCGCCCAGAAAGCAATCTCTTCAGCAATTTCTTCCACATGTGGGTCCTCGCTCAGACCGGAAGATCCGTTGCTGCTTGCTTGTCCATTACCGCGGTTTGTGCTATTTGAAGACATTGCATAAAAATAAATGGCGAGGTGGATCATTAGTCGCCTAAACTGAATGTCAGGCCAAAATAAATGTATCCACCCATCTCGACACCTCGACCCTCCATTTTAACGATTTCAAAATGTACCTAAACCCTAACCCTAATTCTATCAGACATGAAGAAGGCCAGAGAGAATCTTCATTACGCCGTCTGGAATTGAACATTTGCCCTGAGTTCAACAATCGAAAACAAGGAAATCTAACTTAATCAGGCATTCAAGGAGATGGTCTAAGTGTTTGTTCATCAGAAACTCGGCAAACCATGCATATTTGGATTTACTAGGACAAAATCAAATGTTTGTTCCTCAAAAACTCAATAAATCACACATAAGGAGGCATTCAAAGCAATGAAGACATGTTATGGCTCAAAATTAAATCAAATTTAGACAATTTACCTAATTATTTAGAGATACAATGAAGAAAAGCTTTGAAGATCGACTGAAAACCACACCGGGTACACCGTCGAGTGGTCGGAAAGTGCCTCATCTCGCCGTAAAACACTTGCATGTTGCCAGAAAATGCTTGTATGTTGCTAGAAGTTATTGCTAGGGAAAACTCGGATTTGCAAAAAGTGTTTAAGTGTTGCAGGACCCGCTTTTTACATAGTGGTCGATGTGAATCAACACAATGTTTCGGAACCTGGTGTAACAATGGGTGTTGGTTATCTAAACATGCTACCCAATCAAAAGACGTGGCCTTTCACCTCAAGTGGCACTTTCTAACAATTACATTTTCGAGGAAATGCTTCACAACTCGCCTATTACAGAAAAATCAGGGGTATTCAACTCGTCATCATTTCGGGTTCTCCTGCTAATCATCCCGATCTCGCCAAGGCTATTTTGGCTAGGTCGCTATAAAGCACTGCTCCAAATCGCACGCTCACTGTCAAGGTCGACAAAATATGCCCGGTCGCTTTTTACACGGCGTCTCAACTAGTTGTTTTTAAGCCTAACGCTGATAATTTCGATCACTACCCAGCACGGCATCATGCGGCAAATTTCTTCCAAGCATAATGCTATTAATCTTGGTCTCTATTTCAGCCTGACACTATTCATCTACGTTATATCGAGCCTTATGTTATCTTTCAAGTCACTCTATGGCAGTCATCTTACCACACGGTAAATCAAGTTGCCTTAAACAATTAATCCATGACTTTCATGTGCACCATGAACATGTAAGGGAGTAGGGGCCATCGATATGCCAAGCCCGGAAAAGAACCCAAAGATTCTAATTCGGCCTGTACATATGCCCAAGTAGAATAAAATCCTCGGCCCAAACAGCCCGCACCTTCATAAGCCGGACTAGGCCGGGCAACAATCCACATCTCCCTACGCCTTAGCGATATTTATCATTGGCAGGGAAACGATCATCAATCAACAAACCCTTCAACCTGCCCTTTATAAGACGGAAAGAAGCACTGGGGGGCTGACCTGCTCGCCCCTCAGCTCGTAGTCTTACCCGACTCGGACCAAGCCCGCTAAATCATGCAGCATGAGTTAATGCACAATGCTTACAAGCTAGGAACACACTACGGTTATCATGCAGCTCGCCCAATCAGGAGCCGCAACGTCAGCCACGTAGTTAATTATCTTAAATACGCCTTAAATTGTACTTACTTGTTACCGCCCTTTCCTAGCCCTATAAATAGCGGCATTATAATCAGATAAAGGACATCACCAAAATAATACTAAAAGAAGACAACCTCAGCCAATTTGTAAACAGTCGAACTCGTCATTTACAGCTTTCTTATCGTCATAATTTCTTCATGTTGCTCTTAAGCACCACCTCTAAACCGCCAGATAAATAACCAATATCCCTTAGATATCCACCGCTAAATATTCTAAAACCCATTTGTAATAATTCTGACATTATCAGTACAAGATGAGGGTTCGGTACTGTAATGATGGATGGATGGGAGTGGGTCTCAGAATGCATATGCAATTGTCCAGATTCCTCTGGACAGATGCCACACTGTTATAGCGACCGCTACTTACAAACTCAAAACGACTTCAACGATTAAATAAAAACTTGGGGATGCTATTGTGCTTATAACGAACCCCACAAAACTTGCTGCAAATGGATCCAAATACTAGGAGTTTTGGTGGACGCCAGTGTTTTTTGTGGCGAATGCCAAATGCTCAATCCTTGACTTCTATTTCCATCAAGATTTATCAACCCCATAATAAGTATCTAGAACTCATGAAAGTTCTAAAATTTGTTACTACCATGAAATTAGTATTTAAAAATAGTTTATTAAAAAATTATCCTTAAGATATCGTACCATCTAAAAATTACACATAGGAGCACCTAAAATTCAACAAAACATTTTGTTGGTCCCTGTTAAAGGCTGACAAAAGTTTAGAGGATGGGGGGTGAATAAACTTGTCCCAAAAAACTGAATCTTGAACCAGATTGAGTTCAGCTTTAAACTTGTGTGGAGTTAAGCTAACTTTGTTGAGTATAAGTCAAGACTGACTTATGCTGAACTGAGTTAACCGGCAGCGGATTATATTAAGCCTTTATATGAAACTTGAGTTTATCAGTTTGTTTAGCCAAAATGCAATGTTGTGCTGACTCTATTTCTTATATTTGCTGAGTGTGATCAGGTGTAGTATAAACTTAGATGCACTAATTAAGAGCGTAAAGTAAGTAAGTAAATAAGACAGAAATTATAGAGGTTCCAGGTGGTGTAATCATGTCAGTCTTCTCTTCCCCTGTGATGTAGGAGGCCAAATTCACTATGTACTTGAGGTTTACAATTACAAGACACAAAGTAAATTTAAACACTGATTGTCGTTCACTAATCCCTAGCTTCACAATCTTCCAGATTCAGTCTTCAACAAGTGATATTGTTGTTTAAACTAAGCTTGCTCCAATGGTCTTTCAAGGGTTGGATTGCCTCTTCACCAGCTTATCACAAACACAGTCTTCCTGACTGCACTCAACTATCCTTCACACCTTCATGGTATTTCAAAGTCTAACCCTTGGATAAAATCAAAGTTCAGACTTGAATCAATAACTATGATTCAACTTGTGATTTCAGCTTCTTCTTCTTGATGTATATAATATGCTCAGGCTCTGTTTTCATTTAAAAGTTTGATCTGTATCTTTCTTTGACTGCTTATGAACACTTTGAAGATTTCTTGATCTTGCAATAAAGTATTTAGCAGGAATTATTTTGATTTGCTTTCCCCTTAGTAGAATCTTTCTTGACTAGATCAATTCTTAGAATTCTGTCCTTCTTTTTGTGATAGAAGTAATCTATTTATAGGGGTTTCTCCAACGGTTGGATGAATTTGAACGTTTGAATTTGAATCCTTGTATCCGTTGGTGGTCCTTCTTATTCTGATGAATATCAGTGTCCTTTCTGACATTTCTGTGCATCCAATAAAACTGCCTGCTTTATAACGGTTAGATCTTCTTCAGTTTTTGTTGACCTTAGTATGAAAACTGGTCTCATTGAATTAGTCAGTTTTCAGCTTAAGAGCATTAACTGATTTTTTACTCTTCTTCAATATCAGTACTCTATTTTTCATTTGATCATTATAAACTTATTCAGAGTACACCATTCCATAAATCATCTAAGATATCATTGTCCTTATGTATCTTAGATCTTCACAAAAGATCCATAAAGTTAGTTCAGGTCATCACAATCTTGTTGAATTCTAACTTTATAGTCTCGGATTTTAATCTTCATAACTGAGTTTGAACCCTCAGTTCTTCAATCTTCAATAACTGAGTCTGAGTCCCTCAGTTCTTTATCCATTGAGTTTGTTCCCTCAGCCTTCTGCTTCTAGCTAAGTCAACTGAGTCTGTATCCCTCAGCGAACTTACCTTCTTCAGTTGGTGTGCTTTGAGTCAGTTTTTAGAACTGACTTAACTTCAGTTGTAAACTCAGTATTCTTAGTAACTTCAAGTCAGTTTCTCATTTTCTCAGTCCTGATCCTAGAACTATTACAGTGCTTGTCTAATTTACTTATACAAATATCTGAGTCTATTAAATCCTATACATTTGATATCTAGACAACTTTTTTCTCTACACTATAACAGCAAGTTATGACACTTCATCAATGGGGTTATTAAAATAACTATGAATCATCATCAAAACATAAATTTTATTTCCAACACATTTACTGAAGAGATGATGTTAAAAGAGTAAGTGGATTGAGAGTACCCAAATTAATGAGTTTATAGTCTAAGCAAGACTCTTAAATATGCAATGTTGTCTTCGTTAAATCAATGATTCTCCCAACTAATAGAGTTGAAATCTCAACCATTACATGGCGTCAACCGAAAGAGGTCTGACGGATGCCAAAGAAACATCGATCATAGACCCAAAACTATTGACTATAAGTGGTGGACACCACAAGTAACTCAGTGAACACTTGAATAAAGACCATTGATCTTACAATCTTTATCCAAACTATTTCTTAAAAAATCTATGGATTCAGACCACTCAACACTTTGTTTATTCAAAGTTCTTGGATCTATGAAACTATTGAGCTATTTTGAAAGATAGAGGATCATTGAAGCACTTAAGGATGTCACGGACTGATAAGTAGTTGAACCAGACAATTGAGAAGGAGATTAGTTTGAGGTGATGGTACTAAAGAAGTATAACTTCCAAGGAACAACAGAGCTATTTATGTGAAGAAGCTGAGACAGTTGTCACGAGCAAATAGTTCAGATTGTGAAGCTGAGGGCTCATTCCTAGACAATCAATCACTATAGTATTAGTGTCTAAGAATATAGTGAATTCCTCAAACATCACCGGAGATGAGTGGACTAAGGGATTACACCACTTTGAACCACTATAAGTTTTCTGAGTCTTCATTATCTACATTTACTTTCATCACTTTAATTTACTGAAATATTTAATTTCTTCTAAGTAGTGTGATCCACATGTAACTTCATAACACTTAATCAACTCAATGGATATAACAATCATATTTTGAAGAACACCTTTTCTGATGCAAACTCAATTCAGTTGAGTTCCATTTTAGCAGAGTCAAAAGTTTTTAAGTTAACAAGTTCATTCAATCCCCTTCAGAACATGTTCAAGCCTGTCATGTGACCAACAATTGGTATCAGACAAGTGTATCTATAATCAGTATCACTCCTTGAAACACAGCTCTAGATATGATTTTGAATGGATACGGTTTTGAAAATCAATTTTCCAATAAACTGTATAATAGATTCACAACACTTAGTCATAAGGATCCCCACTTTCTCTATTCATAAGTTTGATGAAGGGAAAATGCGAATGCATGCATATCTAGGTGTAACTCACAAGGAAATGATGGATGTCATAACTGATGGACCTATCTAGATCATGAAAGAAAACACTGATGCTTCAACTGCAAGAACTATGCAAGAACTACTGAAAACAAAGTCTGAATGGACTGAGAAGAAAGAAAAAGTGCTAATCTTGACAATGTGGCCAATGACATGTTTTTTATGACGCTGGATAGTTCAATGTTGTTGAAGATCAAATAGTGCAAGACTGCAAAAGAAATTTGGGAAAAACTTATTATAGTTTGTCAAGGCACTGATGATATCAAAGATAAAAAGTTAACAGTTGCTACTCAAGAATTTGATACATATAAGATGAAGCCTGGTGACATCATTGATGAAATGGAAGCAATGTTTTGAGGTGTTCTAGATGATCTAAACATTCTTGGAATATCTTATGCTCAAGCGGAGATTTGTGTTAAAATTCTAACACGATTGCATAAAGAATGGTCAGTGAAGAACACAACAATAAAGGAATCAAGAGACTTGAAATAAACATAAAAATTTAGACTATTCTCATATCTGAAGGCATATGAATTCATGATGAAGATCCAAAGTTTCTACAAAGGTCAATACACAGAAAATGACCACTCTAGTCACACCCAACAACACCACAGAAGTCTGTTGAACAAACCAGCTGCAGTATCAAAAACATTGATAATCAGGAAAAATATATGACACTAATGATGAAGAGATTCATGAAGTTCTCAAAGTTTTCCAAGATTCAGAAGAAAGATGCATCATCCAGAAGATCTAGCGGAAATGATAAATACAAGAGGAGGGAATGTTAAGGGTGAAATTTATGATTTATATGACGTTATTCCCATAACAATATCCTTGGTATTTTAGTACTTTTTATAGAAAAGTGTTGGTTTTATCGAATTATTGAGTAAACGAGTTTTAAATGTGTTTAAATGCAAAATCGAGATATTTACGTGATTTTATCGGTGTTTTATGTTTATTCGTATGATGTTACATTTTGCATGTTTCTATCATGTTGTTAGGTACGTTTTCATGATGAGTAAGGAGCTTAAACGATGATCACATGAAGATGGAAGAGTTGAAAGATGTTTAAGTGAAGAATCATTGAAGAAACCGGAACCAGGCACTTCATGGGGATTTTGTCCACGCTTGTAGGCACTTTCAGGGAAAGTTGTCTTGATGAAAGTTGTAGAGGATTGAAATAGCTTTCCAACGCATGTTGAATCACCTCATTTGGAGCCCTAGAAGTGAAGTTATGAGCAAAATACTGGAGCTGAGTAGTGGACGGGCGTCCATAAAAGTGAATCGGCGTCCGTAATCGTATTTTACATTCAGAGAGTTCAGACGCGTACTGAACGAGCGTTCATTCTCCGTTCATAGAGGCTGGACGAGCGTCCAAGATAGTGGACGGGCGTCCACGGCACCGACTCAGCGAAACCGACCTAAAAATCTATAAATAGGCGCGTCTCACCAAACCCCTAAACATACAATTCGAACCCTAAACCCTGTGGGAGCAGCTTGGCTGCGTTTTACTCCTTTATTTTCCAGTTTTTATGCAATAAAACATCTAGAATAGATAGTTAGATTTATGTTCTTTATTCCATCAATTCGAGTTTGCATAAGGATGCTAGGAGGCTAAATCCTCCTTGAACAAGCGCCAGAAGCCGTCCGCTTCAACAGCTTTGATCTCTAGTTCGTGATTATTTTGTGAGTATCTATTAAAGTTGTTACTTTTATCATGTTTTTATATGTTGATTGCATGCTATATCGAAAGATCCGTGCTTTTGTTTATTGTTTGCTTGATGAAAGTCATGTTAACCTTAGAACACCATGATAAAAGTTTAGACCTTTAATCTAATCACAACGAAAGTTATTAGATTGAATCTCTAGATTAGAAATTGAAAGATTTCACGCCTAGGTTAGAAAGACGTAATCTTTAACATCGAGAGATAAAAGATTAGGAAACGAACTTGTCTACGAGAGTAGGAGTTTATGCCTTCGATTAGGTGAATCACGACTTGAGTAGAGATCACGAATTAATCCGAATTAGAATTGAATGTTGATAGGATAGGTGGATCAATTGCTTGTTCGTTCGTTATAAATTGATTTTAATCCTTAAAACTTGAATTGTTTAGCTTTAGTTTACTTTTCTGCACTTTAGTTTAGTTTATTTATCGCTTTCACTTTTCCTAGCATTGGATTAATCTCTCTGTCTAGTTACTTTTTCTCGCATATTTGTTTAGGTTAGATTCGTGACATAGTTAGTTTAAAGCAAAAACTAGGATTCACATTCGCCGCCGCCTCAGAAGATCGACCCGGCATTAGCCTCCATACTACGATCCTTGCACTTGAGGTTAACCGGTTTATAAATATTATTACTTGTTTGTTCGCATTAGATAAATCCGGGACAAGTTTTTGGCGCCATTGCCGGGAACCGGACGGTTGCCTAGTTTTTGTTTCGCTTCGCTTTTTTTTCGCTTTCGCTTTTAGATTTGTTTTTGTTTCGCTTTTTTTTAGGTTTGTTTTTAGTTTAACCTTTAGGTAGTTAGGTTTTTGGTTTAGATTTTTAGGGTTTGAAGTTTTTAAAGTTTTGTGATTAGTTTCTTCCCTCCTTTTCCTCGCTTCTATTTTCTTTCTTTATCCTCTCTGCTTCGCAATCGTTTTCGCTTCGCTTCAAATTTTTGCATCCGACGAAGCGCCCATACTTATGAACGCCCGCTCACCGTGAAAATTTCAATCTCAGACGTTTTTGACCTCTTGAACGAACGTCCCATATTTTTGGACGCCCGCTCGATCTAAATTTCAGCGCAGCGCCCCGCCCATTAATTGGACGCCCGCCTGCTTTTCTTGTTTCAAAGGGCTTTTCTTGTTTCTACCTGTCTGTTTCTATCTTTTCTCGTTCTTACATTGATTAGGGGACATCTAAGGTTGAATCATCTGACTCCACACCTTTCACGATCAAATTTTAGGATAAAAGGGTCTGTTTTTGCACTTGATAGTATTTTGGCTATAACTTTCGGCTCGAGTGTCGGATTGGCGCGCAGGACCCCAATTCGGAAAGCTCGTTCCGACGCCGACGACGTGGCAAACCGCCGGAGGCCGTCCGACACCATTTTCGAGGTCAAAATCCACTGTTTTCCCTTCCATTTTGGGCTCGTAAGATTTCAACACGCTTTAGTGTTTCTGCTTTTCTGCTTTTAAATTTTTCGTAGTTAAGTTTCGTAGTTTTGATTCCTCTAGGTTTAGTTATCCTTTCCTCTGTCCTGATCCGTCCCTTTCGCCATTTTCTATCCTTTCTTGCTCAACACCTTGAGTTGGTGTTCGGTTTATGCAAACTCGTAGTCATAAGGGACCACTAATCTATTCCTCTCGACCCGAGCGGACCATAGTCCGACCCAATAGGCGGAGACTTCGTTTTACGAAGGAAACGCTCTAGATCAAGAATTTGAGCAATATCTTTCAGAGAAATCGAAAGAATAGTAATAATGGCAAATGAAGATAGACGGACGCTGGCCGACTATGCCATGCCCGCACATATCACCATCAACCCGGCTATCGCCATGCCTACCATTATCGCTCCAAACTTCGAGCTTAAACCCGGACTTATACAGATGATGCAAAGATGCATCAATTTTCCATGGTTTTCAATCTGAAAACCCCACACTCACTTACACACATTCTGCAAATATGCGGTACTACCCGTATCCAAGGTGTAAGTGATGATGCCATCAAGCTTAAACTATTTCCATTTTCCTTACGGGGAGGCACTCGAGTGGTATCACTCCTCTCCTCTCAATCCATTACTACGTAATGAGCTCGAGAGGGAATTTCTAAGTCAATACTTTCCTCCTTCAAAAAAAAGCCCAGTGTCTCGAACGAAATCTTCACATTCCGTCACCGGAAAATGAGTCATTCTTTGAGGCGTGGAAAGGGTTTAAGTCTCTCTCCAAGAAGTGTCCCCATCATGGCTTGCCAAAGCAAAGGCAAGTCCATACTTTTTCATGGATTGACCGAGCTCACCAAGGGCATGGTCAATAGTTCCTCCGTGGGGCATTTCTCAAGAAAACACTGATGAGGGTGGGCGCTGCTCGAGGACATTGCCAAGTATAATTATGCCCCTCTTATCAAGCCATTCAAGCACCTCCTCCCCTCCCAAGGTCGAAGAGGTGACTATGCAAAATCTCGTTGCCATGTTGCGTAAGCAAATGGCAACCTCTCAAATGACAAACGCTCAAAGCTTCTCAAATCCGAGTTCTCTCTGGCTCTTTCACCTTCACGAACTCTCAAGTTCACATCTTGTGTGAAGCTTGTTTGTCAGACCGCCATATAGACCGCCAATGTCAATTTTCTTCCCTCCTTTCAAAGAAGTCAATGTTGTTCATGACTATGGACAAGATAATCCAATCGCATGCCAAGTATGTGATAGCATGGGGCATATCGCCGCTTCGTCCCATGATTGGGCGTAATCGGAAGTCAATGCTTTCTCCGGCCGCACAAATCGAGATTCAATAACCAATTCTCTGCCGTATCAGCTTCCAAAACCTAGGGTTTAATCAATCTTCGGATTTAATCCTAATTCGAACTTCAATAGAAACCCTGGTATTAATCGTAACCCAAGCTATAATTCTTCCAATCCACAAAGAAAGGTTCAATCGAAATGGCCCGCCAATTCTAATTCTCAGATTCCAAAGTCGGCCAAGCCACCCATTTCCCGTAACTTCCAAAACTCTCAAGGCATCTCCCACCAGGACGATATAAAAGCCGAATGGAATTCATTTCGGGAGGAGCAAAGCAGACGATGAAAAGTCTTGAGAGGCAAATCGGGCAATTGGTCGAGCGCTTAGCCTCTAGACCGTCAGGCGCGCTTTCAAACACGGAAAAGAATCCAAGAGGCGGGCACGCCGCTCAGGCCGATTTAGCGGCGAGAATAATGCACCGACTGGTACCTTCACCTCCATACGGGTAGAAGAGGCTGCTGCAATGAATTTGAGAAGTGGTTCTCAAGTTGGTGGTCCCCGGCTTCCAGGGGAAACCACTAGCCCCTCTCGCCATTGGTAAGGCAGCGGGGGAAGTTGAGCACCCATCGCCCCTTGGGCTCGCAGAAGGCAAATCGTGGGTGATCCTCGATAAAGAAAGAGTTGAGATTCCTCAAGTGGTGATCCTCGAGGAATAAAGAATCGATAGAAAGTCGTGGCTGATCCTCGACTAACAAAAAGAATGAAAAGACGGTTCGATGGAAAGATTTGGAAGACAAGGTCGTTAGTTCGCCTCAAGAAAGTATTTTCCGAGGAGGATTTGAAAAAGCTTCCTTTCCACCTAGAAAGAGCAACATCCCATTGAGCGAAGATAAGAAGTATGAAAAGGTGCTTAATTTGTTGAAAAATACTCGTAAAAATCTTCCATTGTCGATGTCTTGGTAGAGATGCCTAAGTACACCAAATTCATAAAGGATGTTGTTTCTTCTAAAAAGAAGTTAGCGTAAATGGATCGTGCAATTGGTGAGGATTGTTCAATGATCAATTATCCGACTTACCAATCAAAAGAGGTGACCCCGGGAAATTCGTGCTCACATTGCGTATGGGAGGCCTAGTCTTTCCAAATTCTTTATGTGACCTGGTGCATCCATAAGCTTGATGCCATTATCTATTTGCAAGCAGCTGGGTTTACAAAGTCTTCTAGAACCCACTACCATGAACTTGCAGTTCGCTGATAGATCTTCAAAGAAAGCCTCAGGGGTCCTAAAGGACGTATTGGTTCAAGTTGGTAGGTTTACCTTTCCGTTGACTGGTATGTCTTAGATATGGAGAAAATGAAAATGTCCTCTGATTCTTGGAAGACCTTTCCTATCTACACCTAGAGCCCTCATCGATTGTGATGGTGGGAAAGTAACTATCCGAGTTGGTGACCAAGAGGTGAGCTATAGCGCTTCTAAATCTATTCAAGTACCCTCCGGTTCTCCAACCGGCTTTTCCATTGAGGAGACGTCTGATGACTTCAATGACTTCATGGATAAGCAAGTCTTGGTCAGTAGGAGCGAATATGAGCGATTGATCGATAATCTGAATAATCATGGTGTGGTCAATCTGACCCGCTTAAAAACTGATTTTGAGGATGGGCTAAGAGAAGAAGCCTTGGCAAGAGGACCACTAAGTAAGCTCAAACATGTTGAGTTGAAGAGTGGTGATCTTAAATCAAGTCTAGAGGAACCCCTCAGTAGACTTGGTTTCAAGCCGCTGCCTAAACATCTTAAGTATGTGTTTTTAAGAGAAGGTGACAAGCTTCTTTGATCATCTCTCGCCAAGCTATCTCGTATAGAAGAGCTTAAATTGTTAAACTTATAAAAATGAAAAAGCCTTTGATGGCAGGTGGGAGATATCCGAGGATATCTCCCAACATCTCAGATGCACAAGATCAAGACTGAGGAGGGTGCAAAACGAGTTAGACAGCCTCAGAGAAGGCTCAACCCTCACATGCAAGAAGTAGTCAAGAAGGAAATCATTAAGCTTCTAGATATGGGTATCATATACGCCATTGCTGATAGTGAGTGGGTGTCCCCGACTCAGGTGGTCCCCAAGAAAGGTGGAATTACTATTGAAAAGAATGAGAAGGGCGAAGAGATAGCATTGAGGCTCGTTACGGGATACAGAGTATGTATCGATTATCGAAAGCTCAATGAGGTCACACCGAAAGATCATTTCCCTTCCATTCATTGATCAAATGCTTGAGCGCCTAGCAGGCACGATTCTCACTTCTTCTGGATGGATATTCGTGATACTTCCAGATACCCATCGATCCTGCTGACCAAGAGAAGACCACTTTCACTTGCCCTTATGGTACATTCGCCATAGGCGGATGCCATTTGGTCTATGCAATGCCCCTCGCTACCTTCGTGAGGTGTATGATGGCAATCTTTGACGGGCTAGTTGAAAAGTGCATGGAGATTTTTATGGATGATTTCTCGCCTTTGGTCAATCCTTCGATGATCGCCTCGATAATCTTGATCAGTGTTATCCAGATGTGTGGAAAAGAACTTAGTACTTAATTGGGAAAATGCCATTTCATGGTAGATGAAGGAATAGTTCTGGCCACAAGATCTCAAACAAAGGTATAGAAGTATATAGGGCCAAGGTTGAAGCTATTGAGAAGATGAGTTATCCTAAGAATGTTCGGGAAGTCCGAGGTTTTCTCGACATGTCGGCTTCTATAGAGAGGTTCATCCAGACTTTTCAAAGATTGCCAAGCCCCCGCCTACTTTACTCAAAGAAGACGTTACTTTTGATTTTGATGATAGTTGCAAGCACGCGCTTGAGGAGCTCAAAATCGCCTCGATCTCTCGCTCCAATTCTTATTTCACCTGACCGAAGTTGCCCTTTGAGCTTATGTGCGATGCATCCAACTATGTCATGGTGCGCTTTTAGACAAATAATCGAAGGAAAGTTCCAAATATCTATTACGCCACCACACGTTGAATCCTTCGCAAGTTAACTATATACGACTACCGGGGTGGAATTATTGGCCGTAGTGTTTGCTATGGACAAGTTCCGTGAGTTACTTGTTAGGTGCTCAAGTGATCGTGTGGACTCGATCACGCCGCTTATGGTATCCGATGACTAAAAAGGATGCTAAACCGCGCCTCATCGCGTTGGATACCGACTCCTACAAGAGTTTGACGCTCAAATCAAAGACAAGAAGGGCAAAGTGAGAATGTAGTAGCGGATCATGTGTCTAGGATGTTAAATGAGGAAAAGAATGAACCGTATGATATAGATCTTTACTTTCCTCTAGAAAACATCATGTTGATCGATGGCCGTTCTCCCGATGTTCCTTGGTACTCCTCCATTGTGAACTACCTTCATGCCAAATACCTTGATCCTCGAATGTCTTATCAAGAGAAGAAGAAGTTCTTCTCTCGATATGAAATATTTCGCTTGGGATGAACCTTACCTTTTCAAGATTTGCAAAGATGGTTTGTCGAGGAGGTGTGTTCCCGAATGAGCAACGCGATATAATCGAGCAATGCCATAGTGGACCCACAGTGGTCACTTTGGTCCTTGGAAAACAGCTTGCAAAGATCTTTCAATCCGGTTTTTATTGGCCAACGATCTTTACTGCATACGTAAGCTTTCAGAAAGCTTGTGATCGCTTGTCAAAGAACCGAGCTTTGACAAGGCGATTTGACATGCCTTTGAAACCCATCCTTGAATGCGAAGTCTTTGATGTTTGGGGCATCGATTTTATGGGACCATTCCCATCATCTTGTGGCAACAAATACATCTTAGTCTGCGCTTGACTATGTTTCAAATGGGTGAGGCAATAGCAACTCCTCACAATGATCATAAGACGGTGATGAAATTTCTAAAGAAGAATATCTTCGTGAGGTTTGGATGTCCACGTGCCTTGATAAGTGATGAAGGGACACACTTTTGTAACCGACTTTTGAGAAAGTCTCGAGAAGTATGGTGTTCACCATAAAATCGGCACACCATATCATCCGATGACTAGTGGTCGTTGAGCGGAGCAACCGTAGTCTTAAGAAAATCCTGGAGAAGACGGTGAATAGTCATAGAAAAGACTCGAGTTCGAAGTTGGACGATGTACTTTGGGCATATAGATCGCCTATAAGACCCCTATGGGTACATCGCCATATCAAATGGTCTACGGAAACCATGTCATCTCGCCTGTCGAGCTAGAGCACGTATGCATCGGGCTACGGTTTTCTTAACTTCGATTCCCGGCCTGTGGCAAACACCGCTCGCAGCAGCTGCATGATTTGCCGATGAATTCGGACTCCAAGCTTACGAAAGCGCCAGATTAGTAAGGAGAAGATGAAACTCCTCCACGATGCCAAGATAAAGAAGAGAGAATTCAAGGTCGGTGAGCAAGTGTTACTCTACAATTCCAGTTGCATTTGTTTCCTGGCAAGTTGAGGACACGTTGGTCCGGTCCTTTCGAGATTCTCCAAATCATTCCTGGAGGTGTGCTAGAATTACGAGGTTATGGTGATCAACCGCTCCGAGTTAATGGTCGAGGTGCAAGCACTATATAGGTGAACATAAAGAAAAGCCTTTGATTGTTAAATTCCTCGAATCCTCGGGTGTGGGACTCCGAAGTCAACCACTTTGACGAAGTTTTCACCCGATTTGTTTTCCGAGGATGACGGTTGTGTTAAATCAAAGATGTTCTAGCAGTAGTGTTGACATGGAAGAGTTTGAACGGGAGCGACAACTTAAACGCCATCGAGGAACCGGAGAAGAAAGAATGCAACCATGGGGAAACTAAAAAGGTATGGAGAGCTTTCAAAGATTTAACCCCATGTGTTCGCCGCTTGCTTTCCGCCACACCATCGATTCGAGCTTACACGATGTAGTGGCCGGAAGAAAAGTCAAATGGCCCGATCCAGCCGAGCTTTAATGGTGTCGAGCTAACGACATAAACCAAAAGCGCTACTAGGGGCACCCTAGATATCTGCTTTTCTCTTGTTTATTTTCTTTTGTTTTTCTTTTGTGTGTCTTCGCTTAGTTTTAGTCTAGTTAGGGTTTTGTGTGAATCGCTTCAGTATTTGTAGTTGACGGTTGGATGCTCTGCACTTTTCCTTGGACGATGATTTTTTCCATCTAATACGATTCTCTCTTGTGTTTCATATGATATAATTCCCCCTATCCCCGAGATACTTTTCGTGTTTGTCAAGTGTGCAGATAGTCTTGATAGCGCTTTGTGAGTTTCAGCACGATGTCGCTTTTCCGGTGGATGGTCCACAATCCATCGACGCCTTCGAGCATTTCTCGATTGGACGACGCCACTTCCAAAGTTGCCCTCTTTAGAACTACAATCAGCTAAGTTCTCTTTTCTTTTATTTTGCACACCATGAGGACATGTTGTCATTTAAGTGTGGGGAGGGAATGGTCGCTATGTATCGACCATTTGGTTAATACATGATATTATTTCTATGCTAAAATGATGCTAAATTTTCAAAATTTTTGTTTTGTCTCGAGTAAGCAATGCATGTTTTTGTTCGGTTTGTTATAGTCATTGATGTCAGATACCATATTTTTAGTGAGTTAGTTGTTTCACCAAGATTTATTTTCCACGTGCCATAGTGAATGATGAGCTAATTTATAAAGCTATACCCCGCTTGGATTAGTAATTTTGATTTTCTTATAAGTCATGTGCTTAGTGCTACGTGATATATCGTGAGATTTATGGTAGTTTGTATTTAGTTCCGTAGTATGAGGTAATCGTGAATATCTAGAAGTTTGAATGTGATAAGTAACACGTAATTATTGTCAAATGAGAAGTTGAATAATTAAATGAATCTATCGGGTGTGTCGAAAGTCGGTCGATGATTTGAGTGAGGTAGGTGTACCACGATGTCCTATACCACTATGATGACCAAAAGCTCACGACATAGCTTAGGAAAAGTCGCCTTATGATTGGAGTAAGGTAGGTATTATCTTGAAATGTCCTATTCTCGCTATGAGGGCAATAGCTTGTTCTAATGTGTGTTTAAAGTGAAATGGCTAAATCAACTAAGATATTGTTACTAAATTGAATATAAGGCTTAGTTTTCGTTAATCTTATCCCCGTATAAACCGATGGATATGTTGTGTGGATTGTCCTCTCGAGTATTTCGTAAAGGCCCTAGATTCATTCGATCATTCTTTTCGGGATATGTCACGCTTGTAGGTGCATCTTATGAGTGTCATTTATTACTAGTCCACGAGGGGGTATTAGCTAGTTTTGCTTTGAGTTCCTCAAGTTTGGATTTAGTGGAAATTTTCTATGGCTATGCACACACACGGGTGAACTTCTAGTTTATTGACTAAATGGTATATGTGTTGAGATGTCTATATTCTTTCCGAGCCTTTATCTTGTTTTGTTTTGCTCGGGACGAGCAAAGTTTAAGTGTGGGGGAGTTGTTAAGGGTGAAATTTATGATTTATATGACGTTATTCCCATAACAATATCCTTGGTATTTTAGTACTTTTATAGAAAAGTGTTGGTTTTATCGAATTATTGAGTAAACGAGTTTTAAATGTGTTTAAATGCAAAATCGAGATATTTACGTGATTTTATCGGTGTTTTATGTTTATTATTCGTATGATGTTACATTTTGCATGTTTCTATCATGTTGTTAGGTACGTTTTCATGATGAGTAAGGAGCTTAAACGATGATCACATGAAGATGGAAGAGTTGAAAGATGTTTAAGTGAAGAATCATTGAAGAAACCGAACCAGGCACTTCATGGGGATTTTGTCCACACTTGTAGGCACTTTCAGGGAAAGTTGTCTTGATGAAAGTTGTAGAGGATTGAAATATCTTTCCAACGCATGTTGAATCACCTCATTTGGAGCCCTAGAAGTGAAGTTATGAGCAAAATACTGAGCTGAGTAGTGGACGGGCGTCCATAAAAGTGAATCGCGTCCGTAATCGTATTTTACATTCGAGAGTTCAGACGCTGCTCAACGAGCGCTCATTCTCCGCTCATAGAGGCTGGATGAGCGTCCAAGATAGTGGACGGGCGCCCACGGCACCGACTCAAATAAACCGACCTAAAAATCTATAAATAGGCGCTCCTCACCAAACCCTAAACATACAATTCAACCCTAAACCTCCTGAGAGCAGCTTGGCTGCTTTTACTCCTTTATTTTCCAGCTTTTTATGCAATAAAACATCTAGAATAGATAGTTAGATTTATGTTCTTTATTCCATCAATTCGAGTTTGCATAAGGATGCTAGGAGGCTAAATCCTCCTTGAACAAGCGCTGTGAAGCCGTCCGCTTTCAACAGCTTGATCTCTAGTTCGTGATTATTTTGTGAGTATCTATTAAAGTTGTTACTTTTATCATGTTTTTATATGTTGATTGCATGCTATATCGAAAGATCCGTGCTTTTGTTTATTGTTTGCTTGATGAAAGTCATGTTAACCTTAGAACACCATGATAAAAGTTTAGACCTTTAATCTAATCACAACGAAAGTTATTAGATTGAATCTCTAGATTAGAAATTGAAAGATTTCACGCCTAGGTTAGAAAGACGTAATCTTTAACATCGAGAGATAAAAGATTAGAAACGAACTTGTCTACTTAGAGTAGGAGTTTATGCCTTCGATTAGGTGAATCACGACTTGAGTAGAGATCACGAATTAATCCGAATTAGAATTGAATGTTGATAGGATAGGTGGATCAATTGCTTGTTCGCTCGTTATAAATTGATTTTAATCCTTAAAACTTGAATTGTTTAGCTTTAGTTTACTTTTCTCGCACTTTAGTTTAGTTTATTTATCGCTTTCAGTCTTTCCTAGCATTGGATTAATCTCTCTGCCTAGTTACTTTTTCTCGCATATTTGTTTAGGTTAGATTCGTGACATAGTTAGTTTAAAGCAAAACTAGGATTCACATTCGCCGCCTCCTCGTAAGATCGACCCGGCATTAGCCTCCATACTACGATCCTTGCACTTGAGGTTAACCGGTTTATAAATATTATTACTTGTTTGTTCGCATTAGATAAATCCGGGACAGGGAAGTTACAAGAAAAGATGTTGAATATCATTACTATAATTGTAAGAAATATGGACATTTTAAAGTCGATTGTCCGTAATGATTGGTTAAAAGAAGAAAATATGAGGTTGGAAAGAAACACAAACAAGAAAAAAAGGCATAGATTAGTTGACAAGAAAAATAAAAGCAGAAGAGCACTAAAAGTTGAAGAGAGTTGAGCCTGCAGATGTTGCAATGCTAAAAGCACTTCTTTAGATTCTACTAATGATAAAGCACTGATTTCTATGTGTTTCATGGCTACTGAAGTTGAGACAGAGGCATTGAGTTCTAAATCATGTCACTCATCTTCATCTAGTTCTTGTTCTAGTATTGCCAGCTCGAAGATAAAGAATTTGGATTTAAGTGAAGCACCTTTAGAATGAGTTTGAAGAAATTCTTACTAGCTACAAGATTGTTAGGTCTAAAAAATAGGAACTTGTATCAGAAGTTTAGAAACTTAATTAATGATGAACTGAATTCAATCAAGAATGGCATGTCAGATAACATAGTCGAATTTGTAAAGAACTCGGCTAAACTGTATTAACCCAACTAAAGTGGAATCAAGTACAAACTCGGTTGGTACATCACTTTCAAACATGGGCGAAGACTGGGAGACAGATCTTGCCTAGTATTTGAGACTCAGCTGAATTCCAAAGCTAGACTCAAAGTCTCAACTGCACCAGAAACCAAGTCTGGTCCAAATTTCACAGCTAAACAGAAGTCCCAGACTAGAAAGTCTATTGAACCTGCAGAAAATGACAAGAAGTCCGTCTAGAAAAAGAACAAACGATTCAATAGTAGCAAAGCTAAGAATGTAAATCCTTCAAAAAATATGAAAGACAAGGGAAGAAGGCTGACTATGCCATATTAATGACTATTCGAATATTGTTGTTCAAGTTGTTATACCAAATGCATTCAAAGAAACTGCACCTTGGTAACAAACAATCTAAGAACATATTTGCTTTTGTTAAAATAAGAAGAAAAATTAAAAAGTTGCTTTTAACAATGGAAAGAACATTATGCAAATTTATACCAAAAATCCAAAAATCATCTGTGAAGAGAGACTTGTTTAACAAGTCAAGATTTATAATTCTATTCCTTTCACATATGAGGGTGATAAGTTCAATCGACCAAGGAAAACACCATTTGGTTATCACAATCTTGCCTGAATTCTAACTTTATAGTCTCGGATTTTAATCTTCATAACCGAGTTTGAACCCTCAGTTCTTCAATCCTTAATAGCTGAGTCTGAGTCCCTCAGTTCTTTATCCACTGAGTTTTTTCCCTCAGTCTTCTTCTTCTAGATAAGTCAACTGAGTTTGTATCCCTCAGCGAACTTACCTTCTTCAGTTGGTGTGCTTTGAGTCGCTTTGAATCGACTTAACTTCGCTTGCAAACTCAGATTCTTAGTAACGCCAAGTCGGGCTTTCATTTTCTCACCCCGATCCTAGAACTATTACAGTGCTTGTCTGATTTACTTATACAAATATCTGACTCTATTAAATCCTATACATTTGATATCTATACATCTTTTTTCTCTGCACTATAACAACTAGTTATGACACTTCATCAATGGGTTTATTAAAATAACTAATGAATTGAGAGTACCCAAATTAATGAGTTTATAGTCTAAGCAAGACTCTTCAATATGCAATGTTGTCTTCATTAAATCAATGATTCTCCCAACTAATAGAGTTGAAATCTCAACCATTACATGGTGTCAACCGAAAGAGGGCTGGCGGATGCCAAAGAAACATCGATCATAGATCCAAAAGTATTGACTATAAGTGGTGGACACCACAAGTAACTCAGTGAACACCCAAATGTTGCAGATTTTTCCAACTTCATATCTTGGCATCTCATGTGTTTCAAGCAATTGCGTGATCTCGTAGCTCACTTAACCGCTTATAAATATGTAAACTTCTCGACATATCAATCAATACCACATGATATGGATACTTTTCTTGACGGTAAAACTTGAGGTGAACATTATGTTTCTTGTCATTTCCTCGGGTGAAGGTCAACTGCAAAAGTGAAACAACAAAAACAAAATCACAAGAACTTGGTAACTTACCACCGTGAGAGATACACACCAACAAAACAAAAGAAAGAGAGAAATTACTACAGTATGAAGTAATCCCAAAATATTGTGTTCACTGTTGATGTTAACCAACTAGTCCCCGACAACAATGCCAAAAACTTGATTAGACTTTTCTAAGTTGCTAAATCCCCGGACAGAGTACAGATCAGTTGTAGCGTAGAAAAAGTGAGAAATGTCGCTCCACGGGACAATGATAACACACATGTCTACATTCTTCAGGATCAAGTCAACAAAGACAAGAAAGGGTAAACTAACCTACTAAACATAATTTTTTTGAGGGGTTACTAAATGTAATTAAACCTAATTACATCAACATAAGAAATTATTCAAGTAAGTGTCTTTATGGATTTATTGAGAATGGTCAACATGAATGGTTAAATATTGTGTGATTTAATGGAGCAAACCACTAATCTAGTAGTCAAGCCCTTAAAACTGGTACTCTTCTTATACTATGTTTATTCACAAGCCTACTTAGCAGACCGACACCGTTGTCAATGGTTCGATTTTAACTATTAAACAAGTGAATAAACGTGATTAAGATCTATGGTTGCAGAGATAAATTTGCAAACCTCACTTATCATACCAACACTGCTTCACCGGCTCGATTTTAACTATTGGTTGTATTACTCATTTTCCCAACACATGAATCTCCGGTCAATCTCAACCCTTGTTGTGTGTGCTCTTTTTAAGTGATCAATTCAACTTGAACAAGCAACAATGCTCATGTAAGACAAATTAACTACAGAAGAGTTATAAAATCTCAATCTAACATAATTGATATGAATTAAACATTATATTGATACACAAAGTTTAGCATTCAAGGTTGTAAAACTCAAATGTCACATTAGGAATCTTACAAAAATGAAATTAGACTAAAAGTGAATTCAAAAAGCTACCAACTGCACTACAACCACCAGAAATAGTTAGCTAAGGCTACAGGAAGAATGAAAAGTTTTGATCAATATATTTCTGTCTCTCATATCAATCACATAGTACAATATTTATAGCCACCTTTAGGGCTTCTACCTCTAAACCAAATATCCAAACTACCCTTACTAATTTAACATACTAATATCAATATTTTCCATAACACATAATATTTTCCATATCGTAATACCCCCCCTCAAGTGGGAGCGTGAAGATCTCGAACGCCCAACTTGCGTAACAAATACTCGAATCAAGGTCGACCCAACGCCTCGTAAAGATATCTCGCCAATTGATGCTTCGTAGGAACATACAGAGGAAGAATCAAGCCATCCGTGATAGCATCACGCACAAAGTGACAATCGCCGATATGCTTCGTGCGCTCATGAAACACCGGATTCTCGCGCAATATGAAGTGCCGATTGGCTATCACAAAATAGTCGTATCCCGGGGTGGCGGACCCCGAGCTCACCCAAGAATCGCTTCAACCACTTCAATTCACATGTAATCTCCGCCATAGATCGATATTCGCTTCGCCGAGGATCGAGAAACCGTGGTTTGTTTCTTGGATTTCCGTGATATAGGCGAAAGACCAAGAAAAACAAACCAACCACTCAATGAACGCCGGGTAAGAGGGAAACTCGCCCAATCGTAATCACACCAACCCTCGAGAGTAAGAGAATCGCCGACCGTGAGCAAGATACCTTGTACGGGATGTTTCTTCAAATAACGAACCAGCGCAAGGTCGCCTCCCAATGATCAACTCGAGGTGCCTCGCATAAATTGAGACAACACATGAAGAGAATATACCGATCGGGTCGGGTAACTCCAAGATATATAAGACGCCCAATCAACCGACGATAAGGCCCTCGATCACTTACTACAACACAAAAGCAAGAGCCAACTTGTGATTCTCGCTTCAATCGGGAAATCACCCGGCTTGCTCCCTAGTAAACCGGTTTCATGAATAATATCAAGGGCATACTTCCTCCGATTCAAGAAAATCCTCCTTGTTCCGTGCCACCTCGATCCCAAGAAAATATTTCGTAACCCCAAGGTCCTTCATCTTAAAACACTTCCCCAAATATTCCTTAAAAATCGCTATTGCAACTTTATCATTACCAAATATGATCATATCATCGACATACACAAGAACACCGAAATAATACCACCCCGATGTAAGGTAAACAATGAGTAATCCGAATATGATTGACGGAAACCATACTCACGCAAAGCGGAAGCAAGCTTTGCAAACCAACATCTCGGTGCCTGCTTTCAATCCATACAACGATTTACGATCTTGCACACCAAGTTCGGATCCTTCTTCTCAAAACCGGAGGTATTTTCATATAGATTTCCTCCTCGTAAATCACCATGCAAAACGCTGTTATGGACATCCATCCGTGAATCTCCCACTGTTTAACTGCCGCAACACTGAGGAATGTGTGAACAGTAACCATCTTCGCCACAGGGGCGAACGTCTCGGTATAATCAATACCTTCCTCTTGATGATGCCCAAACGCCACCAATCGTGCTTTCAACCGCTGCAAAACTCCATGCTCATCATATTTCTCAGTATACACCCATTTACTTCCCAATGCCTTCTTCCCGGGAGGAAGAGGGTGTAACTCCCACGTACCCTGGTTTTCCAAAGCCTGAATTTCTTCTCGCCATGGCCCGACGCCAACCTCATGTTTAATCGCCTCCTTAAAGGACTTCGAGGATTCCCAATCAGAATGGCTGCAAGATACTTGCGTGCTTATCGAAAACCGATCATAACTAAT
This sequence comes from Gentiana macrophylla, assembly GCA_026214975.1. Classification (NCBI taxonomy): domain Eukaryota; kingdom Viridiplantae; phylum Streptophyta; class Magnoliopsida; order Gentianales; family Gentianaceae; genus Gentiana; species Gentiana macrophylla. The sequence goes on from CM047815.1 coordinate 45,868,877, forward strand.
AAAATGCATAAGAGGATACGGAGTACCAAGGCGCCGACGGAGAGGAAGAGCGTGAATGGGGACTTTTCTCGCCGATCACGCATGAGTCACGTAGTCTTGAAACCGTGAGTTCGGGATTTTCTGCCGCCGACCTTCGCTTAATTCCTCCACACCATTGCCTGGATGTCGTGGTTGTGGCGAAGGTGCGGCATCACTGCCCGGAACATCATTTATTACATCCGTCACTGTCGTCCTCCCCTAAACCGGAGGATCTGGCAAGGGTGGAGCCCCGGAAGAAGCAGGAGGGAGTTCAACCCGAATCGCCTATATCAACATTATCAAACATGGGATATGGGAGAACGGAAGGCACACTACCTCGGTCCGTGAGAAAACGGAAAACATGCTCATAAAATTTGACATCTCGATACAAAATTTCTCCGAATCAAGGTCGACAGGTCCATCCTTCTTCCCAAAAGGATACCCTAAGAACACACACTTACGACTACGGGCCGGCAAATTTATGTGAGGGACGATGGTCGTGGGCGAACACAAACACCCCAAAATTCTAAGCATCGATAAATCCGGTTCTTGTGAAATAAAGTCTCATAAGGTGTTTTGTAGTTCAAAATACTTGACGGGTTCGGTTAATTATATGGGCAGCCGCCATAACACACTCTCCCTGTAACTTAAGGGGTAAATGACCATCAAACCTAAGGGCTCGTGCAACATTTAGGATGTGTTGATGCTTACGCTCTACTCTTCCATTCTCATTGCATGGAGTACCAACACATGAAGTTTCAAAAATTATACTTTCTTTACGAAAATAAGGAAGAAAAGGCCTAAACTCCGTCCTATTGTCACTACGAACTCGTTTAATCGTAACCTCAAACTGACGAGAAATCAAAGCGACAAAATCCAGAAAAACGGTTTCAACCTCCATTTTATTTAACAATAAATAAATCCAAACCGCATGAGAGTAGTCATCCACAATAGTTAAAAAATAAGTAGCACCACATGTCGAGGGAACACTATATGGACCCCATAAATCGCAATGTATCAACTCAAGAATACGACTAGCTTTATTTTCACTAAGGGGAAAAGGTTCACGGTGCTGTTTTGCCCGAAAACAAATATCACATCTATCTTTATTTAAAGGTTGGGAAATAGAAATATTAGGCACCTGCCAAAGTACCTTTTCTGATGGGTGTCCCAAACGCCGGTGCCATAAATCCCCAGTCTGTCCACCATCAACTGCTAGAACCCGAACCTCTGGAACTCCCAAAACAGAAAAAGTCCATCCACACGCTCACCCAATCCAATCAGTGTCCTCGTCACTCGGTCCTGCATAACACATAAACGAGCAGTGATCTGCATAACACAACGATGTTCATCCAAGAATTGAGAGGCCGAAAGCAAGTTACAAGTTAATTTCGTACATATAAAACATTCATAAGCCGTAAATTTCCGACAAGATAATAGTTCCAGATGGGTTGCAAAAGACGGTCCCGTCCGGCAAGCCAACGGGACATTGAACAATTTCCGAGGATCAACAAGCCACTCAAAAATCCTCACACGTGGTGAGTTGCTCCTGTGTCAATAATCCATGCAGAGCTACCCGCTGCCGATCATGTTGTTTTGGAAGGCTTAATAGGTCCAAGATTCCCCGCCATTGGTCTCGGTGTAATATCGACCAACCCGGATTGGTCTAAATTGCTTGTCTGAGCCGGTGGTGGGCCGAGTCGAGCCCATCAACCACTCGGTACACTTCGTCACCGACGGGTGTGAGGGGCTATAGCTTGCTCCTCTTCCCGCCCATCTCCACCGCCGGTCACCGCCATAATTGCCGCCGTGTCACAAAAATAACACCAGTCTGGTCGCGGGATGATTCAGGGAAATTGAACCGCCCAAAATAAAATTCCACCGCTCAGATTGTAAAAGGTAAATATAAGAATTATTCCTCCAAATTTCGCACGATCGAGTCCGTTTTCGATGTCCGATCGTTGTCGGAAAAACTCACAAACAGTAAAAATACCCAAATAATTCAGTTCACTGTGGGACGATTATGCGAAATTGAACCGTCCCAAAAAATTTCCACCGCTCCGATTGTAGGAGAAGGTGAAACGAACAATCTGTCAAATTTTCATCACGATCGAATCTGCTTTCGATATCCGATCGCCACCGAAAATGTCTCGCAAAATAGAAAATTGCCAAATAATTCAGTTCGGTCGTGGGACGATTAGACGAAATTGAACCGTCCAAACAAAATTTCCACCGTTCAGATTGTAGGAGAAGATGAAACGAACAATCTGTCAAAATTTCATCACGATCGGAATCCGTTTCGATAGCCGATCGTCACCGGAAAAGTTCTGCAAAACACAAAACCAACCTGCGATTTTTATATATATATATATTTTTTTTTTTTGAACCTGGCTCTGATACCATGAAAATTTTAATCAATATATTTCTGTCTCTCATATCAATCACATAGTACAATATTTATAGCCACCTTTAGGGCTTCTACCTCTAAACCAAATATCCAAACTACCCTTACTAATTTAATATACTAATATCAATATTTTCCATAACACATAATATTTTCCATATCGTAATAAAGAACAACACTGGATTGTCTACCATTTCTATGAATCTTTATCCTAAGCTTCTAATGTTGATTCCATCTTGCTAAAATTAGCTAAGGCTAAACTAAGCATGGATTTGGGCTCCAAGAGACCTTGAAAAAGGACTTCAACTTGCTAGAACGTAAATGATCCCCTCACAAGAACTTTCATGTAGAGCGAGAAGTATATATTAGTATCTTTCAAGATATCCTCCAAATGACAAGATAAACTATATTTAAAATCACCTTCTAGAGAAATGATGGCGTGCTCTATGATCAATTGCGGGCGGGCACCAAATGACTTTAGTCACACACTACTAGAATTTTCTGTTTTTCCGACGGGAATTTCCGACGAAATATGGTCGTAGGAAAATTCCGCCACCTCCGACGGTTTTGCTAATTTACTAAAATAATTAAGAAAGGGAAAAATAGTTCACCAATTTCCGACGGATTTCAATTGTCACAAAGTCTCCGTCGGTATTTGGTCGGAAACCTAGCGCGAAAGCCTCCCGCCATCGCTTATGGCGCAAATTCTCCCGCTAGGTGTTTCCTACGACTTTCCGACTTAACATGTGTTTCCTACCACTTTCCGACTTAACATAAGGTTTTCCTACCACCTTCCGACTAAAATAAGTCTTTCCTACCAATTTCCGACTAAAAATAAGATTTTCCTACCAATTTCCGACTTTAACATAAGTCTTTCCTACCAATTTCCGATTTAACATAAGTCTTTTCTTAAAATAACATGTTATGTACATAAATTTTTATAAAATTTTGTTCCTTTAAAGGAATTTAATTTTTTTAATATAAAACTTTGAGTTAATATATAATATTCAGCTTTATTATAAAATTCTAATATACATATTCTAATAAACATTGCGTTAAAATATAAAATTCATTATTTTTATAAAAATTCCTTTATCGAACGATAATACATGTGATTTTGATAATACTTTTTACTATAGATTGTCGAGTGAGATCCGACATCGTTATCGAGTGAGATCCGACATCGTTATCGATCATTGAGATAGTACTATCTACTATGGCTCGATCGATCGCTTATCGAAATAATGAGTTAACAAATGTGGTTCGTTATCGAGCGATCGATTTGAATCTAAGGATTCGCTATCGAAATTAACGAGTTACATCGTTATCGATCATTGTGATAGTATTATCAACTATGTCTCGATTGATCGCTATCGAGCGAAGGAGTTAAGAGTCGGGGATCGTTAGTAAGAGATCGATTTGAATCTCGGGTTCGCGTATCGAGCGAATGAGTTACATCGTTATCGAGCCGGGCGAGTTAAGCGCCGGGATCATTATTAAGAGATCGATTTGAATCTCGGGTTCGTTATCGAATGAATGAGTTAAATCGCTATCGATAATTGTGATATTACTATCTACTATGGCTCGATCGATCGTTATCGAAATGAATGAGTTAACAAATGTGGTTCGTTATCGAGCGATCGATTTGAATCTCCGGATTCGCTATCGAGCGATTCGAGTTACATCGCTATCGATCGCTGTGAAAGTACTATCAACTATGTCTCGATGGATCGCTATAGAGCCGGGCGGAGTTAAGAGTCGGGATCGCGTATTAAGAGATCGATTTGAATCTCGGGTTCATTATCGAAATTTAATGAGTTAGATCATTATCGATCATTGTCTCGATCGATCGTTATCGAGCGAAGGAGCAAAGAGTCGGGGATCGCGCATTAAGAGATCGATTTGAATCTCGGGTTCGCTATCGAGCGAATGAGTTAAATCGTTATCGATCATTGTGATAGTAATATCTACTATTGCTCGATCGATCGCTATCGAGCGAATGAGTTAATAAATGTGGGTTCGTTATCGAGCGATTGATTTGAATCTCCGGATTCGCTATCGAGCGATTGAGTCGCATCGATCGCTGTGAAAGTACTATCAACTATGTCTCGATGGATCGCTATAGAGCGAAGGAGCAAGAGTCGGGATCGCGATTAAGAGATCGATTTGAATCTCGGGTTCATTATCGAGCCGAATGAGTTAGATCATTATCGATCATTGTCTCGATCGATCGCTATCGAGCGAAGGAGTTAAGAGTCGGGATCGCGTATTAAGAGATCGATTTGAATCTCGGGTTCGTTATCGAGCGAATGAGTTAAATCGCTATCGATCATTGTGATAGTACTATCTACTATTGCTCGATCGATCGTTATCGAGTGAATGAGTTAACAAATGTGGTTCGTTATCGAGCGATCGATTTGAATCTCCGGATTCGCTATCGAGCGATTGAGTCGTTATCGATCGCTGTGAAAGTACTATCAACTATGTTCGATGGATCGTTATAGTAGCGAATGAGTTAAGAGTCGGGATCGCGCATAAGAGATCGCTATAGAGCGAAGGAGTTAACTATGTACCATCCCTTTTGATTTAAAAGGACGACAAAGTCGCCCCTCGTTGAATGTCCGTCGTCCCTAATCAATGACCTAGATTAAAACAGGGACCATCTTCTTCTTCATTTTGGCGCGCATAATGCACTCCTCCTCCTCTCTTCTCTCCGCCTCCTCCTCCTCCCGCCAACTACCCACCCTCTCCTCCTCCCGCCACCACCACTACTACCACTCTCCCTCCGGTCACCACTTCTTCAACCACCCGCCTACTCCTTCCTCCGGCAAGCAAAGAAACACAACAAGAACACACAGTGGCGCCGCTAGCTTTCCTCCTTCCTCCGCCACATCTCCGGTAATTAGTTGCTTTTAGTTTAATTTTTATCAAATTAGTTGCTTTTAGTGGTAATTTTTGTCAAAATGTTAGGTTGTAGTTTACACTTGGATGCTATGAATATTTTCAATGGTTAAATTGAAGTATTCCTTTCGTGAGAATCCATTGCAATGTGATTTATCTTGTTATTTGGATTAAAGTTGAATCGTCTATACTGCTTTTCTTTTAGGATGAATCGTATTTTTCAATCTTGTTATACAATCGCCTATACTGCTTTTTCTTGTTACTAGTCGTATTTTTCAATCTTGTGCTTTTAGGATGAAAAACCTTACAAAGAACGTTGAGACGGTAATTTCGAACAAGATATTGTAGTCGCCGGGTTAGCAAACATGGATATTGCTTCAGTCACAGTAGTTAGAGGTGCTACAGAAAATCTCAATAGTTGTGGGATCTATTGCAAACCCCGTAGTTACGAGATCTACGTAAAATCTCGATAGTTGTGGATCTATTACAAACCCCGTAGTTACGAGATCTACAGTAAAATCTCGATTTCCTTGCATGTAGAATCTATACAATACTTTTCATTATAGTTGACAACTTGCTTTTGTAGATTTAACTTTATTTGAAAGTAATATTGTAGCATTGACTCAGACTTTGTGTATCTACCGTAATTTAGGTATCTATTTAGTGTCTGTGGTGCCCTAAGTAAGATCACAATATCAAGGTTTGTCCTCTCTTATACAAACCTTTATCTCATTGTCTGCTTTTTTGGGCAATTCTTGTTGTTGCTATACCTCATCTACACCTGTGTGGTTGCGCATATATTAGGATGAAATGGTTGCATTTTTGTATTTTGTTCTGCCTTTTAATGACATTGGTTGTGCTTAAGCCTTTCATGCTCTACATTTCATTATTCGACGAAGTAATGCATATAGATTGAAAACTACATCCAGCCTCATGATATATGGAATACACAATATCTCGTGAGCAATTTGAATCAATCACAACGAATTTATCTCATCCAAATCAATTTAAAAATCCTATCTTTTAGTTTCCTTATACAAACTGATAGCCTGTTTTAATTTCTGAATTTCAGTTATCTAAACGTGGTCAAATTAAGATGATCAAAGAATGGAATATGCTTATAATATTATGACTTATAAACCCTCAAATTTTCAGCTCGTTTGGACTTCAACCCGACATTCAAAAGGCCCATGAAGCCCAATTAACTCCCAGCCGGACAGAATTGATCATCCAGTTTTGTAGCCTGTTTTTACCTATGATAACCTCATCAAATTGAGATGCCTCCTTAACAACATTTGTTCATCATGATGTAAACTAGATTGTGTCCAAAAATCAGCTCATTTGGAGCTCATCTCGATGCTCAAAACGCTTAAGAACAGACATCAGACACTTCTGTGTACACATATAACAGCAGCCTATTGAGCTCAACTTCTTGCCATGATAACTAGCTCAAATTAAGATGATGTCAAAACTAAATTTGTACCTTATGATGTGAACTAGAAACCCTTAAATTTTCAGCTCATTCTAAGTAGTGTAGGGTACTTAAACATTCAGTGCAAGTCTGACACAGCTTTAAGTTTAAAACACAGCTTTGACAAAGATTTAGATTTTTCCCCAATCTTTGGCTCGATTTTTCATGGTGATGCAGCATATAAAAATGAGAGGTAAATGGTGCATCTTGTATCCTGCAAGCTCAGCTTTGATTCTTCTTGTTGTTTTTGTTTACTCGCTTATGTCTGCTCATTTTCAATTGCCAATGATCTATCGTGGTGCCTGTAGTCAATGGGAATGTTATCGTGTGGTGTCTAATAATTTTTCTCTCAGGCTACTATTTTTTTTTGGTGCATGAGAGCTTCTTTTATATGTGTTAGGTGTCAAAGCTGTGGAGTTTATTATTTGTCATGCGTAAGTTACCATTGCCTTTGTTGAAGAGAAGAAGATTTCCGAGGTTTGTTGATTTTGTTTGTGCAAGAATTTCGTGATTTTCCATTTCATTATTGTTGTGTAGAAAGGACTCCAAACATTATTAATATTTACAGATTTTCACTAAGTTGATTTTATTTTCACTAAGTTGATTTTATTTACAGATTTTCACTAAGTTGATTTACTATTTCGACTTGATTCAAATAGAGTATGATTGAACATTGAAATGTTGTTTGGTTTGTAAGAGATTTTCACTTCTAATAAAATGGACGTGATTAGTCACCCGCTTACATTCCCTGAGTCGCTTGGTTCCTCGGTTAGTTACTTGTAACATGGACACTAATAGTTAGTGTCCATGTTATTTTTGTTAGCCTACCATGATTATTCCTTTTATTTTGGCTACACATAATAGTTAGGTCGTTCGTGACTAATCATGCTAATGCTTTGTGCATTTGTACCGCTGAAGGTCATTGTGCTTACTAAGTTCAACTTTACGAACAAGCTTATCGCCGCTTAAGGTGAGTGTATTTAGGGTACTACCGCAAACCCGTGAGTTGTGGATCTATTACAAATCCCCGTAGTTAGGGGTACTACCGCAAACCCCATAGTTGTGGATCTATTACAAATCCCTCGTAGTTACGGGATCTACAGTAAAATCCCATTTTACTTGTTTATGGTAATAGTTATTTTCTCCGTCTCATTTTATTTGTTCTGCTTGACTTTTCAAAGAGATTTTGACTAGCATATTTAAAACTTTGAATCTCATTAAATGATCCAAAATTTTTACATTAAATATGCTAGTCAAAATGCCCTTGAAAAGTCAAACGGACAAATAAAATGGACGGAAGGAGTAGTATAGAAAGTCCCATCTTGCTCGCTTTTTTATACTAAAGCCTAACACTTCACTATAACCCCATCTTTAATTTAGCTTCTTGGTGAAAATATGAGTGCTTCAGTTAATAATATTTGTGTATAATAATCTGGCCAACGTCGTAAAATGCTCTAACAGATGAGTGAGATGCGATCATGGATGTATGATCAATGGCATCGACCACCTGGAGAGTGGGTTGAAGATCGAGTACATTAACGGTGTAGATGCTTTCTTGACTTTTGCTTGTGAAAATACGGAGACGCCGGATATGATTCGATGTCCATGTAAGAAGTGCAATATCATGCGATTATACATGTAGAAGATGTAAAACTTCATTTATTAAAATGGGGATTCATGCCGAGATATTATGTATGGACTTCCCATGGCGAAGAAGAAGTAGTTGAGCCTCAAAACGTTATGGAGGACACTTCAACTCATAACCAACTAGACATGAATGTTAACTCTTTCATAGAAATGGTATGATGCCGCACCGGTCCATCTTTCAATGTACCGTAAATGGAAACGGTGGATGAGGAACCAAACCCAAAAGCTAAAGAGTTCTTCAAATTATTGGAATCGGCTAAAAGCAACTTTGGCAAGGAAGCAATGATTCAAGATTGTCCTTAATAAACCAAGCTACTTAATTTGAAGTCAAAACACAATGCTTCACAAAGTTTGTTCAATGATCATTTGACATTATTCTCGCTTAACTTGCCTCGAGAGTCATGATATGCCTAAAAACTTCTACGAGGCGAAGAAGCTTGTTAAAGCATTAGCTCTTCCTCATGAGAAAATTGATGTTTGTGCAAATGGTTGCATGTTGTTCGGAAGGAAGACTCCAATTTACATGAGTGTAAGTTTTGCCAACATCCTAGATATAAAAGTAGGGCTCGTACCTCATCCGGGAAAGGAAATAATGTGCCATTCCGAGACTCGCACTACTTGCCATTGATACCCCCGCTTGCGCCGATTGTACGCTTGTGAGGAAAATGCAAAGAATATGACGTGGCATGCGTAACGGTCTTCGTAAGAAGGAAAAATGGCACATCCATCTCGATTCAGAGGCATGGAAAGATTTTGATCGACAATACAAAGAGTTCTCTCAAATCCTCGAAATGTTAGGCTTGGCCTGTGTATCGATGGATTTCAACCGCTTGGCCAATCAGGAAGAATTTTTCTTGTTGGCCTATTCTTGTGACAATATACAATCTACCTCCTTGGTTGTGCATGAAGAAGCCGCTTATATTTCTTTCGTTGTTAGCTCCCCCGGACCGTAAAACCCAAACATAAGATTGACATATATATGCAACCACTGATTGATGAGCTACTACTTTTGTGGAATGAGGGCGTTGAGACATACGATGCATATCGTAAGCAGAATTTCATGTTGAAAGCAACTTTGATGTGGACAATCAGTGATTATCCTGCATATGCTATGTTGTCTGATGGAGCACGGCCGAAAATTGGCATGTCCTTATTGCATGGGTAAAACTGTGGATTTAGCTTGGAGAACGGGCGAAAAGTTTGTTTCTTTGATTGTCATCGAAAGTTCTTGCCCCTTGGTCATAGGTATAGAATAACAAGAAAAACTTTCGCAATAACGTGGATCGAAGAGAGCTTCCACCTCCATGTATGACCGTGGTGATGTGTGGGATCAAGTGAAGGATTTACCTAAGATGTGTGACACGGGTGGAGTAGTACTCGCCTTGCCCGGTAAAGGGCAATCACATAATTGGGTGAAGAATAGTCCATTCTGGCGACTTCCATATTGGAAGACAAATGGAATCAGAAACAATTTGGATCCAATGCACATCATCAGAAACGTGTTTTGCAATGTGTTCTACAATCATCGAATGGACATCAAGGGTAAGACAAAAGATAATGGTGCGTCTAGGGAAGACTTGAAATTGTATTGTAATCGTCCGGAGTTACACATCCGACCTAATGAAAATAAAAAACCACTTGCACGATACGAGTTAGACAAGGAACGAAAAGTGGTGGTCTTGCAGTGGCTTAAGAAGTTAAGGTTTCCGGATGGATACTGTTCTAATTTGTCTCGATGTGTTGATCTGAAAGCATTGACATTGCATGGGATGAAAAGCCATGATTGTCATGTGTTCATGTTGCGTCTTCTCCCAGTGGCATTTCGTGAAGTCCTTCCATCTAATGTACGCCAGATATGGTGGGATGACTTCAAGGTACATATGTGAGAATAAGTTTTTGTAATTTTTTAATTGTATTTAGAAATGCTTATCAATACTTAATTGATGCTGCATTTTTGTTCGTGGCAAATACATTGGTCCATTTCTAAGGACGACGAGGGCCTTGTCGATCATTATTTGAAAACGGTGTGGTGAGAGGTTAAAAGATATGTCGTTCACGGTTCGTATATGCTATGCTACAATGGAAAAGATTCCCGTGGATACCGTGTGAATGTTGTTTGAAAAGTTGCTTGAGTATTGGGAATCAAGATTTTATGAAAGTTTCCACCGCAAATAAATCAAACAGAGTCGATTTCGTAAGAGGGTCTTCCAAAGGCAAGTACGCCGCGGGATCAAGATCAAGCCATGATGTAAAAGCGCGCATGGTATTACAACGGGTTACAAACTTGTCATTTATGATTACTACTTTTACTAATAGAAACGTAAACGAAAAAATCGATCAATAAATTAGAAAGAACTTCGTACTAATGATGAGTTAATTGTTTTTCGTGAGAAGGTGCTAGACGCCCCGTTGTTATTATGGAGGTGTTTATGTTCACACACACAAACAAGAAAGATAAGGTGCCTATTGATGATAGTGTCAGCAGCTTATTGAGGTAACAAAATTGTTTTACTTTTTCAGGTTGCTTTAATGTCTTCAATGATTTGCTTCCTTCATTTTTTTGACACATTTGTCTAAGGTTTTAAATAATAATGGAGTTTGGTTGCCATAGTATGCCACTTTTTCTTCAATTTAGTTGGGTTTCTTTTAGTCATCATTCTTGTAAAATGATTTTGCATGATTTTGTAAATCATACCGATGTGAGGACAATCGCTTGGTAAACGATATTTTAGTGTGTTTCGTTGTCATATAATGATTTTGTAAATCATACCGATGTGAGGACAATCTTTTAGTATATTCCGTTGTCTTATACCCACGCAATTGACATTTTGACTTTTCTTAGACTATCATTCTTTCTCAATAGTTGTCTAAACTTTAATGAGTGAATTGGAACTTATTGACGAGACAATGTATTGTAAGATGTCATTTGTTTATGTTATGTCATTCTCACTACTTTGCATGTCTTTTATGGTATAGTATATTGTGAAACACCTTTCTAAATCCTCACAGAGCTTTTCGTAGAGAGAATGCCGAACGTATTTGAATATTTTGGCAAGAAAGATCCAATTCCGTATGAGTTGTTACGTGAAGCCGATGAGGTGTTTCGAAATGTGCGGCGTGTGTAAAGAATGGACGATTAAAGGCTTGGGTAATTTATCTTCGTAATACACGAGTGGATCGCCATCACACGATGCCAAATGAGGTTTTGACGCAGCAGTATCACAGCCTTTCGTAAGAAAATTCTAGGTTGCGTGAAGACCTTTCTCCAGACGTGAAAGTTTGGCCGAGGAGAGAGAGAGCAACGGTCGCACAATCTGCAATGCAAAGCGGAGATAGCAAGGATTGCGCAGCTAGTCCAAGGATTCCTCCATACCTGTAGTGCTTGATAGTGGAGGATTATGGATTGTTCATATTTTGCTATGTATTGTGTTGTCTCTTTATTTTGTTTTGGGAATCCTAAGTGGAACAATATACGCTTTTGTAACTTAATAATTAGCTATATGGAGCCTTTATTGACTTGGTTTGGTTGATGCATTAGTTAAATATTGTGTTAGTTTTTCATAAATTGTGATTTATTTGGACAGTGGAATGAGAATTTACTTAATAAATCAAAATAAAAAAATATAATTTTCCGACGGAGTAGTGACGTAAATTCGCCGGACATGTTATGAAAATTACCGACAAAAGTCGTCGAATTTAGTCGGAATAATTAAGCAAATTTTCGCCGGAAATTACGCCGAATAAATGGTCGAAGTTCGTTGGAATCATTTCGTAAGAACTTCGTCGCTAATTTTGTCGGAACCATTCGTAGCAAATTTTGTCATTGAGGTCGCCGGAAATTTCGCCGGAAACAATCGTCGGAAATTTCGTCGAAATTGCGCCGGAAATTTCGTCGGAAAGATTCGCCGGAAATTTCGTCGCTATAGTCGCCGGAAATTTCGTCGCAACGCGCTTTCAACGGGCTTTTTCCAACACCCCATATTTCGCCGAAATTGGTCGGAAACATGTGTTTCCGGCTAAATTTCGCGTAGAAATGCCGAAAATTCTAGTAGTGACATCACCAACTACTACGAGATCATGCAAGAGTCGCACAAAGAGGAAGCGGGGCGGATGCCATGAAGGAAAAGCAAGCAGACGCCAAACTCAAAACTCAAATTTCTCGCTCAAACCATTAATTAATATCTTTGGCAGTGACATCGGAGCTTGGGGCAGTGTCGATTCTATGCTAAGGTTCACCATAGGCAAGCGTATGAAGAATATCATGGTTATCGAGGAGTAGGTAGATTTGAACATGATCTTCAAGGATCTCGAGACATTGTATATGTGAATTGCAAGACAAAACCACAAGAATACCACGCGTAAACCCGGTAACAAAACTCAATAATAATCGAAATAAAATCTATCTTAAATATGATAAAATATGTAACAAATACTAGCGTTGCACTTAGACCAAGCATAGGCGTAAATGATTCAATTGTTACAATAGTGCTTAAAATGATATCGAAATGGGGGTAAAAAGTCATGATTATTTGTGGCAATTTGTCTCTCACAATTAACCTTTAGAGTCACGCTCAAAACATAAACCATTAACCATCCTCTCATCAATGATTAAATATTTAAGTCGTTACTTTAATATCCAATTTTGAAAACAACAATTTTCAAAATTATTTGAGGTCATTCATATTCTAAAAATCCAATGTCTTGAAAATTAATTGTCATCTTATGACAGAATGGCCCACTAGATATCATCGTATCCGATTAATTAGTCTATTCATTAAAACACATTTGAAGTGATTACATCATATCATGAGTATCCATTTTATTTGATAATTAAAGTCTTAGAGCACAATATCGGATACATAGTCTCTTCAAAAAACTTTAGTTACTAAAACGTAATTACTCATTCAATTGCTTATTTTAATATGATTTAAAAACTTAATCATTTCATTGACAGTACAGATTTTTTAACAATCGAGATAAAAACAAAGAAATAAAAGATTACCTAAAATCACCAACATAAAAATAAATATAATTAGAGCGCACCAAAACGGGGCCGGAGAGACGGTTAACCTTAGATCGGGGGCACGATAACTGGTACACCAGAGGTGCGTCCTTCCCGTTGTTGTTTACACATTCAAAATAAAAATTAGATTGTTTATTATTTTTTTTGTCCCACTAATGAACTACCCCCTGTTGATTACCTAGAATTTAAGGAAAAAAATTAATGGCCAGGATCGCATTTGGTTATCCACATTCCCTTGCAGTGGTCGATCAACCAGAAAAATATGACAAGTATGTAATATTTTATCAATCATATATCTATGTGACTTTTTATTGTTGACATGATAGTCGAGACTTTTTGAGTACATTTCGTATCATCATATAAAAAGTCGTTTTTCATGTGGTATATCCAAGACGCGATATACCATACAAAAATTTCCCATTTTTGTTGATGGAAATTGGTTTTTTATCTTTCAAAAGTACATAACTTTTCTTATAAATATTCCACATAAGATAATTATAACCATATTTTCAATAACATGATACAAATTTAAACATTATCCATTAAATATGTTATGTCGGAAATGGCGTATCATTTTGGTTGGAGGCGGTTCTTGAAGTTATTTATTGATAAATGTTTCTCGAGATATACAACATTAGAAGGATCGAGAGGCCCTTTAACTCTGTCTATGCTTTTAATAACTGCCCTTGCTGGAATCACGCTTCTTGAAAGATCTGATGATGTTTTATAGCTTAAGCATGACGAGAATCCCTACAAAAAAAGAGTGCGTACGTAATTAGAGGCCACAAGTGAGAAGGGAAAACTCAAAATTAAAAAGAATGTCCAAGACATGAAAGAACATCAAGAAATCGGTTATTTAATTATTTATTCATTTTTTTGGTGAGAAATGAACATCGGAAACTGACATAATTTTGTATCAGATTATTCATGTACAGTTTATATGGTAATTGAACAGCATAAGAACCATTATCTAGACACAAGCCGGTCTGATCTATATGAGCTTCCATGCCTGAGTAATTAAAGTGTTAGATCTTTCGGGGCAAGTTTGGTGTTGAGAAAAGCTATGAATCTTTGCACTACATGATGAGAATAATTGTCATGATAGTATCAACTACATAAACTAATACATAAATTGAATTTTTTTCTTTCGAATATTAATAACAACAAAAGATACAAAGATTACAACCGGACAACCGCCAGAACAATGCTGGACAAACACCGCAACATTACCAGCCTACTATTGGACAGAACCAAAATAACCGAATGGAAGAAAAACAACAAGGAGAGAACCCATATTCCACCAAATATTGTATCATTAAAGAAAATTTGAATTGGTAAGAGAATAAATGGAACAATTATTCATTACCGCTGATGTCTATAATTGAATTGAAAATCAACCAACACCGACCAGCATCATTCGTAGTGACCGATAAAATCTGAGAACAAAATAAATAAACCAAAAGAGGACGGATCCAAATTTCAGAGCTTTGCGGGCCAGGCTCATTATGTTTGCGAGACAAAGTTAGTTCGCAGATGAACTCACACCGAGCTCCGCAGATCGGCCTCCTCAGAAAGCAAGTCCGCAGGACGGACAGAAATTCAGAGCACTGGATGTAAGGCTCAATACGTTTGCAAAGCTGAGACTAACTCTCAAAAACCTTTCCACCTCGGAAGACGTGGGCACGAATGACAGCGTCATAACAATAACACTGCCACCTGGCAGAGTAGGTCACTGTAAAATTCTACAAATTACCTTAACCCATGAACCAACTCAAACAAACAAGTCTAGATGACAGTGGCCGAACAACACCTCTAACAGATACCGCACAACAAGTAGTTCAGTCAGATCCCGGGAGGGTCGGACTAGCCCTCGCCACGTGTCATATTTATATTGGCTAACCATTAAGGGATGACAGAGAGTTAATACATAATAAGGGCCAGGAGCCTTAAAGACATACCTAATGGTAGGTATTGAACCCCAGGTGGGAGATTGGCAGAAACTCCTCCTCCAGCCGCCGCAGGTCGGCCAAAGCTTGGTGAAGAGAGTCATGTCGGGCCGGCCATAAGTGGCCTTGTGGCTCAAAGGCAGACGCAGAGCAGCGACTCCCGGTCATTATTCCACTGCTGGATAACTAAAGATAAATAAGAAAAGAATTCTAAGTCATAAAGACTCCAATCCTGACATTTAAATGTGTCCATAATTATCCTTAAATCATAGGGATTTACATGTATTAATCCTTAGGGAATAATAATAATAATAATAATAATAATAATAATAATAATAATAATAATAATCTTTGCAGGACAAGGAAATGGATGAGACGTCCGCTATATAAATAACTCTAATAAACTACGAAAGACTTGATTCCAATTCAACTATTAGATACGTAGGAAACTTGAGAGAAATATCTCTCAAAATCGCCTAAAAATCACCAAAAACATCCTCGCTTATATTACCCAAGATTAAACGGTCCGGATAACTATTAGACGAAATCCAAGATCGCCAGCTTGGTTAATGGGTTGTCATTCCTCAAATGCAAAGTTAGGTTGTGGAAATAAGCTTCCATTAAGGGCAGAGTAGTACTAAAAAGGCAACCATTTAACTTTTGACCATTCATAATAGGAAGGACCATATACCTTCAAAGTAGATAGTTATCTCTTATGGTCCAACCTGCGGGTTTTGAATGCCTCAATAATTACATAGACAAATGACCCTGGAAAATATCTGAGTGTTTGAGGTATGACACATAACATTGAGAGTTTCTTCAACCTTATGCTTAAATGCACAATAAGACTATAGGCCTCCAATAGTTAGAGTGTTTTAGCAAGTGGCCCTCAACCGCAGTAGGTTCTCCCAGCTTTTTTTAAGCCTAGAGCCAAAATCTCTCCAAGAACCATTTGCGTAGAGAACACATGTTGAGGCCTAAGGAAATCATACTCGAATGTGCATGCGTAGCAAATATAGAAACTCATATCAACATTATCATGAGTTATTGTAAAGGTCATTTCTTATGTTTCCTTTTCCCACTTTAATTTCCATTTATAAATCGATTGTGAAATCTCTCAATGCAACTCTAATCTAATCATGATTTTTCAATAAAAAAGAATTCCATCTAATGTGTGTCGTAAAAGCGCAATTGATTGTGCTTAATATGTGTACGTGCATTCATAATATCACAACCTCAGTTTTCTTAGCGAATTCATGCCTATAAAGTTGATTTCATCATGCATATAGTGTTGATATCAAGGAATCTTTAAGTCAGTAGCTAAAGCTTCCACCATCAAAATCATTGTTTCACTTGTTGTGTAATAAGGCTTTAATTAAATGGGCCTTTTCACGAAATAAGTTTATATGCCTTAGCCGGAAGGATTATGAATGAGAATAATATAATCCTGACAATGTATGCAAACCGAAAACGGCTATCTATTGTCTCAAACAAGCTCTATGATCCTAGTTTGATGCTTTTACATCTCAAATGGATGTTTTGGGATTTTCCTCAATCCATTTTTTATTCATTTATTTTGTACTTGAAAGTTCCGATCAATCAATTTTTGTATCACTATGTAGATGATATTGTCGCGACAACTATACTCATCATCCGGTGTATAGATTCATTGTTACTATCAACACCAAATTTGCTTTGAAAGATCTGTCTTATTTCAAAGGAATCAAGCTCATATAGATCGATAGACAGGATCGTGTTCGGATCATAGTTCTTATGCTACTCAATTACCATATAAAATGTGCATGTATAACCCGATACAAATGTCCAACTCCTTTTGGGTAGGATAACACCTTCATCCTTATCACTAAACTACAATGCGTAATCTTAGTCTTTGGGAAAGTGCAAGTGGAGTGACGATGCTAGAAATCGCCTTAACAAAATCTGATCTTTCTTTCTATTGACAACCTCGCACAAGTTTCAAGAACAACAAGAACGATAAAAAGAGGGGTGGTTTTAGGTGGTTTAGATCGCACTTGAGGTGATACTTTTCAAGTCGCCACGATCCAATATGTGAATTGGAATCAAGTCTTCGTAGTTCTTTGGATTGTTTATATAGAGGGCTTGTGCACTCGCTGTGTGTGGCGTGTCCATGGTGGGCTCTTATTTCGTGTTCCCTAAGGAAAAGATAATGATGATGTGATCCCTCGATTTTAGGAGATAATTATGGGCATATTTGAATGCTAAAATCAGAGTAGTTATGATTAAGGATTCTTCCCATATTTATCTGATTTAATGTACACGCAGAGAGTTTGGTCCGAGGGGACTTAGGCCGACCTTCCGAGGTCGGGCACGAATAGCCTGAGCATATGCACCAGCCGACTTGCAAAGGTCGGAGGAAGGTGACCGAACTCTTCCGGGCCTGATACTGGTTCCGGGTCCTCAAGGAGTATTTTCTCTATCTTCATTTATGGTTGGACTATTATAGGGTCACACGTGGCGAGGTGCCGATCCGATCTCCGCCATGGAGGATTACAAGATTTGACCTTCACGGGCCATTTGTTACTTATGTCGTCAACTACCTCAATCAAGATATATATGCAACCTCCCAACCTAGACCATTGGTGGGTTGTGAAGGCACTCTATTTCATGGTTCACACTCTAACCCTATCGCTTATCTTCATCTTCAAACCTTCTCAGATGCATATCAGGTTGTTCATCATTATGACGGAAAATCCTTAACTAGGTATCTAGGATATTCACATACCCCATAGAACTCCAAAAAACAACATGTGGTTTCTAGGTCCAAGACAAAATCAGAATATCAAGCCTATTGGGAGCTAAAGTTTCGTGGACTAACTGGATACTGAAAGAGCTTGGTATTTAGTAAACATAGATTTCTTTGATCTGGTGTGACTACACATGAGCAATTTCATTAGCATATAATTCAATCTAGCATGCTAGGACCAATGAAATTGAAATTGACACTCATTACATTCAGAATTAAGTCCCATGAAAAGAATTCCAGGTCTACTATGTTTCTATCTGGAAATCAGGTTGCAAATGCCTTGGCCATAGTCTTGTCTGGTTCTCAGTTTTACTTTTTCAAGTCCACACTCAATGTTGCATTAATAATACCATTATGTTTGTTAGAGGAGAACTGTTAGAAATATTAGTGATACCTAACTAATGGTGTAGCGAAATGTCTATCTATCTAGTTACGCTACTGTTCTTGTATTCATGGTACAAAGTCTCGGCCGTCTCATATCCGACTCGGCCTTCTCGTGTGGCCTTCTCGTGTCCGACTTAGTGAGTACCGATACAACTTTACAGATTCATCTCCTAACAGGCTCGAATTGGATTGATATCGATAAAAGTCAGCCGGCAGATATCAGCCAATTTTCACGGATTCAGTCCCGATAACGGCCGATTTTCACAGATTCAGTCTCCCGATATTGATATCCTAGCAGGGAAAAGTCTTGTATAAAAAAAAAAGCATACAAATCAATCGTCTTAGAATTAAGCTAAAATTCATTTTCTGTAAAGGGATTTTGGTATATACCTTGAATATGATGACTTCAACTTCTTCTCCATCAACCACAGCATTAACAATCAGAACTTCATCTCTTGCAGATTGACTGTACATCTCTAGCAGTGCAATCTCTTCATTATATCCATATGCATCTTCTTCTTCATCTTCATCCTCCATCATTCTTGATCTCTTTCTAGCTTTGTATTTTAAACTGATACCTCCATTTCTCCTCTCTAGCTTCAACGAGGCAGTGGGAGAGTCAATGCTGCGGCTTTCTCCATTGAAAGTTGCAGACTGTTGTTGAAAGAGAAGGGAAGAACGAGTCCATGGATTTGGAAGCTGCTTCAGCATGGGATAAGGTGGAAGTGATGGTAAGCCGTATGCGGTGAATATGAGATCGGCTCAATGACAGTTAATTTGGACTTAATTTTAGAACAAACAGAATTCCGATAAGGATAGGCCAATGTCATTTCATATGCATTAAAGGCAAACGTTCAATTACTAGTTTGGTCCCAAAATCTATAAGTGGTTAGGATTTTTCACACTGATTATGAAAATTGTAAGCTGTAAATAATTTGAATGTTAAAAGTTTAGAATAAAGTTTGACTCTCAATTTAATAGTTTTAAAGTAGATGAATTATAATAAATTAAGAGCAAAAATGAAAAAAGGGTGTAATAAATAATCCACTGGTATTCTAAATGGATTTATATTAAGAAAAAATTCAAAAGCCTAAACCGATTTGTATTTTGGGATGAGAGGCAGTATGTCGTTGAATAATATCAATTCTGTTTCCAAATATTAGTCCTTTTTATTTTCACATATATTAAGAAGAATTTAATTATTTAAAAGGATGATTTTTAACTTATTAGGGGTAATAGAATGACACTAAAAATCTTATTTAGTTATAAGACATTCTAATTTTAAAAAAAAACTTATTTAGTTATAAGGACATTCTAATTTCAAGTGGATAAAGAGGAAGAAGGAAAAAAAAAGTAAGAAAGGGAAAAAGAAAGAAGCTCTCAAAGGAAAAAAAAAAAAAAAAAAAACACAACACGTTCAAAGCAGTTTTTTTTTTTTTTTTTTTTTTTTTTTATTTTTAATTCATCATACGCCTAAACGTCATATATTTTGATCTAAAACTCTGATCATCATAATTTTTCACTAAAATTCATATTTTTCGCCTTCTTTATTCTAAATCAAATTTTATATTTTTCCGAATACATTTCAAAAATCAATTTTTTTCTTCATAAAAATCGACGCGGGCGTATTGATCACCGTCATACATTGACAACCGACATCCATTAACCATCCCGATGCAATGACCGCGATTCATTGAATACCATGATGTATTGACCGCCGCGATCCATTGACAACTTTGATCGCTGGCATCTCATTGTATAAGTCATCAATGCCATCAGATCTCGACATCAATGTCATCGCGATAAGTCAACAATGTCCATTGCGATCGACATCAATGCCACCGCATAAGTCATCAATGCCATCAATGCATAAGAAAAAAAAAAAGAAAAAAAAAACGAACGAAAGAGGTTTTTATTTTATTTTTATTTTTAAATTCATCATATTTATAAACGTCCATATATTTTGATCTAAAACTCTGATCATCATAATTTTTCACTAAAATTCATATTTTTCGCCTTCTTTATTCTAAAATCAAATTTGATATTTTTCCGAATAAATTTCATAAATCAATTTTTTTCTTCATAAAAATCTACGTGGCGTATTCATCACCATCATACATTGACCATCTACCCCGATGTATTGACCATCGGGATCCATTAACCACCCCGATGCAATGACCGCGCGATTCATTGAATACAATGATGTATTGACCACCGCGATCCATTGACAACCTTGATCGGTGACATCTCATTGTAGTCATCAATGTCATTGCATCGACATCAATGTCATTTGCGATCTCGACATCAATGTCACCGCATAAATCATCAATGTCACCGCATCGTACATCAATGTCATCGCATAAGTCATCAATGTCACCGCATAATCAAGAATGTCACCGCGATAAGCCCGCACTCACCAAGATGATCATATAGGGCACTCTTGTCAATCTCTTGATGATGGTAACTCTTGCACACATAAAACAAACACACTCTACACTAATAGGCCACCAGATTAACTATCACCAAAGAACTCCAACCAAAAATCCACCAACCATAATTGTTGTAAGCACACCATGATTATCCCCACCATTAACCACAATCGATGAGAATATAGTGTGATCACCCACAAATAGCCATATACACAAAAACAAGGTCGAAAGCCATCATGGTCCTGCGCTTTAACAATTGATAGCTCTTTTCATAGTTGCAAGCTCATAAACCGGCTCCAATATAAAACCACGCTAGCCAAATGCCATAAAGCACTTATATCAACTCGCAAACCCAAGAAAGCGGGACAAAGACAACCATAAGAGAAAAAAAACAACCCCAAACTATGAGTATCCACATCTATTATAAGCAGCACTAGAAACCCAAAAAAGACTTAATCGTAAGCCATGCACCATGGTGAGTGAAACCCATAAGAAGGTAATAAAAAGCCTCCTAGATCGTACTTGTGCTGCGAAAGCAAAAGGGACTATATCATCTATTATAAGCACCCAAATACACTGTCAACTAATTAGTAAAACAAAATCTATGAATGCTCTGAATGTTTCTCCTAGACGTGTTATTGTGTCACTGCTTCAGACATTAATGTCACTGCATAAGTGATCAATGTCACTGCTTCAGACATCAATGTCACTGCATAAGTCATCAATGTCACTGCATCGAGACATCAATGTCACCGCATAAGTCGTGAATGTCCCCGCATCAGTCATCAATGTCACTCCATCAAGTAGCATGTAAATCGAAAAAATATTTCTTAATTCGTAGTTCTTGTGCTTACACTTGTTTGTCAAAATGCATATAAACACAGGGAGACCGTAAGTAAATGAGGATCGTCTTTTTTTATTTAGAAATATCAGGTTCCATTGAATGAACATATCAAACGCCATTTAACACCATAACGATTTCGTTAGAACCTTAATCAATCTTACTTAAGAGTCAAAATATCAACACGCATCGCTTCAAGTCCGCATCGCCACGGCAATCATGGCATCAATGACCACATCACCATTGTAGATCCAAGGTTTTGTACAGCCAAAAAGAATCATGAGCTCTACTCTTGAGTTCCTCACAAGCATCGGCTTCCTAGATGAGCCATGTCGAGAGAGTGATAACAGTTGAAAGAATTAAATACTTAAATACGGTATTCTCTTCCTTCCTCCGATTGGAATGCAATGGACAATATTCTGAAAGAAAGAAAAAACAAAAATTCAAAATAACCAGGAAAGAAATATCAAGACCATAATCTAATAAACATAGGGAAGAGGCATACTATTAAAGCAAAGTTCTAAAGTCACCACAGACTTGATTTCGCTCTAAAGTCACCATAGTTAAGAGACAGATCTTTTCATTTATAGCCTGTGAATTCAAACCACGAGAGTACATTTTCACCAACGCTGCTGATTGCAAAGTGCAAATTTAAAAGTCTTTAAAACCAATCTTGCAAAAGTGGCTCAACCATATCTCCTAAAATCATTTCACTGTCTTCCAAGTTCATTTTTATGCCTTAAGTATATCATTATCCTTTCCTTAACAGACAGGTTCGGTTCCAATAGTCAACTACTTGCCTTCTTCACACCCAAAGTTGAAAAAATCATCATGGTAACTTTGAAAATAAAAAAAATAAAAACCACGTTTACACAAATTTAAGAACACAGAGAGCTAGAAAATCACACATGGTTTAATTTAATCAGATTCATAAAACAACCAGGAAACTAAACTTCAATCAATAATAAAGAAATTACCTGGTTAAGACAAAAAAGAACCGCACCAACAGCTGATCAAATCCGGAAAGGAATGAGCTGGTAGTCGCCTCTTCTGAGGCTCTAGCGGCGGCATATGAATTCCAATCGGCCAGCAACGACGACGAATTGGAAGCGGCCATTGGTAGCTGTTGTTGATCTGATGAAAACCACTTCTGCATCTTCACTAGTGCAGCTCTCGGTTAGTGTGAAGCAAAACCCGAGGTTAGGAAACAGACTTGTCGTAGTAATTAAACAGACAATCTTAAAGAAAAAATTAGAACGTCCTTATAACCGAATAAGTTTTTTGAGTGTCCTAAATGATCATTAAATCTCTAACGACGGCCTTATAACTAATATCCACTATTAAGAAAGTGTCGCGTGTCAAAAATATTCAGGGGAAATAACAAAAAAATATATTATTGATTATTATTAATACAATATTTATAAATTAATAAATATTAGTTAATTGTTAACAAATTATAGTCTACAACAAAAAGACTCTTTAGCCACGGATGTTTTTGCCACGACGGTATGTCGTGGTTAATGTTTATTTTTAGCCACAACAGTTGTCCCAAATGAAAATTGATTTAAATATTTTAAATTGTTATCAATATTAGCCACAACAGCTGTAGCTAATAGTATTCCCGCTTATTTTATATTTGGCGCTAAGTGTATTAGCCGCAACAAACCGTGGGAAATAATTTTGAATTTTGGCGAAAAGTAATGGCGGTAATTCTCAAATATTTTTAGTCACGACTGTTGTGGCAAATAATTTTAACACCAATAACAAAGCCACCTGGATGCTGACATGCCCACTCATTTCCCACGATACAACGTGGCTATTATTCTTCTGAGAATAACAAAGCCATTTGTTTTTAGATAAGTTTTAGGTTAACACCCTCGTCATCCTCTTCGCATCACCCTCGCATCTTCTTCTTCATGAGTTCCTCAAATTCGCTCCACAAATTCCACCTCTAAATTGCCTCGAGTTCCACAAATTCCTCATATTGTATCCCTAATAGACTACTTTGATTTCTTTTTTCAAGCTTTACCTCAGAATCCAAAATCGGTATATATATTTTCACAAACCTGCAGCAGAGCATTGAAGAGAGTGGTTTTAGAAAGGTCCAATTGTCGTGCATCCCTTTAAGATGATTTTATAGTAATGTAGTGATGAGTGAAGATCATAGCAACCGACAAGCAATGTCAAAGGACCAAAAGACACCGATATCTCAAGATTTGGAGGTAGAGATCGATAAAATTTCATGGTTCATTTTACGTTCTGCTTTGTAGGAACAAAAACTACCTCTGCTTTTACAATTATGCAATATCTCGGTCGAATTCAAAAGGATGTATGCAAAATTAGATGCTTTTCTCGCGGCATTATGTTTTGACATATTTAGACATGTTTCCGTATCTTGGATAGAGTATCGAGCATATGTTTATTTGATTTTTTATGTTTCGAAAAGGAGTGGCAATGAATCGATGAAGGTTTATATTCTTACATTGTTATAAATGATGGGATTTCTTGTATGTTAGATCGGATCCCCAAGAAGTTTATTATCATTGTAGAAATCTATAGCTAATATTGATTCAAATTGCACAATGGTCATTTCATAATTTTGTTGGATTATCGACAACTAAATCTTGGATTATCATCGTAAATCGATTCTCTACATATATTGTAATGCTTGGATCTTCACACGGTGCTTTCTAGGTTCAATAAGAGATTGATGAAAATAATTGTAACAAAGACTCAGTAATTGTTTGGTCGGCTTATAGTGTCTTCTTCTTCGCTTTGTAAACCGAACCACCGTCTTGCAGACTCATCATATTCAATGGACTTGCTTGTACTTTTAGTCCTCTTGTACGGATCGTTTGTGGGTTATGCTCGTTCATGGTGTTTGTGTTCACGCCGATATTGTGAAAAGAATTCATACCGCTTTACGTAATCGCTACTCTTTACTCATTTCCTTTGTGATGCGATTCGTAGTTTTCCGTCTAAAGCGGTTTCATTGAACTTGATTGTCATTACTTGCTTTTGGGCTTCATCAAGTCGTGTTTGCACAGATTAAAGTCGCTTTGGATAGATCATGTGCTTCGTTAATCGCTTGTGCACATGCCTCACGCCGTTCTTTAACAATCGTTTTCGAGGACGTGAAGGGTACTAGATCGTTGTTCGTTGTTTGACCGTAACAATGTCTCGATATCCTTCTCTTTTCTTCTACCCATGACTCAAGCGCAACAACTTTCGATAAGGCGTCGTTTCTACGCGTTACGGGATTTTTGTAGCTCGGTATGAAGATCACGTGTCTGTCTCTCGAGCTTCTCGATGTATCTCTTTGCTCACTCCAGCTTATGTTTTTCCTTCCATCGCCTCGCTTCTCTGTTTTGCAATATTCAAATAGTTAATATTTGATAAAGGATTATACTATGAATCATGTATTTTGTCCTCCCATATCACGCTTTTTTGATTGGCCACTCAAAGTAAGTTTTTTATTATTTTTATTTCATTTTTTTGGGATCCTTTGATCACTGTACAAACATCCTCAATGGAGTGCATATCATCCTCAATGGAGAGCATATCATCCTTCGTGTTTGTTTGTCCGTGATAATCGTGGATAATTACGCCGATGATTGAGTGACTCGCATATGTACACACATCTGCGTATATTCCTAAGGTTTTGCGAAAATATCATAATCAAAAGTTCCTACCATGCGAAAACATGTCTCTGTTCAAGCCAATGGATCTTCCCTATCACAAAGCAAAGACTTAGACAGGACATATGATCGGGTATAGTCATATGAATTTTCTTTTACTTCCTGTGTTCTTCAAAATTGGATGCAACTTTTATACAAATCTTGGAACATTGCATGATTTTAAATTTAGTGACAAAATGTAGTAATACTAAACAACTTCATCCAATTAGATTATGCGATCGAAACTTGGGATTGGGCGATGGAGTCATATTTGCGAATCAATGGTTCCGATTACACAATAAGGATCTTCAATTCGATGGCGGTGAGCTTCGAGGTGATTTTTTCTACGAGGAACTTCAATTTAGTTAAGGATTTGCAGAGCATTGAGTTTCCCAATTCTTTGTCGTAGGATTAATCGGACCTACCTCTCGCTTTTGTTGATGTTGGCATGGAGGATATGATTCATGAATTTGTGTTTTAGATAGAAAAAGTAGTTTATGGATGCTTAATGTTCTAAAAATCAAAACTTGAAACTTCTATAGTATTATTAGAGCTTTTGGTTTGTACTGAATTGTGTGTTATAATCCTTGTCTTTGTTGCATGAAAGATAAGAACTTTGTAGGTAGAGTACTATATTTGCTTGCGCAGTATTTGCATTCTCCATTTCTTTTCTAGATCTTGTTTTTTTATTTTTTTATCTGGTATACGGGATGGTAGAGCCCATTGTGCATTTGGTTGAATTCTAGTTTATCTGCAGATTAAGTAGAAAAAAAAGAAGGTAAAACCTTGGAAAAGTGCTTGTATATTAATGGTAATTATTATATGAATTTCCGGTAAGTGACTTGCTAGTCTGCGGGCGTTATATTTTTTTTTCACAGGATGTGTGGGAATGGAGTTAGATGCTTTGCCAAATTTATTGCTAAGCTTGAAAATTTGAATGGAAGACAAGTGTGTATAGCTCAGTCCTCCCTTCATAATGTGGTTCTTGTCCATGTAGAAGTTGACTCTAATGATTTTTCTTATTTGGTATCTTTATTGTGTATATTGAAATTTCTCGTTGCTTTGTTTTCCGTTTCACTATACACACGGAGTCTGCTTTATTGTTCCTAAAATCCAAGAAGATGGAAAGGTAATTAGGATTCTTGTTTGCGTCTTTTATTGTTTAAATTGTTGATGGCACTTAAGGAGCGGGGGTTTTGAAATGTGTTCTTGTTCAAACCTTATAAAAGTTCTAATTTTTAGAATCTTTTGGTTCCAAATTTAGGTCGAGTTGATATGGGAGAACCGATTCTTAAGGCATCGACGTTCTAACAAAAAGGAATCGCTTGTTCGTAGTCGCCTACTTATCAATGGATTGACTCGAATGTAACGTGCGTAAGCATGGGTAATCCCCACTTATCACTTTTGGTAAAAGTGTGAACCAAGTATATAGCATCACTCAGATTTTCATTTACTTAGTTTTACTCCATCGAGCAAGTAATTTACGGTTAAAGAAATTGAATCTCAAGTCGACTTCTCTGCTTTTTATGAAAACAGAATTTGTAAGTTGATGATTTAAATTTAGCCGATATAGGCCTCAAATTTGAAAATCATCCAATGTTCCCAAAGACAAACCAATATATAGTTTTGGAGACGCTTTTGACATATGGAGTTTTTCAATGTTTTAATCTTGTGCATTATCTTTGTTTTGTTTGCGGTGAAGATGGTCATGTAGCTAAGGCTCTATTGAATCTCATTCTTGAAGACATGAAATCAGCCCACCAACTGTATGGCGTGTTCCAATTCTTGTTCATTATTTTAATAAAGTTATATTACTTATGTTCTTCTTCTTCCATTCACTAATCATTTAGATGACAAAAATGGTGTAAATAAGATGTCCTGAATCTATTTTAGCTTTTCCTTTTAACTCTATTGTCGTGTTGGGTTTTCCTTTATTGTTTGTTTGATATGAGATAAGATGAAGTTGTTTTGTATTACTACATTTTTTCATGCTTTGTTTTATTTCATATTAGACACAAGATGATGGTGCATTGTTTTTGATGTTTTGATGTATGGTAGGAACTATATCAGAAAAAAATTTATATATAAAAAAAATTAGTATTTGCCACAACGCAAGTCATGACAAATAGTATGAAGCCACGTCTGCAAGTTTTAGCCATGACATGTTGTAGCAAATAATAATTGCCATGTCAGCACCACGTCAGCAAGTTTTAGCCACAACATGTTGTGCCAAGTAATAAATGCCAGGTCAGCGGCCACGTTAATATAGGCAACATGTCATTAGCAACAACGCGTCGTGGCTAAAAGGATAGACAATATTTGCCACGACGGGTGTCGTGGCGAATAATACATTAGAAACAGAATATTGCCCACGACCTATTTGCCACGGACTGTCGTGGCAAAAAACTTATTTGCCACAATTTTCAAGTTTTAGCCGCGACATTTTGTCAACCACAGCATTAACAATCAGAACTTCATCTCTTGCAGATTGACTGTACATCTCTAGCAGTGCAATCTCTTCATTATATCCATATGCATCTTCTTCTTCATCTTCATCCTCCATCATTCTTGATCTCTTTCTAGCTTTGTATTTTAAATCGATACCTCCATTTCTCCTCTCTAGCTTCAACGAGGCGTTGGGAGAGTCAATGCCGCGACTTTCTCCATTGAAAGTTGCATCGTTGTTGAAAGAGAAGGAAGAACGAGTCCATGGATTTGGAAGTCGCTCAGACATGGGATAAGGTGGAAGTGATGGTAAGCCGTATCTGGTGAATATGAGATCGGCTCAATGACGATTAATTTGGACTTAATTTTAGAACAAACAGAATTCCGATAAGGATAGGCCAATGTCATTTCATACGCATTAAAGGCAAACGTTCAATTACTAGTTTGGTCCCAAAATCTATAAGTGGTTAGGATTTTTCACACTGATTATGAAAATTGTAAACTGTAAATAATTTGAATGTTAAAAGTTTAGAATAAAGTTTGACTCTCAATTTAATAGTTTTAAAGTAGATGAATTATAATAAATTAAGAGCAAAAATGAAAAAAGAGTGTAATAAATAATCCAGTGGTATTCTAAATGGATTTATATTAAAAGACAAATTCAAAAAGCTAAACCGATTTGTATTTTGGGACAGAGGCAGTATGTCGTTGAATAATATCAATTCTGTTTCCAAATATTAGTCCTTTTTTATTTTCACATATATTAAGAAAGTGTCGCGTGTCAAAAATATTCAGGGGAAATAACAAAAAAATATATTATTGATTATTATTAATACAATATTTATAAATTAATAAATATTAGTTAATTGTTAACAAATTATAGTCTACAATGGATCTTTACACATTTCAACACCACATCAAGCATTCACCACTTCATGATCAACTCTAATTCAACTCAGATTTGCCTCAACTAGACTTCTCCTTTCAGTTCAGCAAGATTACTCCTCAATCTTGTTCCTCATCAAAGACTAGGATTGCACAGTAATGCCCATGTCCTGGACACCGAGTCTTTATTTGAAAAAGAGACGTTCAACAAATGACATTTAGAGTAAACCTAGGGCCGGCCCTATAGTGAGGCCAGAGAGACCGCGGTCTTAAGCCCAACGATGCCGGGAAAGCCCAACGGTGCCGGGAGGACCCAACTTTACATGTTTCACTAAAAGAAAAAAAAATCGTGTAGATTCAATCTAATCCAACCTAATATAATATGTTTTTTTTTTATAAAGGCCCAAATTTTTTTTTACTCCCTTCATGAACTGATGCATGTATTGGTTTAGGTTTCGGGGGCGTTGCCCCCCGAACTCCCACGAGTTGGCGTTGCTCCCTCGACCCCTGCGAAGGGGCTCTGCCTCCTCGACCCACCGCGACCTGACCAGGCAGGTCGAACCCCGTTTCGTTGCGATAACATTATTTCGTTCGGCAACTCATATGCAAGAGATTACAAAAAATATTTATGAAAAAAAATATCTAACAAAAGGTCCCAATAAAAAAAAATTTCTTGGCCCAAAAGACTACTTTGTAGGTGATGGGTATAAATAATTCCACCACCTCAACAGTAGGAATCAGCCCACTGTGGCCACCCTCCGAATGACAAGAGATCGCAAAGGGCGGCCATCAGAACTCACCTCGCCACGACCACAACACTTGCGGTCCCAGGCAAGTAGCAGATCCTGTGAATCTCCTTCAGCGAGTCAAGAGGGTCGCCAGGGGCGAGGCCAAAGAGGGCTTGCTCCTTGCGACCTCGCAGAGATGGCCGATTGATCCAGATCTTTTCCCACTTGTAACTTAGATATTTCGTCTTGCTTAGTATCTAAGTAAGACCTAGCTATTAGTAAAATATCTAAGAGATTGCTTATTCCCTAAGTTATCCACCTCTATAAAAGGGGTGGTCATTGTAAACAAAAGAGATATATGAAATACACACTATATTTGCAAGCAAAAGCTCTCTCCATTTTAGTTCTCTCCACACCACCACCCACCGGAGCAACACTACACCTTAAATACAGCCAGATATCCACCATCCAAACACCGCAAGGACACCCGTGAGGATTTAGACATCTTCAGTTGGCTCCGTTACCGGGAAACCGATTGTGTAAAAAATCACCTAGAGCTCTCATTCAGGAGGAGATAATCTTACAAAGAAAAGTCCTCAAATTGCCTTTATTTCTTCCCTTTACCAAAGAAATCGCTCAAAAAAAAAGCCACCCCGCTGAGATGGCCGGAAGTAAAGGGCATCTAACACCCCAAACCCCTGCAAAAGGTACTATGCTACATCAAGCTCGTGGGAAGGCGCGCAGGAGAAACGCTAGACAATCTCCTGCGAGAAGAGAAGGATCCCAGAGAGGGTCTTAGCACTCAGCGATGCTCGAAATGTCATTAATCAAAAAACCAAGTCGAAAGAGGCTATTGTTGCCCTGGATGGAACTCGCAGAGAGAAGTCACAAAAAGCCAAAGATCGATCCCGAAAATACAACCGGCTTTCGGGAGGACCCGTGAGGTCGCCGAAATGAGGAATACGCCAGTCACGCTGAAACTATGTATCTCACCAATTCCGCTTTGGTGGCAAAGGGCCAGCCCCTATGACGATTCGACCCTGCATCCTCCCGAAACGAAATCCCTCTTGCGGTCGCAGACCAAGGCCGCCAGAGCCAAATTCAGCAAATCGACGTAGAGGAGAGCGTGCACTCTTCTGGTCGCTATGGACCGAGGAAAGAAATTCCACGAACCTCGGCCCCCCAAGATCGCGACCATCAAAAAGGAAGAGGATCGACAAAGGGTCCGCGTTTAATAGGTTGGGTGAGAAGGACAAGGCTTTAGCCCCAAGTCGTCTCGGCCTTCCTAGAAAGAGATGCCCATCCAGCCAGGATAGACACGCACAAGATGCCCGCACAATTATCAGGGAAAAAAGGGCCCGCCAAGAGGATCACAAAATCATAGGGAATCGGGCGTAGAACGGAGCGGGCCGACACGCAAGCACGATCGCGACCCGAATCGACCCTATTTTGGCGAGCGGATGGAGGTAATGAGAAAAGAGCTTGCGAAATTAAAAAGTCGAGGCCGTCGAGAAAGTCGCCCCTATTTCGGGATCGACGACTACTCGCTAAAGGATTACCAAACATTGCCTCCCAGAGAGAAAAGGTTAGTTATCCCAACATAACTATTACAATGGAAATTCATGCCCAAACGATCGCTCACCGCGTTCGAGTCGCATCACCCTTGCTACACAAAATAAATCCGCTGGTGCATCGCATTGGTTGGCAGCATGCAGGATAGGGCTGCGTCCTGGATACGCGGGCTCCCTCGCGGCTCAGTTGAAAGTTGGGAGGACTTGTCGGAAAAGTTTGTCAGAGAGTTTGAGTCGGCAAGCAGGCCAAAGAAAACC
Source organism: Gentiana macrophylla (assembly GCA_026214975.1). Lineage (NCBI taxonomy): Eukaryota > Viridiplantae > Streptophyta > Magnoliopsida > Gentianales > Gentianaceae > Gentiana > Gentiana macrophylla. The sequence goes on from CM047815.1 coordinate 45,900,290, forward strand.
ATTGAGGACCTATATGAGGTTCGTATGGGAGGGCATGAGTCCGGAAAAGAGTATTACGAACGGTTCGTCAGAATATATGATCAAACAAGGAACATTCCAGACGATGCGGTCATAACATGTTTCCTCACCGGAATCGCCAAAGGCCCGATGAAAACTGAATTCAATCTGCGGCCCCCCAAAGCGGGTCTCAGGGAGATGTTGGAAAGGGCCAGAATGATGGGGTAAGCGGCGCCGTCATGGGGAAAGCAAAGCCTAAGACAGAGCCACGTTCGCGAAGGAGGATCGCGTAGATGACCGTAAAAAGAAAAGGGACGAGATACTAATCGCGATCGTGAGGTAAAGAAGCCGTACAAATTTAGCGAGGATAATTTTACCCGCTCAACACCAAAGCATCCCAAATCTTGCTTGAAATTAAGTGAACATTTCGACAAACCAAAGCCTATGAGGCGATCCTCGATAGCGCGATAAATCCAAATCTGCGACTATCACAAGGACCATGGCCACATCACCGATGAATGCTTCACCCTGAGGCGCGAGATAGAAAGGCGATCCGTGAGGACCAGCCAATAAATATAAACGCTTGGGGAACAACACTCCTAGTCAAGGACGCCAACCTCGCGTCTATCAAGGGAGAGGTTCAGTCATCCACGGAATATTCCCAAAGAACCATCAACTGAAATCTCGGATAAATCAAATCAATACCCGCGGCTTGCGGCGATTGCGTTGGGAGAGAATGAGAAGGGAATCATGTTCACAAAAGCGGTGACAACGATCGGTGGCCTTATGGAGATACCCCTCATTCTAAAGGTGGGGGTGAACGACAAGCACGGCGTCAACCGAGTAATGGTCGATACAGGGGCCGGCCGCGACGTCATCTATTTCGACTGCTTAAAACAGATCGGATTCGGGGAGGCCAAGTTAAAACCCTACCTTGGGGTCCTCGAAGGTTTTACCAACGACACAGTACGGGTCAAAGGCACGATCGACCTCAATATCATTTTGGGCGACTATGAGCCCTGTAGAACGGAGATAATAACTTTCTTGGTAATCGACCTGCCCTCTTACTACAACATGATTTTGGGAATCCCAGCTATGAAGAAGTTCCAAATGGTGGCGTCCGTTCCCCACCAACGGGTCAAATTTCACGTAGGGGAAGAAGTTGGGGTCGCCATCAGCCGACCTGGAGCTTTCCTCAACTATATGACCAAAAACAGGGTCGACTCTAAGCGACCACGACTGGATGGTCTTAACACAGCTACGGATCAGATTGCTATGATGAAAGAAATCTCGGAGAAGGCCGTAGAGGTAGAAACATTGCAAGTTCGGGACGAGCCTGACTTCACTGCCGAAGACGAGTTGGTCGAAGTTATAATAAACGACAAATATCCCGATCAAAAGATAAAAATAGGATCGAGAACTACCGAGGAAGAAAGGGAAGAACTGATCGAGCTTCTGAAAGCAAACTTAGACGCATTCGCCTGGGAGGTAACTGATATGAGAGGTGTGGAATCGGAGGTCGCCTTGCACAACTTGAGTGTCGATCCCAACTTCAGGCCAATACAACAAAGGGCGCGTCAATTCTCTACAGAAAAGGAGGTCGCGATAAAAATTGAGGTCGAGAAACTTTTAGCAGCAGGCATAATCAAAGAGCTTCAATATCCCACCTGGCTGGCAAATGTAGTAATGGTGAAAAAACACAACGGCAAGTGGCGGATGTGCGTCGACTTCACCGATCTAAACAAAGCTTGCCCAAAGGACCCCTATGCGCTCCCTCGAATCGATAAAATGGTGGATGGGATCGCGGGTTTTGAAACCTTAAGCTTTCTGGACGCCTACTCCGGCTACCACCAGGTCAAAATGGCCGATGAAGATAAGGAGGCCGACGGCCTTCGGGGGCCGCGGGCTATATACTACTATGAGATGATGCCGTTTGGCACGAAGAACGCAGAGCTCAACCTATCGAGAGAATGGTAAACGAGAGTTTTCGACGCAGAGATAGGCAAGAACATGGAGGCCTACATTGATGACATGGTCGTGAAATCAAGTCGCCAAGATCACTTGGAGGACCTTCGCGAGACCTTTGCAAATGTGAAGAATCACTCGATGAAACTAAACCTACGAAATGTACTTTTGGGGTCCAGCGAGGAAATTTACGGGCTTTATGGTAAGTCAAAGGGGATCGAGGCAAATCCCGAAAAATCGAGGCCCTGGTCAACATGAGCGAGCCTACCAAGATTAAAGAAGTATACAATGGCTCAACGGCGGGATCACGACTTTGGGTAGGTTTTTCTCGAATCTGCAGAAAGAAGTCCGCTTTTCTTCAAAATTCGAAAGAAGTTGGTACCTTCTCTTGGGCAAATGAATGCTCCCAAGCATTTAAAGACCTCAAAGAATACTTATCAAGACCGCCGTTGCTAACTTGACCCGAGGCTCGGGACACTCTGTATTTATATTTGGCGACCTCGAGATAGGGCCGTAGCAGCGACACTTGTAAAAGAGGAGGAGGCTCGCGAAGCGATTTTATGTTTCCAAAGCTCTAAGCCCGTTGAAAGTCGTTATTTTAATATAGAAAAGTTGGCTTATTGTGTTGTTATAGCTGCCCGCAAATTAAGGGCTTACTTTTCATCACACACCATCGTAGTATTATCAAATGCATCGCTAAGACAGTCCTTCACAAGCCGGACTGTCCGGTCGATTGCTCGATGGGCCATCGAGCTTCTTCGAGTTCGATATCCGATATGAGCCCCGGAAGGTCAGTAAAGGCCCAAGCACTCCCAGATTTCATAGCGAAACAAGCTTCAACGAAGAGGTGAAAGAAGCGGCTCTGCTCGAACGCGCGACAAGATAGGGTCACCGCAGAGAGGGCGAGCCTATCGTGGCCAAGTCACTTTGTTGGCGCTCTACGTTGATGGCTCCGCTAATCACAAAGGTGCGCGGCGCAGAATAATCTGTTAGAACCAGGATCATCGAAAGAAATTGAGCGAGCTCGAGATTTGATTTCACCGCCTCCAACAACCAGGCAGAATACGAGGCCGTCATTGCTGGGTTGAAACTCGCCAAAGCCATGAAAGTCGAAAATATACAAGTATTTTGCGACTCACAGTTGGTGGTAAATCAAATCAATGGGTCATATGGCATTCATTGCGAAATTTTACAAAGATATATTAACCTCGTCAAAAGACTCGAAGGCAGCTTCACATATTGTCAAATCAAAAACATCCCTCGAGAGGACAATCATAGGGCAGACTACTTGTCCAAATTAACCAGCGAAGACGCGTCGTGCGATCCCAGCATCATGGTCGAACACTTATCGGAACCCGCCATCTCCCAGGGCGAGATCATGGATTTCCAACCCAGTAACACTTGTTGGGTCGACATCATGAAGTCTTATATTGAGTTAGGAGAGCTTCCGGCGACCGCTTGCGGCTAGGGCCTTAGCAAGAAGAAGCGACAAGATATACGATTATGGACGGCGTGCTTTACCGTCATTCATTCTCGAACCGCTTCTGCGATGCGTGCGACCTGAGGAGGTAACGGGAATCCTAACGAGCTACATGAGGGAATGTCGCGGCGCATTTCTCCAATCGAACACTAGCGCAGAAGGTACTTGGCCGGATATTATTGGCCAAAATTAGATGAAAGACGCCAAAGCTCATACCCGCGCATGTGATACTTGCCGAGGTTCATAAATATCCCGAGGCTACCTCGGTCGAACAAAGCATAGTAGTAGCTGCCTGGCCTTTCGACATGTGGGCAATCGACCTCATCGGACCCTTGAAGAAGGGTCGCTCGAGTTCTTGAAGTACGTTGTCGTCGCGGTGGATTATTTTACTAAATGGGTCGAGGCTAAGGCCTTGGTAAAAACCAATACCAGGGACATAACATACTTTTTGCTCGATCAAATATGGACAAGATTTGGTGTTCCAAGAGTGATGGTTTCCGATCACGGACCTCAATTCAGAGACGAATTCGGCGAGTCTCGTGAAGAGAACAATGTTAAACATTGGCAATCATCCGTGTGCTACCCGCAAGGAAATGGGCAAGCCGAAAATGCCAACAAACAGTCCTAAGTGTGTTAAAGAAGAGCCTGGTGAGAAGGCAAAGCCACGGGCGGATCACCTTCCAGCGCTCTATGGGCACTCAGGGCGTCGCGAAAAATCACAATGAGGGAAACTCCTTTTGCTTTAACATATGGGTCTGAGGCTATGGCACCCGTGGAAATGGCCTTACCAAGTCCCAGGGTCGTTTTCTACAGCGAGGTCAATAACACAGCGGCGCGTAAACTCGAGCTCGATCTAATAGAGGAGCGGCGCATCCAGGCATCTGGTCGTCTGGTCAACTATAAACAGAGCGACAAAAGCGTCATCACGACAAACGTATTCGCAATCATCACTTCGCCGTCGGGGATTACGTTCTACAAAAAAGACAAGCCACGGGCCACGAAGCGAAAAAAGGAAAGCTATCGGAAAACTGGGAAGGCCCCCTACGGATTTCGCGAGTTATCAAAAAGGGGACGTACATGCTAAGTGACAAGGAGGGCCGCGAGTATAATAGGCCATGGCATGCAGACAATCTGAAAAAATACTATATGTAACGAGCCAATTCAAATAAAGCTGTTCTTCCAAATTGTATTTACATTCTTGTCTTTTTCGTCGTCATCAAAAAAAAAAAAAAAAAAAAAAAAAAAAAAATGACGATGAGAAGTTTTTTCAAACATATCGATCAAGCCTGGACAAACTTCCATCAACTGCAGGATGGTTATCTTCCTCCGATCACATGTGTGGAGGTCCAAAAACGGCATCATGCCTGCAAAGGGCTCCACCGAATAAGTTTTTTCAAACATATCGGTCGAGTGTATGGAAGGGGACCCTGGCGCCACTGCATAATTTGGATATCAGCGATGCGAAAGGCATGCGGCGACCAGTACCACGGCGACCTTGAACCGCCGAGCACGCATATCTTAGAGCCTCGCGATGGATCAACACTCCCCAGTCTATATCCACTCGATGGTCGCGAATGGCATGCAGAAGGAGCGCTTCGCTCTCACTAACAACATCAGCATCGGCAGTGATAAGAGCGCGGGAATTTATAAACTTCTTCCACTCACGGTCGCTGCGAGAGAGGTCGGACGCAGTCACTCCCAAAGACCAAACCCGCTGATTCTCGGGGAACAGCTCGCACATTGCAATACCCAGACGAATCTGCCTATTTTCCTCATCCGCAAGGTCCCAGGCGATCTCATAATGGGAGGAGGGATTTATGGCGGGTATGTTAAAAACTTGGTTAATTCTCTCCGGAGTAAAGATAACGGGAACACCCCGGAGAGAAATGCTGCTCACTGCCCCGCCAGAGGCTACATCAGACAACACGGAGTAAAATTCCCGTATCATGGTAACATTAACCGCTCCCAGAGGCTCAGCAATAAACTCCCACCAGCCAGAAAGCCGAACGCGCAGCATGGAGCCGTCTTCTATTCGTTGTTCATGTAAGCCCCTCTCCCTCATAATATCACGCCACTCAAAAAAATCCCAGAAATAATCCTTGGCCACGGGGGAAGCAGTGGTGAAAAAAGGGGAAACATCCCGGATGGGACGAGCTTTGAATATCCGAACCTGGCTGCTTTCCCCTGGATGGGACATAGAGTTTGGAGGATAAACAGGGAAGAGGATAATGAACGATTGAGGGAAGAAAGCAAAATTCGGTATGAGGCAAGAGGTAAAGTGAGTTCCAAAATAACCCCCTTTTTATACCAGAGAAGGGGTATAATCAACGGTTGGGATTAACCGGATCCTAGGGCCAGATATGCAAAGCCGACCGAAGACCAAGGCAACAGAGCGCCCAGACCATAAAGAGACCGAAATTTATGGCTCTGATTACAAGCGACACCTAGTCATTAGGGTCATAACTCTGCGTTAATGACACGAGTCAAAGGCGCTTTAACGAGCTCTATCTTACGACAAAAGCACCGCTCTCAATGAGGCGGCTGAAACTTTGAAAAATTAGCGTCGCTTAGCGACTATGGTTAGAACAAGACGACGACGTTTCATGACGGTCGACGTCGCCAAATTATTAGCGACCTCGCATACGAATCAAGATAGCACTGAAAAATAAAATAACTTTCGTCACGGCCTCGCGAAAGGCCGCGGATCGAATCAGCGACAAGAAAAGCCAAGTATAAATTGAAAAAAATGCAGAAGATAAATTGTCAAGCTATTACAAATCAAGATTCACTCAAATCACAAAGTAAATAGTCAAAGTTACAAATCAAATTTTGAAGAGCTCGCGAGAAAAGTCCAAGAAATCTAGAGCATCACGGAGTAGGCGGGTGTCTTGATAAACTCGTCGCCTTGCTCAGAGGGCGGCGGCTTCTTCAACGTCTCAAAATTCACAGGATTGACAGGAGCAGGATCCCAAACAGGCTCGCCACGTTTAAGCTGTTCAGTCTGAATCGAGGTAATGAGCTCGTTCGCATAGGGGATTTCCGGGTGAAAGGCCACTAAATTGGGATGACCTTGATGCGTGTTCACCCACCGCACCATATCCTCCAGAGTGATGTGCCCCCTGCCTCGATCAGCCCAGATACAGCGAGCTAGGTGACTAACGCCCTGGTCAAAGCTATTCTCTATAAGGTCGAAGAAGTCATCCGAATTCTTGTAGGCAGCAACGGCCCCAGACTTGGCCTCCTCGCGACCTCGGCCCGTTTTCTTGCGACTTCCTCCATGGCTTTCTCGGCCCTCTTTGGCGGCCGTCTCCGCCTCGGCAAAGCTTAACCTCAACGCGGCGATCTCCTCCTGCGCCCCGCGTAATCCTTTGTCAGAGATGCAACTTTCTCATTGACCTCAGCATCCAATCTAGAGTGCTCCTCCATGATTGCCTTCATCTTCTCCATCTCGCCGGCCGCATGTTTAGCTTTCTTTTCGGCGGTAACCCTCGCCTTATCAGTCGCTCCCAGCTGCGCCGTCACTTTCTTCACCTCTGCATCGCGCCTCTCGTGACCTCAGTACCTGTTTAAACGAGCACCGGTAATGGAAAGCAGGGATGATTAAGCAAAAAAAAAAAAAAAAAAAAAAAAAAAAACAACTGGTCTTACGGAGAGCCGCAATACCAAATCGGCGCTCAAATCCCTGATTTCAGCAATCTCATCTTGAGGCGGAGAGTCGTCTTGAGCCGCAAAGCGGGCTAATATGCCCCGGCCAATCTCCACTTGAACATGATCAGGGTAACCGAGAGGGATCGGCCCAAGAGGAATCACATCAGCAATTGCTTCACCAACCCGGCGAGCTTTGGATAGGTCAAGATCCTGGGTAAAGCTCGGATCCAACCATAGGGCCTCTTTCCCAGAGTAACCTCGGGGCAAAGTCCTTTGTGGCAGCGTCTCAGCGGGTGCGCTCTTCTCCGCGGGAGTTTCAACCTCTTCAAGATGCGCCGGGCTGGGAGCGGACCGTTTGGGTTGGCGATCATCCTTCGCCTTCTCTGGTTGAGGTCGCTTCAGGCCGTGCGACTCTTTAGTAGGGGGATGGGTCTTTTTGAGGCACCACCGACTGGGCCCGCATAACAACGGCGGAGAAGTCGCAACAAGAGCGAAGAGAGGTCGCGACTTCCGGATTATGTGTCTCTTCGACAATCGAGGCGTCTGATTCGGGGCACCATCCTGAGAGCTTTCTTCAAAGCCTCTGCCGAGCAGCAGCCGCCTTATCTCGCCTCCGCATTAAGCTTGTTTATTTGAGCCTGCGAGCATTTGGATCCATACCTACAAAAAGAGAGCGGTTTAGAACCAGGAAAACAAAATGAGCATTTACAAATAAATACAAGTGGACAAAGAAAGGATCGAAAGGCGGCCTCAGACCCGCACACAAATGATGGAAATGGAGGATAAGGGTGTCCTCGGAGCGACGCGCGCCTACATAATCCTTATGGTCCCCAGGTTTAAATTTGTCGGACTCCTTCCCATAATCGAGAAAAGAAAACCGATACACGCTGGTGTCGATTCCGAATATACGATTAATGGTCCTGTTGAGATCGCTGCTCTTGCACAGTCGGGACCATTTCTTATCAACGTCCTTCTCATACGCCGCCACGATCGCAAACTCTCGCATAGCTTCGGGATTGTTAGGACGAGAGCTCTTCTGCTGGGCATCAGCCGCAGCGGCCTCACCAACTGTCATGGTTTGGCTCGCAATTTTCCTTTTCTTACGCTTTTCCCCGCAGGCATCCGAGATATCTTTCCGGGCAACTCCGCATTTTCGTCCCTCACTGGACCCCATTAACTCATGAATGCGGCGTCCCCGAACATAAGCCTCGTCATGGTCGGGCGCGCCGCTAGTACTCGGACCGCAGCTTGTCCTTCGATCGGAAAGCGATTTCTTCACCCCACGGTAGTTGCCGGAGACTTTTGAGCCCGCGCTTCTCCTTAAGGCTCACTCGGCGCGGCGTATTTCGGGCGAGATGAAGGCCTCCAACTCAAAAGGGTCGACATCCATATGAGCGACCTCATCGTGTAATCTCGCCAATATCTGCGCGACTACTTTCCACTTCAACCTCGTCCCAACGGATCGCCAACAGAGGCGAGCGAGATAGTGCGGGTCGTCCTCGGCATAATCGTAAATCTCCTTTCCGTGAGTCGCCGCTGCGAATAGTCATTCCCGACATCCTGCAAAAACAAGGGAGGAAAAAGGTGGAGCTTTCGGACTGGTATAATAATAAATTAACCCAGAAGGTGATCGCACCCACTTCAATACCGCCTCCTCCGTTTTTACAAGAGATCGCAAATAAAACTACAGAGGATGGCGAGGGGCGGGTGAAACCCCAATTTTCCCAGAAAGCTATAATCTCTCCCAGAAAAATCCCGTTTTTAATCAAAAACAAGGCAATGTTGCATTTCCGTTGCAAAAGAATGACAAAATTGATGTGTATGGAAGAACAAGGCGGGGATGGATGAATAAGCGAGTTAACAAGAAGGATTTCTTACGATTTCTTTGAGAAAGATTGGAAAACCGCGTGAAAGCTGGAAATACTCAAAGAGGTGGCCGGAATCTTCAAAAGAACCGCCGTGAAATCCTAGAACCACCGCAGGAACGCCGTATGAACCTTCAAAGATCTGCCAGAAACTTGAGAATTCTAGGAACAACGAACAACGGAGAAAATAAGAAACACTAAAAGTGTGAAGGGTGAGAAGCGAAAGCTTTATATAGGCAAGGGGGCCACGATCGAACGGTTGGGAACGCTTCATCCAACGGTTCAGATTAGGGCGGCAGTTGTCAGTTTTGAAATACTAAAAGGCGTCCCATCAATACCCACGTACAACTACCCAGGCAGTTGCTGAAACGGCCGCATCACTCCGCAGAAAAAGACCTGGAGGGCTGACGTCAGCCGCGATTGATGGCCTCGCCCGCAAAAAAGCAGACCCAAAGTTACCTTGAGGTCGCTTGCTTTGAAAGCACGCCCTTAGAGAACAAGTCGCATCGGGCGACAAGGTCGCAAAAAAGCAGACCGAGTTGCTTTGAGGTCGCTTGCTTTGAAAGCACGGCCCTTAGAGAACAAGTCGCATCGTACGACAAGGTCGCAAAAAACAGACCCAAAGTTACCTTGAGGTCGCTTGCTTTGAAAGCACGGCCGCAGAGAACAAGTCGCATCGCAGGCGACAAGGTCGCAAAAACAGCACCCCGAGTTGCTTTGAGGTCGCTTGCTTTGAAAGCACGGCCCTTAGAGAACAAGTCGCATCAGGCGACAAGGTCGCAAAACAGGCCAAAGTTACCTTGAGGTCGCTTGCTTTGAAAGCACGGCCCTTAGAGAACAAGTCGCATCGAGGCGACAAGGTCGCAAAAGCAGACCAGAGTTGCTTTGAGGTCGCTTGCTTTGAAAGCACGTTCCACGATAATTACTCCATCCTTCATATCCCCAGGGAATGTCATTAAAGCACGGAGTAGGGGCCATTGATGGGTATAAATAATTCCACCACCTCAACAAAGAGGAATCACCCATTGCTGGGCCACCTCCCGAATGACAAGAGAGATCGCAAAGGCGGCGGCCATCAGTGTCTCACCTCGCGACCACAACACTTGCGGTCCCGGCAAGTAGCGAGATCTGTGAATCTCCTTGAGCAGTCAAGAGGGGTCGCCAGGGGGCGAGGCCAAAGAGGGCTTGCTCATGCGACCTCAGAGAGATGGCCGCCGATTGATCCAGATCTTTTCCCCACTTGTAACTTAGATATTTCGTCTTGCTTAGTATCTAAGTAAGACCTAGCTATTAGTAAAATATCTAAGAGATTGCTTATTCCCTAAGTTATCCACCTCTATAAAAGGGGTGGTCATTGTAAACAAAAGAGATATATGAAATACACACTATATTTGCAAGCAAAAGCTCTCTCCATTTTAGTTCTCTCCACACCACCACCCACCGGAGCAACACTACACCTTAAATACAGCCAGATATCCACCATCCAAACACCGCAAGGACACCCGTGAGGATTTAGACATCTTCAGTAGGTATCTTTTGAGACTATCAATAAATTGAATTTTGTATTTACGGATGTTAAAAACGCGATAAGTATGTTTTTAAAAAAAAACAACTTCAACAAAAAGACCCAATTCGGGGACTTGGCCTTAAGCCCAAAATATGCCAGGGCCGGCCCTGAGTAAACCCTAAATCCCACGTAAGACTCATGTCGTAATAGAAAGGAAACAAGCAAGAGACTCGAAAAGTAACATTAAAGATCTTCAATTAACAAACTTAGCGGATTAAAACTACTATCAAACAAAATCATAAATAGTTACTCACATTAATTAGAACTCAACTTGACTAAAAAGAAAACTGCTGATACACAATGAACTTCATCGCTTCAGTCCTAAACTTGCTCTCCATTCTCATCATCTAACTCATTTTTAACCTGCATTTCTTCTTATTCCAAATAAATGAGTGACTACTAGCTAGATACTTAGTACGGAGGAAGAAGACAAAAATAGAGATCAATACTATGTGGGATGCCGGGAGGCACGACATGAATCTACATCATCCAGTTAACAATCAGTTTGAAAGACCGTACTTAAAACATGAAAGAAAATTACATTTAAAACATAATTTGAAAAATACATAAAATTTATTTTAAAACATAACTCGAAACATAATGAAATCCACTTTAAGACACAATTAATTTGACATATAACAAACCACTTGAAAACCAACTCTAAACCATTCATAGAAAAAATGTCTATTAACTACATTAGTTCATCTTGCACGTACTTGTCCGTTTCATTACTTATTATGTTTGTGTTCTACTAATCAAACTTATGTAAGCCATCTACTAATTCATACTTTACTTGTCAACCAACTGTAGTATGTTCGTGTAATGACTATCATGTTCATGTTTCTTACTTGGCATAATCATGTGTTGTCTCGTCTTTCGTATTCATGTCATGTTCATGGTGCTATGGGTAACACGACTGACACATCCCCATATGATGCGTAGGGCTTCAACTACACATCATCCTAGGAACGACATGGGTAATAACCAACCGTACATCCCAATATGACCCGTGAGTCGATCGCAGTGCTCCTGTAACACATTGCAGGTATATATTTAGCGAGTAGAGTGTAAGGTGTAGTGTCCGAAATGCAATTATATAATTGTTTTAGGACAGAATTAGTAATTCATCTTATTATATGCATGTATGCTTATAATTAAGACACTACTGAAAACCCAAAGTACCTCGTTTATGTAATCACATAACTCAGTGTATGGCTATACACAAGAGGATTGAGTTAGTGAGATGTACTTAAAATTAACTTAGTCCGTAGCGTTTATTAATCTGAGTATGGGTCTCATGATTAATTTGCTATTAATGCGCCCAGAACACTTTAGGTGTGACAGTCTTATCCGGACTGTCGGTAATAGGGTACCTAGTGGGGCATTTATATATGATGATAATCATATAGAAATTTGGACCGATTTGATTTGAGTTCTCGATATAATTCCGTAATCGAGAAGTCTTATCGAATCACAAGATGATCATATATGGATTAATCTTAATCCTGAGGTGATCATAGACGACTGCTTAGACTAGGGTAGAGTTTGATGTGATAGTAAGGATCACTTCGAAGTATGTGGTCCAACACTTCTCGTTGGCTCTATTTTGGAATGAGTGAGTGGTCTATGCTATCATAGATATGGAATCCATTCCTTCCCTCGGGAAGTAGACAGACAGTTCCCTTATTTGTTGACCCTAGAAACTGATCGATCGGCCGAGTTCATATTATATTGAATATGAACTAATTGATCGATAGGGGTTAATGGTAAATAAGGATAATATGTTTCGAGAAGGGTTTACGGAAATATCCCGAATCGAAATGGGCGATCTATGGAGGATTTATCCGTATGTAATGATTATATCGATGGGCGCTTTCGACTCATAAATTGAGTGTAAGTTATCTATATTCGATAGAGTTCGATTTGGGTTTATGGTGGTGTAATCCCGGAATTAATAGGTTGGATATAATTATTCATGCGATGAATAATTTTTATTCGATTTATTGTAACTCTTGAATATGGGTCCATGGTCCCCGACGTGGCTCCTAATATAGCATATAGGTTTCTCGTCGTTGCACCTCAATTATAATTAAATAGTGGATTGGGCTATTTAATTTGATATGTGATTTAATTGTTTAGTTGGACTAAATAATTAAATACACTTTTAAAAGACATTTTTAAGTGGACTCGGCCCAAATTGGTGTGTTGACCTTTTGACCTCATTGGTCAAATATAGGAAAAATGCGTGGACCTTTTCTTTTAATGAAAGTTGGCGCAAATTTGGTTAATTATTTATTAAGAAATTAGTTTTCTTGGATAATTATTTGACATGTGATTTATCTTTTATTTGTTAAATGATAATTCATGGAATAATAGATAATAATATGATTTATCCTAATTTGTTTGGGATAATTATTTTATTTATCTTTTATTTGGAAAAAGGATTATTGTAATAATTATCTCTTAATTATTTAATCCTTGGAGGTTAAGTTTTACTCTCCTATATAAAGAGAATTCTTCCAAGTCTTTTGACACACATAATACACGCCATATTGGTAGAAAAATAGCTTGGAATTTTCGGCTATTTTCTTCGGGTTTCGAGTTGGAATAATCTTCGGGATTATTCCGGTAGCATATCAAGGAGGTCCGGCGGCGGGAAACACCATCCACCTGGTGTTGCTGGGAGACACACGTTGGAAGGCTGTGGCTTCTCAATCACGTGTTCTTGGAGACCTTTTGTTCTTGGAGTTAAGCACCATAAAAAGGTAGGCTCATAAACCCCCTTGTAGGATTAGATCTTTTATTTATGTATTTTGTTTCATTTAGATCTAGATCCGATACTTCCGCTACGTAATCGGGTCGATCCATGATTGATTCGACGATATTACTTCTAACAAGTGGTATCAGAGCGTTTGATCTAACGATCAAAGTATATGAATTTTAGATCTTGGAGTGGAAAAGCATGTTTTAGATGTTTTATTTCGTTTTTTTTGGTAAAATTCGAATTTAATCATGATTGTATGCTTGTGATTGTTGTGGTTGAAGAGATGGATTGGGGTTGGTATTGTTTACTCGTTAGATCTATTGTAAACTCATATAAATTCGTTTATATGAGTATAGGAAATTTTGTAATTTTAATTTCCTAGAAGTAGATCTGTTTTGTTGATGTTCTATTTTTTATTTTTTCCTGGAGTTTGAGCCGTTGAAACGACAATCCCTCCGGTCAGAATGAAGAATAAAAGTTGAAGAACATGCCCTCAAAATTTCATGACGATCGGAGTCTATCTCGATGTCCGATCGCTGCTATAAAGTTGTTCTTTGTATGAAAACCACGAGCATTAAAACCCTCATTTGTGAGTTCGTCAATTTACGGAAGAGATTGGACCGTTGAAACGAAGATCCGACCGTTCAGATCGACTACCATGGAGTTATGAACAAGCCCTAAAATTTAAGGTCGATCGGGATTTGTCTCGATGCCTGATCGTCCCCAGGAAGACACTCGAAACTCCAATAAGTTTATCTACAATATTTGGAGGAAATCTCTGATTTCACCAGAGATAGAGTATTCCATACTCAAACATAGGCTATTGCGTAGTCTTCGGATGATGCTCGGCGGCCTCCCAGGTGAAATGTTTTCACTAAGGGATACACCATAAATTTTCCTTAAATAGTTATTGATGTGCTACGATACGCTGCTGAACTCATTTATGATATTGGTTGCAAAAATAACGGTTTACGAAAAACCGAGAAGTCTACCTAAAAGATACCTACGCATTTGTGCATAAAAGAGTGAATTCGGTTCACCCCACTTCCGTAAGTAGAGGCATTTAGCACCGAGTGCTTGAAGGTAGGACTGGAAATTTTGCGTGCACGTTCAGAGCATGAAATATCTTAATGTATTGAGTGAAGGTTGATTACAAAACTCGTAAAATCGAGAGAAGCAGCGGTGATCTTGTCAAACTCGATCGATAGAGTCAATAAATAACAACCTTTGATCTTGGAGTATTTGTACTCAAGATGTTACTAACTGATTTGTTCAGTCCACATCCAACACCGGCAGTTGGTGAAAACACTAATAAAAACTACTAAACTAGCTCAGTATATCACTCCACCCCGACCGCACGCGGTGGGAGTATGGTTTGTCCATTACCTTTGCGGGACCTTATGGTCTATAGGGTAGATTGATGACCTATAGTCCTTCGTTGATTCGATAGGATCACGATAATAGAGGTTGGTTTAAAAGCCATAACCACAGTGAATGGAGTTTGATACTCGAGTTCTGTTGAACTCTTGTAGAACCACCTGAGTATCTCGAGGCCCGAGTGGGAGTAATTGGAACTACGGAGAAGAATCGATTGAATAGGAAAGTTTAACTTTCACCGCAAAGCTGAGTAATTTAGGGGTGATTCCCTAAAAGGTATAGAGTTAACCAGACCATGATCTCTCTTACCACTCGGTCTTGCTTGATTTAAATCGGCGGGAAATAGGGGTGATTCCCAAGACTTCCTTGCGAACAACAACGAATCTAGATTCATTCGAAACGAAGGGTTTTAGCTAAGAACAAATAACGGATTCGTTACAAAGCGAGAAAATAGGGTGATTCCTCGGACCTTTTGCGAGACTAACGGTATCTTAATTTATTCAGAAGAACCTTTGGCGGGATGCCCGCCATAGCTTATATCCTTTGGGGATTAAAGCAAACCTCGAGTCATTTCAAAGTCATATATTTTAAATATGTGGACTTGACCAGAATGTTGATAAGTCTTTTGTAGACTGGGAATCAATATTAGTAAAGTAGTATGTAGATTTGTGTTCGTGAATGGTAACACTGAAACAGTTGGAAACAACATGGGTGTGTTATCTGAAGTCAGAGTCTGACATGCCATCGGGATTCATTCTAAAGGATTTGATTCGCTCAAATTCACGTGAATCGATCATTGGCAATCCTATCCATTCACCTGGTTAAGACATTCTTGCATTTATGCAGCATTAACGATGTAGTCTACCCTACCTCTCAAGAATGCTTGTCTAAACCTGCAGATGAATTCTAAATGGGATGTTTAGTGAATCCTCAAGTCTCTTTGGGAGAATGAGGAACAATATTCTAGTATTTTCAGGTGCAAACTAGAATATAAGTGATGACACTGATTCTGACTTTAGGTCAGATGAAGGATGATGGTTAAGTCGATTTTGTCCTCAGTATTGAATCAAAGGCATATTGAAATCGTACCACCGGATTAGATAGAAAGGCGACGTTTCGATCCCAAAGATTGACTCAAGCTGACATCCTACCTGATCACAGAGTACCAGGTCACATGGTATTCGGATTCTAAGTACGCGCCGGGTCACTGACCTACCCTGCGGCGGCACACTCCGGTCGTGCTTGGAAATATGAATTACTAAGATGCGCTTGGTGGGTACAGATTTGAGGGATACGTCTCACTTGTTTTGAGCAAGTGGGAGAATGTTGTAGATACAGATATAAAGGGTGTGCTCTAAAACAATTAATCCACTTGCCTTTCGTGCAAGTGGGAGATTGTAAGGTGTAGTGCCCGAAAGACAATTATATAATTGTTTTAGGACATAAGTAGTAATTCATCTTATTATATGCATGTATGCTTATAATTAAGACACTACTGAAAATCCTAAGTACCTCGTTTATGTAATCACATAACTCAGTGTATGACTATACACAAGAGGATTGAGTTAGTGAGATGTACTTAAAATTAACTTAGTCCGTAGCGTTTATTAGTCTGAGTATGGGTCTCATGATTAATTTGCTATTAATGCGCCCAGAATACTTTAGGTGTGACAGTCTTATCCGGACTGTCGGTAATAGGGTACCTAGTGGGGCATTTATATATGATGATAATCATATAGAAATTTGGACCGATTTGATTTGAGTTCTCGATATAATTCCGTAATCGAGAAGTCTTATCGAATCACAAGATGATCATATATGGATTAATCTTAATCTGAGGTGATCATAGGCATTTATAGACTAGGGTAGAGTTTGATGTGATAGTAAGGATCACTTGAAGTATGTGGTCCAACACTTCTCGTTGGCTCTATTTTGGAATGAGTGAGTGGTCTATGCTATCATAGATATGGAATCCATTCCTTCCCTCGAAAGTAGACGAGCGATTCCACTTATTTGTTGACCCTAGAAGCGATCGATCGGCCAAGTTCATATTATATTGAATATGAACTAATTGATCGATGAGGGGTTAATGGTAAATAAGGATAATATGTTTCGAGAAGGGTTTACGGAAATATCCCGAATCGAAATGGGCGATCTATGGAGGATTTATCCGTATGTAATGATTATATCGATGGGCGTTTTACTCATAAATTGAGTGTAAGTTATCTATATTCGATAGAGTTCGATTTGGGTTTATGGTGGTGTAATCCCGAATTAATAGGTTGGATATAATTATTACATCGATGAATAATTTTTATTCGATTTATTGTAGCTCTGAATATGGGTCCATGGTCCCCGACGTGGCTCTAATATAGCATATAGGTTTCGTCGTTGCACCTCAATTATAATTAAATAGTGGATTGGGCTATTTAATTTGATATGTGATTTAATTGTTTAGTTGGACTAAATAATTAAATACACGGAAAAGACATTTTAAATGGACTCGGCCCAAAATTGGTGTGTTGACCTTTTGACCTCATTGGTCAAATATAGGAAAAATCGTGGACCTTTTCTTTTAATGAAAGTTGGCGCAAATTTGGTTAATTATTTATTAAGAAATTAGTTTTCTTGGATAATTATTTGACATGTGATTTATCTTTTATTTGTTAAATGTTAATTCATGGAATAATAGATAATAATATGATTTATCCTAATTTGTTTGGGATAATTATTTTATTTATCTTTTATTTGGAAAAAGGATTATTGTAATAATTATCTCTTAATTATTTAATCCTTGGATGTTAAGTTTTACTCTCCTATATAAAGAGAGTTCTTCCAAGCCTTTTGACACACATAATACACGCCATATTGGTAGAAAAATAGCTTGGAATTTTTGGCTATTTTCTTCGGGTTTCGAGTTGGAATAATCTTCGGGATTATTCCGGTAGCATATCAAGGAGGTCCGTGGCGGGAAACACCATCCACCTGGTGTTCTTTGGGAGACACACGTTGGAAGGTTGTGGCTTCTCAATCACGTGTTCTTGGAGACCTTTTGTTCTTGGAGTTAAGCACCATAAAAAGGTAGGCTTATAAACCCCCTTGTAGGATTAGATCTTTTATTTATGTATTTTGTTTCGTTTAGATCTAGATCCGATACTTCCGCTGCGTAATCGGGTCGATCCATGATTGATCCGACGATATTACTTCTAACATAGAGCACATAAGAAATGTAACGCCCCGCTCCCGGATACCAAGTACTTATCCAGAAACGAAATGCTCGGCACATATATGTTAGGAAATCTAAGCGGGAACGCAACGGAATTTAAAATTACTTCCTTTTAACCAGGATCGACTTCGTTTAAACAATAAACATAAAAGTAGTATACGATAAAGTTACCTTGGATGATCTAAATGATCGAAGATTTATCGTCTATGAAGGAGTAGTGGTGCATGGAGCCGCCCAAGCGTTCGGCCTCTACCGTTAGTCGACATGAACAACCCGTCAGAATCCCACATTGGATTGCTAGACCGACATTTTCTCTCTCTCAAAATACTCTCCAGGAAGCTCTCATATTTTCTAGTAAATTAGAACTCTTCCAATTGTGATGTACAAAAGAGCTAGCCAACCTCTCTCTTATATAGAGGAAAGTGACGCCCCTCAGTAGTTCCCAAACTGATTGGGAGAAGCTTCCTAGTAGATTGAGAAAAAAATACATTTTTCTAATAAAATAAGCAAATTATCTTTGATTGATTTATCTCATATTAAATATTTCCAAAATATTGTCAATATCTAATATTGATTATCTTTACAATATTACTATAAATCAATTTACACAAGTGTGCAAATCTATACTCATTAATATATAATATTATTATATGATAATACTATTAATTAAATTGCACAATCCAAGTGTATCTTATACACTAGAAAGTGGCCCCCATATTGCCATAAATTGGCTTCCGAAATATTCTAATTAATATAATATTATGATTAATTAATTTGCAAAATACATGTGTATCAATATACAAACATGCGCCACATACATATACATTATATGTATAATTAATTAATCAACGTAATTAATATCTTGTATTATATTTATTCATAATAATTAAATAGCACAATATTAATTTATCACTATAACACTTTACAGTCGAGATAAACTTTTCATTTTTGGTTATCACTATAACCACATTTTAATCTACTAGATGTTCTTATGTGTGTGACCCGATAGGCTTCCGAATATGTTGACCATAGACACGAAGTGCAATTACGAAAACACCCTTCATATCTAGCGATCACGGAATAGCGTCTAGCAACACACCGTGGCCCCTAATCATCAAAAGAGTCAAATGCAATGACTACTACCTTTCATGTGAAATGGTTACCGTGTAAATAGAATCCTATCACTGTTACAATATCCATACAGTCGTATTTCAAGTGTCAAACATTAACGACAACATCTTATAATCTGGATATCATGCTCTCTCAAAGTAACTGATTACTTCCACTTTGCAAAGATTCACGAGAGTTGGACATTCCTTATAAGAAGGACTTTTCGGATATTACTCCTATGGGATATGGGATTTCCGGACGAACAACATGAATCCTACGCATGCTTTAATATCACACCCGAGCACTACCGCATGATCGCCTCATGGTTAGGGGAAACCTCAATAGTGTCAAAGTATGACGATCCACATCATGATGTCTTGAAGACTACGGTCATAGGATAATTACACAACCACCACATAGTGCGACACTTAATAAAGTAAGTGGGTCAGTTTAACGTACACATTCTCTAATACACGTCAATGTACAGTCCAAGTGTCCTTACACTTTGATAGATGATATCTATCCCTACCTTCAATAAGATAGAAGATATCCAATACGTGCTAGTCTAATCGTACTATTATTGTCGCATTTAATAGTACATACGACTAGAGACATTTAAGTATCAAACCATTAAATTGATTCGAGATCTCATCAACCATAATCACTATTATCATTCAATTGTCATTTCCCTTCCATTGAACTTAATGGAAAATCGAAGAAAAATTCAGATCTAAGGAATTTTATTTTATAATGGTTAAGTCTGAGAGACGTCTTGATTACATGATTTAATGATTAGTACGTATACCAAGGTGCAAATGAATCTGGATCTCAAAATTTGATATTGAAGATTTGAATTTCAAAAGACAGCTGGAAAACACATTCATGTCAGAGACCTTTGGGTTCCCACCTCTTAAAAAGTGCCACATCATCTCCAGTCAGACCTAACCTATGACCTCCATTCTAGATCAAGTCTGTGGGGATTTTGACGGTGGGTATGACCCGATGTCATACACGTGGCACCTAATGGGCGACATCAGATCATTTTACCATATAGGCCATATAAGCTCTGCCCAATTTAGGGCCTCATACTTTAGATAACTTTGATGAAGATGTGATATGAAATGTCTCGGCTCGAACATATCATCATCGACGACTTTAGGTTTTTTAGATGACCGGTCAGGTCATTTAGCTTGACTCGAGTGGTTAACCTTTATTACGATCCAATAGCTTGACGACTTTAGGTGTTAATCCTCAGATGAGGTGGACAGTGGACTACCTTTAACAAACTTCTGCACCCCGTGATTCACGTTATACATGCTTTCCCTAAATTTTGATGCCGTATGGATCGTTAGGATTCCCGGTCTTCAGATTATGATTATATTCTTTTTGAGGATATGAATAACTCTAAAGGGCATGTGAGAACCACCGCAACCCTCATTCTAGCTTCATATAATGATGCATGAAAATCACCACGTAAAGATCACAAGATCTAAACCGCTTTTATAAGAGTTTGATGCCTTCTACGACGGCGTAAAGCCCATGCAATACTACTAAAAATGATACATGTCACACTTAAGATATGATAACAATCACAGTTTTAATAAAACCGAGACAAAGCACATTTACAACTTTTTATCACACTTATTGAAAAACTGAGATAAGTTTTATTAATCAATCTCATTTTTAAAGTGTTTTTTTTTAACAGCCAAAAGAGAAATATATATTAAAATCAAAAAAAAACCAACGAGAAGCTAGAAATATTCAGGAGAGATACAAAGAGTTACAAACAAATATGAAACAAATTACAAAACTCAAAATGCCCCTGACTATAGGTATAAGGGAGAAAACATCTGCAAATCTACCAAAAGTGAAAAGAAAAGAAAAGGAACGAGAAGAGTATGACCTAACGCAACAAATGACCACCAAATCAGACCAAAGATCTTTCCTCTCATTGCATTGCACTCGCCAAAGGGTTTGATTTCCAAGTTTCCCATTTGATATTCTTCAAATCTTTAGATTCAACTAGCCAAGAAAAAGATAGCATCTGAATTTCGCGAAAAATTGTCTCGGGATCCATGACAAAAGATTTAAAAATCATCTTGTTCCTATTGATCCATATAACTCATGTCGTGATTCCAATGATAGCCTTCCACAAAAGGTGTACATCCGAACTAGAAAAAGAAGTAGGCTTCAAACTGCAAACGTCAACAAAAGATGACGGAAATGGACCTTGCACTTTGCACCAACTAGAGACATGATTCCATAATAATAAAGAGATATCACAAACGAACAAAATATGAAAACCGAGATAAATTATATCAATCAATCTCATTTTTAAACCGTCATTGAATTGATATAATATTTCTGTCACGTTTATTAAAAAGCGAGATAAATTATATCAATCAATCTCACATCTAAAACATTGACTGAATTGATATGATATTATTGTCAAAGTTATTGAAAAAGCGAGATAAATTATACCAATCAATTACACTTTTAAACTGTTACAGAATTGGTATGATATTTTTGTCACGGTTATTGAAAAAACGAGATAAATTAATCAATTAATCTCATTTATACATATATACATATAGGACATTCATCTACTACAAAAGGATACCTCATTTACAACCTGGAAACCATTGACATTTTTATTTCCAGAAATGTGACCTTTTATGAGAGACGTTTTCCTTTTGAACATCAGCTTTTGGGATCAGTGGAGGATAGTGTCCATTCTGTTCCGTTACCAGCCATACAAGTCACTTGCCCTGACTTATCAGAAGACACAGGTCCTGTACCCACAGTTACCCACACAACACCACAGGAACCACCAGTTCAGAATGGTGAACCTATCACTAATCATCTACGTATTGCCCACATGATTCATAATCACATGGTTTATACATCATTAGAATGACATTTGAATACACGTTTCTCTTCCAGAGAGTCTATATCTATGACAAGCACAAATACCAAGGATAACATCCATTCAAACATTTGGTTGAGATTTCTTCACTTAATTGACTATATAGCGGCTTCAATCTAGTATGTTAGATTTAGTGACCGTTCAAATTTATCGGAATAACATTTATTCCTTATAATTGAAGATGTCTACTAAATCCTAACAAACAACTAAGCTCGTGTTCTTTATAAGAACCGGAACACAATATCATTTATTTAATTCATCTATCAGTTTACTAGACTCAGAATACAAATTCAAAATGTTGCAATGTTTGCTTCACTTTTCGTATCTTGGTGTATTCCGTATTTTAATCTTTCTAATTAAATCATTCTCGTAAGATACATATATTTAAGAGTTGACTTAAACTTAGGTAGATCTATCTGAATACTCTTGCGTAGAATATAGACTTTGATAAGATCTCTTATTTTAAGCACATGCCCTAACTTTCCTTTTCATCCCTTAAGCACTTGTAAAAACTTCTTAGTTTAGTCTTCATAAGACTTAAGAAAAATCACAAGAGCTATGACTCCCATTTTCTTTCGTAATGAAAATCAAATGTTTATTAGACAGTTTATTTAGCCTTTTGAATCATATTCAAAACATGAACTATTTAATTAACCTTCAAGCAATGATTAAAGAAATAAGTCGATACTTAAATCTTACAATTTTGAAAACAATCTTTCCAAAATTCGATGTGGTCATTCATATCCAACGTTTGAAATAATTGCCATCGTATGACATAATGATCATATTGGATCTTATCCAATATATGATTAATTCGTTGAAACATATTTCAATTAATTCAATATATTATGAGCTTCCGTTTTGACTAGTAATTAAAGTCTTAGAGCACTTCATCATATATGTAGTCTCGTCTTTAACTACCTTAACGTAGGTTGCTCGTGTCATTGCTTATTTTAAAAGGATTAAAATTACATAACCATACTTGAGAACGTTTCTCAAAATGTAACATTCATAATTTTATTTTACTAATCGAGAATAAAAACATAGAAATAAACGTTTTCTAGAAAACCACAACATAAAATAAGGATAAAAGAATGTTGTTGTTTATACACGCAAAATCAAAAATGGTCTTTTGATTTATGATTTAGCTCCCACTAGTCAACTACTCCCAATTGACTTTCAAAAAAATTTCAAATATTCTTTAGTGGCCAAGATCCCATCTAGTTACCCGGATTCCCGACGAGGGTCAATCAAACGGAATAATTCGAAGGGTAGGTAACATTTTACCAATCACATCTCTATGTGACTCTTGGTGGTTGACTAGTCAACTCTTTGACACTACACATCTCTATGTGGTAGCCAACCCCTTGCCTCTAAAATAAGACGGTCCTGACGCGGGCCAATTACCGCAATATTCTTGTCAAGTCATAACCCAATATTCACGAGATCTCATACGATCATAGCTCAATAACGATGATATACCCGAGGTAGGTCAACTCCCGACGAAGGCCGATCAGTTGGATCCGAACATGGGCTCTTCACCGTCTCTATAATATTGGGAGATAGTATTTCGACTTGATTTGTGTTGTGGAAGTATTTTGTAAATTAATTCACTTAATTAATTTTAATTACATCTTACACATTCATCTAGATCGTGCGTAGTCATGCATCTATCACATTATATAAAATAAATACATGCACAAAATTAATAAATGCGTAAAGTAACCGGTATGATCATGGACTTTTCCTATTTGCGGTTTCGAATACAAACTGATGAAACCACAGGTCACAATCTAAGGGAAGTAGCAACCGCCAATAGGATATTTAATGCGCCATCTTCAATGGGATCTATATTCGTCTTTCTTTGGGCTCCGTCTTCAGCTCCATTCTTGTTGCATAACATTCTATCTAATATAATAAGTACACCCGCCGTACACGGGAGAGCTAACGGGAATGAGATAATGCAAAAAATATAATAGGTCACGTTCTTCATAACGGCCTAGGACAATTTATAAACCAACGAAAAATAAATCATTCTCATTTATCCTATTGGTCGAGTCCATGATCAATCGGAGTCCATATAATCATATTATACCTAACATATCTAATCCATACAATATAATCTTATGAAAAAGATAAATACTAAAATTACCAACTCGCATCTTAATTAATCGATTAACGTTTAATCAATTAAATAATTTTATCCAAGCAATTAACTAATTAACATTACTTATTTAAATGATTTTAATCAAAATAAAATTAACTATTAACTTTAAACGATTTCAATTTTAATTTTAATCAATTAGAACTATTCCAAAATAAATCAAAATTAAAATTAAGTCTCTTTTGTTTTTCCTTTTGATTTCTAATCAAAAGGGATGCCTTTGGTTTCCAAAACCAAAAGGCACCTTGGGCCCTTTCTAAAATCAAATATTTTGAAAACGGCTTACACCTAGGCCCTCTCTAAAATCAAATATTTTGAAAAGGGCTTAGGCCTATTCCAAACAAAATTTGGAAAGGCCTAGGTTTATCAGAGGCCCATAATTATGGACCATAAACCAAATAGTGTCATGTGGCATCCCAATGGTCCAAACTATTTGAATTATTGGTTAGCCACATGATATCAACTAAACAAAAGAGGAATTAGCAATTACTACTATGAACCATATTAAAACACAAATACACAAAACAAAATAAGGAACCCACCGAGCAGCCGCCAGCCGATGCCAGGATGTTACCGATGCCGCCAGACTCCGGACGGTGGTGGTGCCGCCTCTAGTCGGCCGAGCACCACCCGACCTCCCTTTTTTCTTTTTGTGTATCGTTTTCCGAATAAAAAATCTTTCATCTTTTAATTACGGGATATAAATGATAAAATTAACTACGTAAATTACTAATGCTTATTGCTTAAGCTCAAATCTCGCTCTGATACCACTGTTAGGAAATCTACGCAGGAACGCAGCGGAATTTAAGATTTATTTCCAATTAATTAGGATCGACTTCGTTTAAGCAACAATCATATTAAATTAGTAGATGGTGGTTACCTTGCTTGATCTAAAAGATCGATGATTTGACCCTCTACGGAGAGTAGTAGTGCGCGAGCCGTCCACGTGTCCGGCCTTTATCAATATCCACACGAGCACCTCACCGGAATCCTCTTTGGATAGCTACTAGAAAAATCCGGTTGCTAGACCAGCATTTTCTCTCTCTAAGAAACTCTCAGTTTATTTTGTAAATTAGAACTCTTCTAATTGTGATGATCAAAAGAGCTAGCAAAGCCTCCCTTAAATAGGGTGACTTGCGCCCCAGATGAATCCCAATCTGATTGGGAGAAGCTTTCTAGTAGATTAATGAGAAAGAAAACCTTTTACTAGTAAAATAAGAAAAATAGATATTCTAGATTTATCTCATTTAATATTCAATATCTTATATTAAATATATTTCCAATATATATGATGATGCCAAGAATTGAACTCATCCACGTGGCATCTCTGTGGTGGCTCAACATTAGGTATAGATTGAGAAAAGGCTGTCTATAGGGTCAGATGTCCGAGCAGCCAAGCCAGAGTAGCTTAGCTACTCTCCTCCATAGGTCGGCCTCTGCTTAGGATCGACCTTCAAGCGATATAGGCGCAAATGCCATCTCGCCCCTGAAAGTCATCCAATACTTGTGTTCAAACCTATTCGTGTTAGACCTTATAGATCAACCTAAGTCCCTTTCAGACTAAGCCTCCTATGCACGCAATTGTCCGAGCTAACACGAGCTCGGCTATCCTCCCCGACCTCCATAGGTCAGTCAAAATATAGAAGGGTTCAGCCAGTTCAGCTTAGGTTGGCTAAGTCGGCCATAGTCGATCCTTAGTCGTATTTCCCATATGTGTAATAAACAGATAAATATAGAAGGAATCCCGAGTCATAAAGGCTTCGATCTTTATCACTTAATACGAATATTTGAATATCACAATTATCTCCTAAAATCAAGGAGATCAACTAGTTATAATCATTTTCCTTAGGGAACACGCCAATCAGTGTCCACCATGGACACGCCACTCGCTAACTCTAGGGCACAAGCCCCTTTATATAAACGACTAAGGAACTACAAAGACTTGATTCCAATCCATGCATTGGATACGTAGGCAGCTTGATCACCATCAAGTGCAGTCTAAAACACCCGAAACAACCTCCTCTCTTTCCATCGTTTTCTGTATTCTAGGAGCCCCATTAAGTTATCAATAAAGAAAGAACCCTAAAGTTTTTACAGATGATTTTTTGGAATCGTCATTGGAACTAGAAGGAGAGCTATTTATTTGGTAATCTTAGGAAAAGATCCAGAATCAACATGGTGACCACGTGACTATAAGCCGCCTATGGCAGCAACGCCAACAATATGACAGAATCAGATGTTAACAACCAGAACCAACAGCAGGAAGAAGTCTCTCTTGATGCAACCTACCAGGCATTGGTAGACCAGCTCATGGCCCTAGATGACGCAACAAAAAAGGTTGTTCGCAATGTTGTATTAGTGGAAGAGGACGATAAAGATGAAGACCTGGAAGGTCTAGAGGACGAGGAAGATGAAGACCTGGAAGGTCTAGAGGAAGAGGATCCCCTCGAGGAAAACTCACACTATCAGGATCTGCAGGGCAGAGATCCATCGTGGGAGAATTCACAGGAACAAGATCTAGAGGAGGATGACCCCAATAATAGGACCTGGCAACAAACTCCTTCTCCTCCTAGGCATAAAAGAGCCAAGAGGGTTGATCCGTCGACTTTATCGAATCTGAGAAAGCAGCTGGTCGTGCCCCGGGCGATGGAGGCAGTTTGCGCCAAACTCGAGGCCATAGCCGGAAGGAGATCTACACTCTTGGCCCTCGAATCTACCTTTTCCGAGCACATTGACAACTATCCCCGACCAATAAGGTTCAAGATCCCAAAGTTGGAACCCTACGATGGAACCAAATACCCTTAGGATCACTTGTTCCAGTATCTTACACATATGAATATCGATTGTTGATAAGTCCACCATATGTGGTTATTCTTGGATCATTTTGGCATATTTCAATGCCTATTTTGTGATTTTCGTATGATAAATTGCCTTTTTGGACTAGATTCTTCTTGTGGATTTGATATTTTGCAGATATGATGAATCCGAGCATAAAAGGCAATGAAAACGAGCTAAAAAGAAGTCAAAATCATGAAGGCAAGAAGAATCACACCAGGTGTGGAAGAATGGAACAGGGTGTGAAAAATGCGAAAACTATCCAGTTTTCTCAAAGCCAGCGAAATGTTACGATTGGTTGACACAAATTCCAACGTGATTTTTCATGTTGATGGCGCAAATTTAGATGGATTTACACGCCATATTAGTCCTATTTTCTAGGAATTTTATTTTAGGAGATAAATTACACAATTTAAATTAAGGAAAATTCATATTTATCAAAAAATAATTTCCTTAAATTGAAAAAATCATCATTCACGCCATTCATGAAGTTTTAGGCGACTCTTCCTCCTCTTTTCATGATCATCATCTCCCATCCCCAAGAACAAGGATTTTAGGTTTTAAGAATTCAAGAACGAGGCTTTTTCCGAGGTTTGATTATTTATGCAATACTTTGACGGTTTCTTTCTATCTCCTTTCTCCTTTATTCTATTTATTTATTTTTCTTGTCAAAGTATGAATTATATGGTTGAATCTTGGAATCTTGATATGTTACGAGAGTAAATATTGGTTTCTTGGATTAGGAAAAGCCCGGCGATGATTATATAGTTTTAAAGATGCAATCTTTTCATTGATAGGATTTTTGTCATGTTTATGAATTTGATCTTGTATGCTTATTCATGTAATTTTCGGAAATAATATCTCGAAGGAGTGAATGACTATAAGATTGCATGAGAAACTCCATTCGATTAATTGATGACGAGAAAAGTATTAATTAATCGATAACCTAGAAACCAAGATCGAATCTTTAGGGATTTCTTGAATGAAAATTAGGTTAAACCTAAAGTGGCCCTTTAATTATGGTAATTCAATGGACCTAATTTTATTCATCATTGTAGAAATCGAATGTTGGATAAAACTAGGTACAATCACGATAATAGTTCGAAAGAATGTTTACGTGTAATATTTGATAATTGGTCTTCATAAATGGAAGATTCATATTGATAGAAAGATTGTTGAAATTCTATGTAAACAACGCCGTGGTGGATCCGAAATCCAAGAAATGCCTCTAAACTTGAATCCTATTACCTAAATCTTGAAGTTCTTGGCTTGTAGTTATATTTTCTTTATTTTATTTATTTTTAGGATTTTAGAGAAAAACCTACAAATATTTGATTTGTCTAGCTAATATAAATCGGGAATTGTTTGGTGATTGACTACAAGTCCCTGTGGGATCGACATCCTAAGTACTACTCGATAAGCTGTGCGCTTGCGGTAGCATTTAACCCTTGCTTGTCCCCAAGCAAGTCAAAATATCAACTCAAGACGAAGAACTTAGAACACACATAGAACAGTCTCAAGTAGGATGCAAAGTACACGAGCCTCGATAGATTATACTTCAATAGTTCAAATGCATAATATAAACATGGTCAACCTCTTTCAAAATACCACACTTAAACATGGACAAAGACTTCCACTAAGAATGAGATCAACCAAACAAGTAGACCTCATGGGATAAAATCGCTCTACACTCATATTTGTGAGGTGGTTAATCTCTCAAGCTCATTCCAATGAAATTGCCCTACTATATGCTTGTATATTATCTCATGTCAACCGCCAAAGCAACATGCACCACACAAATCATAAGGACTTAGAAGAAGGTATGGTAGAGAATAGCCGGAAAGGTAGGAAAATGACCGAAATGGTGGTAAAAATGGTAAGTGTAGGATATATATCATGGTAGGTGGTTCAAGGCCATTAAAACTAGTGAAACATGTGACTACTAATTCATCAACTCGTGAGATCTCAAGGAGGTTTGTCCAACAACTACACAATTCTTTAACAACGAGCTACTAACATGACTTTATACTTTGGGAGGATAAAGGCGTCACTCCCTTTTTATTACACAACAAAAACTAAAACAACATAGGAGGCTATTTTGGGATTGCACTCCTTTATTGACTCTTTTTTTTCAATTTTTTTTTTTTTTTTTTTTTTTTTTTTTATTTGAAATAATATTCAAGACACAAAACGGACTCCCCCAAGCTTAATTTCTTTGCAATCGAGTTTTCAGAATTTAATAGTCACCATCCCAATAATCTTAAGGCCGGGCAAAATAGAAATTTGGGCTATTCATCAATTTTATTTATTTATTTATTTATTTTTTTATTTTTTGTGGGGTGAGGGCATAATATATGGCTGGTAAGGGTGTTAAGTGTGGGTAAAGGAAGAAGCGAGTGCCTTAATCATTTTAGTGTAGATGCAAGTACCATGGTAATATCAATAAGATGCAACACAAGTTCTAAAGGAACAAAATCATGGAAGAGAAAAATAAACGCTCATTTTGGTGAGACCAAGTGGTGTCATCATTATGGCTGGAACATCTCACCGGGACGGTTTGTCTACTCACTTAATCTCAATCATTCTCAACAAAAATCAATGCACATTTACATGTGGTTTATCAAGTGGAATCAAACATATTATATCATGCATCTTTCATATCAAAGTAGTCTCTAACAATTTTCATGCATTTGAATCATACTCGAGATGACTATGTGTAATCCAAGCAAGACACGGACTCAAAATGACTCGACTCATAAACTCTACCTAAGTGACTTTTATTGACCCTAAGACAAAAGACTCGAATAACAACCAAGGAAACTACACAAGTGATCCTCCCCACACGTAAATATTACATTGTCCCCAATGTAAATAAATGAAAAGCAAGTGAGGTAGGAATGAAACTCACCGAATCATGATCTTTGGAAGGTCGGATGGATCAAGGAGAGAGCACGAGCAATCAGGGGGGCAAGCACGTCGTTCAGCTCTTAAAGAATCTGTGTTAATGATGGTCATTCGCCGGACTCCGGCAAGAGGTGGTGGTCGGAAAGGCAGGGTGGTCGTTTTCCGGTGACCGGAGTGGTGGTTGGCGGAGTTGTGGGAGGTGGTGGTAGGAGATGGTGGTCTATGGGTATGAAAGTTGAAGTGAAAGGTGGGGAAGAGGAAAGAATTAAAAGAAAAGTTTTTTTTTTTTTTTTTTGGACAAGAGAAATACAGGTGTGAAAATAATCACACCACTGCGTGTGATTCCTCGGGTTTTTTTTTTTTTTTTTTTTTTTTTTTTTTTTTTTTTTTTTGAAACCGTCTCCCCCGTTTCGCTTTAAGAGATGGCCTCAAATTGCACCTCGAAATTTCCTTTCACCTCGATCGTGGTTTTCTCCATACTAAATATTCCACACCATGGCATCAAAATCCATAAGTTCCTCTTGTGCAAAGTTATCTGGTGCAAACCGACACCAAAAACAAAACAAACCAAGACTAAAGGACCGAGAGGACAACTCTCTTCCTTTATTTATTCATTAAGCAAAAAAAAAAAAAAAAAAAATTAAAAAAATTAAAAAAAAAAACATTACAATTTATAGTCTTCAGTTGGACTATCTTTAAACATCATTGTCAAGGAGGACTAAACCAATGAAGGGCATCCCTTTGCATTTTTCTCCATATATCAAGGATATTAACAAGGATTTTCAAATATAGCATTGGGAGCCTATAATCATGCCTTCTTAAAGAGTGATTAATCATTTTAGCTCTAAAATATGAAGTGCCTCTTAACAATTTATAAAACTCTTTATCAATGCTCATGACAAATCTAAGAGAATTATGGACTACTAGAGGTACAACATCTATATACTCTACATGCTCAACATCCATAAATTCAACATCATTATACAATGAAGGGGGGTTATCATTATCAAATGCATTCAAATCAAACGCAATATTGTTACCTCCATTTTCATCCTTTTCTTGGCTCATCAATGTTGAATCACGGAATTATTGCACCGTTATCTTGTGGAGATGGTTGAATTTCCATGTGGCTTCACTCTTGTTAATCTGAAGGCCCAAACACTCTGCAATCATTGAGAAAGAATCACCGAAAACATTCATATCAAGACACTGTGGGATTTCATAAGGATCATAGTTTATTTCATCCCCACAACTTTCAAGCACGGCGTTCTGATCTTGAATCTCCATCATATGCTTTTCTTTTTCAATCTCTTCAGTAACATGGCGATTCCGTGCAATCAATTCTCCAATTGTTAGCTCTCTCTTATTAGTTGAAGCTATGGGATGTGAATCATTCGATCTGTCTTTGAACTGTTCCCATTCTTGAATAGGACTCTCCGTTATAACCTCAAGTCTAGACTCAAGTTCTGATTGAGGGAATGGTTCTTCTTTCCAATTGCTTTGACCTTGACCCCACGGAGAATAAGGACAGTTACTCCTCCCACCATTGTATGTTGAGGCATAGTTGTGGCTATATTGGAATTGATTCTCATTATTGGAAGATTGTTCAATGATGAGTTATGAAGAGTTACCGATTAAGAAAGATGATCCTGGGCGATTCGTCCTTACTTTGCAAATTGGAGGTCTTATTTTCCCTAATTCTTTATGTGATTTAGGAGCTTCAATTAGTCTTATGCCTTTATATGTGTGTCAACGGCTCAATTAGACCATCTTTTGGAACTACCACTATGAGTATTCGGTTCGCGAGACAGATCATCCAAGAAAGCAACGAGGATTTTAAAGGATTTGTTGATTCGGTCGATCGATTTACCTTTCTGTGGATTGGTATGTCTTAGACATCCAACAACCCAATACACCCACGATTCTTGGGCGACCTTTTTCATCTCTTCGCTAGAGCCCCATTGATTGTGATGACGGTGCTAAAGTAACTGCGTGTTGGAAATGAAGAAGTGAGCTATAGTGTATCTAAAGCTATTAAAAGACCTTACGAATGTCCAACCGGCTACTCTATCGAGGAATCATTTGATGATTTGGTGATTTTCTAGAAGAGCAAGTCCTTGCGGTAGAATCTGAATCTGAGCGCTTGATCGATAATCCCAACCAATATGGTAGGATAGATTTGAATGAGCTTGGAGTGAGGCCGAAGATGAAGTTGTAGTGAGTAAGAACCTTTAAGCCTTGAGGAGGAAGTAGATTTATTAGAAGCTATGTTGCTCTCTCTAATAATTTGCAAAGTAAAGTTTTAAAGTCTAGTTTGGAAGACCCTCCGATTGACCTCGAGTTAAAACCGTTACGAAACATTTAAAGTATGTTTTCTGAGAGAGGGTGATCGGCTTCCGTTAATTGTTTCCGCTAAGGTGACGAGAGGAAGAAGAAGCGAAGTTGTTGGCCGTCTTGAAAAGAAATGAGAAAGCTTTTGGGTGGCGGTGGAGATATCGAGGTATATCTCTCTGGCGTCAGTATGCACAAGATAAAAATCGAAGAAGGAGCCAAGCATGTTAGACAACCTCAAAGGCGGTTAAATCCTCACATGCAAGAGGTGGTGAAGAAGGAAATCATCAAGTCGCTTGATATGGGGATCATATATGCAATAGTGGCGGTGATTGGGTGTCCCCACGCAGGTGGTCCCTAAGAAAGGTGGTATCACTTTGTTGAAAAAATGACAAGGAGAAGAAGTCGCGTTGAGATTAGTCACGGTTACCGTGTGTGTATCGACTATAGAAATCGAGCGAAGTAACCATGAAGGACCACTTCCTCTCCCCTTCATTGACCAAATGCTCGGCGTTTGGCGGGACACCCTTTTATCTTGTTTCTGGGCGGATACTCCGGGTACTTCCGGATCCTATAAACCCCGTTGATCGGAAAAAACGACCTTCACTGCCCGTATGGTACTTTCGCTTATAGGCGAATGCCGTTCGGCCTCTGTAATGCTCGGCCACTTTTCAAAGATGCATGTTAGCAATTTTGACGGTCTAATTGAGAAATGCATGGAGGTCTTTATGGGCGACTTCTCGGTGTTTGGTAACTCGTTCGATGATTGTCTTGCTAATCTGGACAAGGTGCTTAATGAGATGTGTGGAGAAGAACCTAATCCTCAATTGGGAAAAATGCCACCTTATGGTGGATGAAGGGATTGTTCTTGGCCATAAAATTTCAGCTAAGGGCATAGAAGTTGATAGGGCCAAAATAGAGGCCATAGAAAAGATGAACTACCCTAAGAACGTGAAAGAAGTGAGGAGTTTTCTTGGTCACGTCGAAACTTCTATAGGAGATTCATTCAAGATTTCTCCAAGATCTCAAAACCTCTATCAACTTTACTTAAAGAGGGCGTCGTTTTCAACCGACAATGATTGCAAGTGTGCCTTCAAAGAGCTTAAACATCGCTTTGATCTCCGCTCCGATTACGATCTCTCCGGATTGGAACTTACCATTCGAATTAATGTGATGCTTCCAACTCGCGCCGTTGGTGCGGTTTTGGGGCAAAGACTTAATGGTAAATTCAACCTATCTACTACGCCACCCATACCTGAATCCGGCACAAGCAAACTACACTACCACGGAAAAGGAACTTTTAGTTGTTGTCTTTTCTATGGACAAGTTCGAAGTTATTTATTGGGTGCCAAGGTGATTATGCGGACCGATCACGCACTCTGCGCTATTTGATGAATAAAAGGGCGCAAAACCGAGGCTCATTGCGTTGGATTCTTACCTTCAGGAGTTTGATGTTCATATTAAAGATATCAAGGGTAGTGAAAACACGATGTGAGACCACATATCAAGAGTGTTGCCCGTAGTAGAGGAAAATCCACAAGACATCGATTTATATTGCCCTTTGAGAGTGTTATGTCAGTGAATAGTTGCACGTCGATCCTCCGTGGTATTCTTCAATCGTTAATTACCTCCATTCCCAATATCTCGAATCCCAAGTTTTCATATCGGGAGAAGAAGAAATTCTTCTCTGATCTCAAAATATTATGTGCAGGAAGAACCAGTATCTTTTAAACTCAGTAAAGATGGGTTGCTTCACCGGTGTGTCCACGAATCGAGCAGCGGGACATAATTGAACAATGTCATAGTGGTCCCATTTGGCGGCCACTTTGGTCCTGGAAGACCGTTATGAAGATATTCCAATCTGGTTTCTTGGCCCTCGATTTTTAAGGATCACGAAGCCTTTTGTAAAGGCTTTGTGATAGGTGCCAAAGAACCGGTGTTTTGACAAGGAGATATGATATGCCGTTAAAACCCATTTTAGAGTGTGAGGTGTTCGATGTCAGGGGATTGACTTTATGGGTCCCTTCCCATCCTCATGCGGGAATAGATACATCTGAGTCTGTGTAGACTATGTATCTAAATGGGTGGAGGCTATCGCCACCCTCACAATGACCATAAAAGCGGTCATGAAATTCTTAAAGAAAAATATTTTAAATGAGGTTTGGTTGCCGAGAGCCTTAATCGGCGACGAGGGGCGCTTTTGTAATCGACCACTGGACAAAGTATTAGAGAAATATGGTGTTCGGCATAAAACCGGTACACCGTACCATCCTATGACAAGTGGTCAGGTGGAGCGTAGTAACCAGAGCCTCAAGAAGATCTTAGAAAAAAGCAGTTACGATCATCGGAAGGATTGGAGTCCAGGGTTGGATGATGTCTTGTGGGCTTACAGGACGACTTACAAGACACCTATGGGTACATCTCCATATCAAATGGTTTATGGAAAGCCATGTCATTTGGCGGGGGTTCAGATGCCTTAACAATGGCGAACCCTCGCCCGATCTTCTTTCCGTTGTTGCTTAAAATAAAAAATAAAAAAAAAAATCTGCATTTTGTTGTTCTTCCTGCCCGATCCTATTTCTTTTGATCTTAACATGGTATCAGAGCCAGAGGTCATGAGATCGAACCCTGGTTGGAACATTATTTTCAAAAAAAAATTGTGCAAGTGTTGGGAGAGATTGCCCACACTTGAGGGGGGGTGTTGGGACAGATTGCCCACACTCTTAAATGTATAAGAAATAAAGTTGCGCCTTTACTAACACCAATTGGTTTTAGTAGAACGGTAAGCGCTTAATCTCTACATGGTATCAGAGACAGAAGGGAGTTGTTGGGAGGATTTTGCATCATAAAAACAAAAGAAAATTTATAAACCTATACTTAACATGCAAACTAACTCTAACCGACCAAATATCGGGTAGTTGATAGCATAGTAGGGTAAGTGCAGGGAGTCGATCCACGAGGAAAAGGGATGAAGGATCTAATCTCACTAATTCTCTCAATTGCTACTCAAGAAACGGAAGACAAAACGTAAAAACAGAAAATAATTCAAATAATCTAACCTAAGGAATAAAATAAACAATCTAATCTAAAGACATGGGATCAAATAATGCACAAACCTATGTGATCTCAATCCTAGTTCAATTCATGTTTTAATTCAGTTTGTGGTTTCACCTTATCACGAGACATAAACCCCTAATTCCTTAGTGAATTTATTCTCAAGCTACGGATTCCTAATTCCTTAGTAAATCCAATTTATCAATCTCTCATCTTCCGAATGTTGAGACTGATTTTCAATACAAAACTCGGTGTAGATTCAGGTTAACTCTCGTATTTTAGAATCTAACAACCTAGGAATCTAACCAATTAACTTGTCACATAATCAACGGCTAAAAACCCCATCTTTCTATGGTGATCTAACGTTACGCAACTTCCGTATGTTGTAACTATCAATCGTAAACGATCTCCCGATTCAATTCACACATAACATCATAATCATAAAAAGATACAAAAAGAACTAAACTCATGAAGAAAAACTGAATTGAATAAATCAAGAAGAACTCACATAGTATTGGACAAGGATTGATCCATGAAACGGAAAAAAAACGAACTAATCTACTCCTAATCTAACCTCGGTTCACCCGAGCACAAGGCTCGGGTGACCGGCCTTCAACTCTCCAAGATGCGGCTGAGCTCTCTTTTTGATGTGAAGAAAAATATGGATGATATTAGGGTTGGGGCGATGGCTGTTTATATAGAAGTTTAAGTCGGCTGAAGTATGTCGGCCATCGGACGCTCGTCCGCTTTTATGGACGCCCGTCCACTTTCTCGAACGGGGGGTTGGACGCTCGTCTAGATAGCGTCTGAACTCTCTGTATGTGAATTACAATTCCGAACGCTCGTCTGAATTACCAGACGCCCGTCTGAATGGACGGGATCTGGACGCTTCGTTAAGCTTTGCCTTGAAATCGAATCTCTTGATATTCCCATCTTTATCTTGATTGATTTCTTTCCTTATCTCTTCAAATCTTCCATAAACTTGATTGATCCTCTCCCATCTCGAATTTAGCTCTTTTAGGATCACCTTTTCCATCATCAATGAGTATCTACGAATATCAAAAACATACCAAAACGTAATAATTTCCAAAATAACATAAAATAATCATTTAAGCACATAAATCGATACGTTTTCATATTTAACCATTAAAAACACCATTTACTCAATAATTACATATATAGCTCAAAATCTATGAAAATCATACGAATGTAGGGGAAATTGATATAGAAAATATATGTAAAAATCACTATAATTTAGCCCTTAACAGGAGTTCAGCCATGTCATTAAATGTCGCAAATTTCATTAGCCTACGATTAACATCAAAAAATTACCCCTTTGGAGAGAACAAGCCCTCTCATAGCGAGAAAAGTCAAGATCTTGATGATCATTTGCTTTGAAATCAATTCGACACCATCTGAATATCTGGTAGATTCTTCTTCTACCACCCCCAGGTTCAAACACACAGACTCTAACCTGCATATGCAAAATGGAGGAAATCGGATCGTTTATTGAGGGATGGATCATTGGATCCCTATCGGAAGAAGCCACTAGGAATTGTCCTTGGGTGGACCACGCCTTTCTGAGTGATGGGAAGCACTCAAGGGTGCTTATGCTCAAGACTCCCAGGAAAGGGAATTTAATTTAAGACAACAATTGACATACCTCAGGAAGGAAGCAACACAGACAGTGAATGAACACATTCGAAAATTTAAGGAATTAAGTGACAGCCTTGCTGCCATTGGGAAACCTATACACGATGGAGAAAAGGTCTATTACACTCTCCACAAGCCTTGGATCCAACTATGAAACCTTCACCACTACGATGTTGAAGCCTCCACGCCCTCTTATCTTGGTGATCTCACAACTCCAAAGCCTGGATCAACGCAGAACGTGGCTTGCCAAACAACCTGGACAGACTGACCCAATCCCTGGCACTCAAATGGCTTTCTTTGGCCAAAAACAAGGACAAGGACAGCCCAGCTACTCCAACAACCGAAACAATCCCAGATTTGCATCCAATGGGAGAGGATTTCCTGCACAAAACAGATCCAACAATCGGGGACATCAGGTAAAGTTTGAAAGAATGACTCAAGCGAGAAGAGATATGTCAGAGATGAATTATGCAACTCTTGGGATTACAAGGCCATGTGTCAAAAGTGTGTCTTTGGTGGCTCATGAAGAAAAAAAAGCGAAGAAGAGGTCAAGTCCCTAAGGCATTGGCTGCTCTTACACTGAACAACAACTTAGTTGAAAGTGGTTTGGACACTTGGACACAGGTGCCTCCAATCACATGGTAGCTGATTCAGGTATGCTTACTAATCTTAAACACTATCGGGGTTCTAATTCAAGTAGTTATAGGAGATGGATCTCCTCTGTCTATTACTGACCATTGGAGATCTATCCCCACCACTGAACACAAAATCATCCATCAAAAACATTCTCTTGGTTCACCTTACTAAAGAAAAATTTATTGTCTGTCACCAACTCACAAAAAATAATCCAGTAGAATGTAATTTTACTAACGTCGGTTTTTTTATTAAGGCCAAGCACACAGGTCAAACATTGCAGAAAGGGGAGCTCAAGGGTGATTATGCAAGGTGGTAGTGGGAAGTCTATTGATGATATGCACAGCAGTAGAGAAAGCCTCAAACCATAAGAAAAGAGGGGTCTTGCTATGAAACAACATTGTTAGACCTAACTCTCTAATAGTCCTATGTCTCCTTTCAACATAGCCAGTTTGTTCAGGGGTATGAGGGCATGAAATTTGATGGACAGTGCATGTGTGAAGCATGTGGTTTATGAGGGGAGTGGACACAAACTCACCACCCCCATCTGAGTGAAACACTTTAATACACTTACCAAACTGAGTTTTAACATAGCTTTCAAATGACAAGTAAACCTTGAAAAAATCAGATTTTTTGCATAGAGGAAATAACCAAATGAATTTTGAATAATCATCCACAAAACTAGCATAGTACTTGTACTTATGAATAGAAACAACCGGGGATGGACCCCATAAATCACAATGAATAATGTCAAAAGGTGCAGTACTAGTGTGTTCAGAGTGTGTGAAAGGTTGTTTGCTCATTTTACCTAGCTGACAACTTTCACACACTTGAGTAGCTTTTATTTTGCCTAAAACATGAATGAAACCCCTTGGCAACAAGCCTACACTTGAGCCTGTCAAGGGTACCATTAGGTTTGAGTTTAGCTTTAAAAACCCATTTACAACCAATGATATGCATGGATGGATGCCTAGGGACAAGGGTCCAAGTGTTATTATAATGCAGGGCTTGCAATTCTTCATTCATGGCAGAAAGCCAACCAGGATGTTGGAGAGCAGTCTTAATGGTTTTTGGTAGTGGTGGAATGTCAGGGTATGTGTGTGTAACTAGGGCATATTTAGGATTTGGCTTGGAGATTCCAACTCTGGATCTAGTCAGCATGGGGTGATTGGATGGGGCAGGAGGAGAATTTGGAATAACATGGGGTATATCATGAGGTGTAGGCACAATATTTGTGTCAGAGGGGGCTGAGGCTGGAATGGGGGTTTGAGAGGGGGATTCTGGAGGACTAGGAAGGGGTAGAACAAGACTGGTTGGATCAGAATGATGAGGTGATGATGGAGTGGTTGGAGTGGGTGGAATGTCTGAGATAGAGCTGGGATCAGTGGGTGTGGAAATAGGAGGTTCTTGACTAGTACAAGGACTGGAAGTAGGGGACTGAGCTGGTGTGAAGACAGTAGATGGGGAAGAGGGTAAAGTGGTGTGACTAAAATACAGAGAATTTGAAAAAACTCAAAAGATGAAAGTTGTAGATCGGAGAAATTCCTATAAGCTCACCAATTTTCGGGTAATTCGAATCGTCTGAGACCACAAAAATCAATTCAAGCGATGATATATCTGCTTGCAGTTTTTAGGACAGATTATGCGAGTAATCGGCGGTTTTAGGCACGATGTATGTTGAATCTGGATTGGGTACAAAGACAAAAAGTGTACATCGAGATGTGTTGGAGATGTGGTAAAAATTTTGGAATTTTTGGAGGGTTTTTGGTTAGGGATCGAACTGATACAAACTAAAAATCCTATCTTTCTATGGTGATCTAGTTTACGCAACTTCCGTATGTTGTAACTATCAATCATAAACGATCTTCCGATTCAATTCACACATAGCATCATAATCATAAAAAGATACAAAATAAACTAAAGATCACAAAAAAGCTGAACACGAGAATTGAATAAATTTATAAAAAACTCACAAGTTTTGGTACATTGATGATCTCATGAATCGAAAAATGCAGAAGAAAACTACACCTAATCTAACCCGGATCACCCGAGCACAAGGCTCGGGTGACCGACCTTGAACTCCTCAAGAAGAGCTGCTTCTAGCTGCTTTGTGTGTTTCTTGGTGTGGAATATTTTGTATATCTTTTTTTTTCCTAGGGTTTGCATGAGGGCTGATATTTATAGTTATATGAGAGCGGCTAAATAATATATGCGTTTGGAATGAATCTAATTTAATTAGGATTTTTATATGTAAGTCGGCCGGAACAAATATTATGTCATTTGAAGCAAAAAAAAGCGAGTCCGGACGCTTAGTTCATGCATGTGGGCGCTTTCGTTTGAAATCTCGGACGGAGAGTGAACATTTGGTTCATGCTCAAGTGAAGACTCTGTGCTCTGTTTTTCTTTGCTCGGACCTTTCGTCTCAAATCTCTGAGCGCTAGTTTGATGCAATTCCACGAAGGCTATCAGAATCAAGCTTCGATTGTCATAAAACTTCTAAAATCCATATCTTGAGTTGTAGACCTCCAAAAATTATGATCCGAATGTCATAATTAAGCCCTCGAAAAACTCTACAACTTTCATTAAGGACTCTTCTTGAAAACGCCTTTTTGACTAGCCCGTCGTATCC
Organism: Gentiana macrophylla; assembly: GCA_026214975.1. NCBI lineage: Eukaryota > Viridiplantae > Streptophyta > Magnoliopsida > Gentianales > Gentianaceae > Gentiana > Gentiana macrophylla. The sequence goes on from CM047815.1 coordinate 45,940,418, forward strand.
GAGTATATTTGAAATTTTCCAATACCACGGCATCATTATCCAAACTTGTAACGCTCATATCTCGGGCCTCGTAAGTCGGAATGAAGTGATTCAAGATCCTGTAGAATCCTCTCTTCAAGGCGTTTCCAGCATTACTCACCGGCCGAGCTCGAGAATGGTTCAAGACGATACCACCCAAGACAATCTATAATTTTGATACTCTAGGAAAGATGTTCCTCAACGCTTTTATCATGGAAAATCCATTCCAGAAGATTGCTACCCCACTTGTTTTCTCTCAAATAGAAGAAAGACAAAACCGCATTGCAATACTTTAAGCGGTTTAGTGAAGAGTCCCTTCAAGTACGAGATGCCGATGATCATGTTCGGATCGCGTCCTTTGTGGCAGGACTACGTGAAGGGAGGCAATATGCCAAGATGAGAAAGCAAGCTCCCTACGTCTATGGGAGAGTGCATGAAGATAGCGTTCAAACCATGTCAAGGAGAAGAGGCCAATCGGCTGAAGCGAGAATTGGAAAAGTCAGAGCCTAAGAAGGATAAGGCCAAAGATAATTCTGACAAGAGAATGAAGTCGTCTGGAGATCGTACGATCGGATTGGCCATGGCCCGATCCGAGAAGAATAGTGCCTTGCAACCGCGAGACTTCCCGATGTTAAACAGGCCTCAGGAGCAAGTGCTTGCAATCATGGAGAGAAAGGGTTTAGCGAGAACTCCAACACCGTTGTGGAGCCCCCTGGACAGAAGGGACCAGAGCAAGTTTTGCACCTACCACCAAGACACTGGCCATGATGTGGACAACTGTAGAGATTTCCAAAGAGTCGTGGACACCGCAATTGCCGACGGGAAGTTGGATGAGGTCATTGAGCGGCCTCGGTATGGTGAACGTTGAGGTCGATGGGACTACCCGCAGAGAAACTACAACCGAGATCGTAATCCACAGGAAGAGCCCTAGCGAAGAGGAGATCGGTCTCTAAACAGGGATCGACAGATGGACAATCGGCTGATTAACACCATCAACACTATTGTGGGAGGCCCTGGCAGTATATTTGAGGTCGGCTGCCTGAATGCCCAGTCAGTGGGCGTACAGGCAAGCAGAGGAAGTCAGATCCCCTTTCAGGAAGTAAGTTATGGGCCTAGGGACCCACTCCCACTTGTCACCTACAATGAAGGGTTGGTTATTGAAATCGTGGTGCACAAGAATCTGGTGAAGAGGGTTTGCGTTGACACTGGCAGCGCCGTCAAGGTTTTGTACTTTGCAGCTTTTCAGGCAATGAATCTTAAGGAGTCCGAGCTGACTCCAGTTTCAGCACCCTTGTTTGGATTTGCCGGCCCTCCTATTCATCCTATAGGAATGGTTCGGCTCGCGACAACATTCGGGAAAGAGTCAGTGGGAAGGAATCTAATGATTAGTTATGTCATGGTCAAATCGTCGTCAACATACAACATCATCTTTGGAAGGCCTGCTCAGATCGATCTTCGGGCCCTGATTTCCCCGGTCCACATCAGTTTAAAGTTTCCAACAGCCCGCGGCTCGGTCAAAAGCAAGGGAGATTTAGAGGTTGCCTGAAGTTTCTATGCGGCCACTATCAAGCACAAATGAGTTGTCTTGGCTTGATTGGTTCGGCAAGTCTTTATCATTTACTGCTTTTTCTCGACTACTTTTCATTTCTGCACTTTAGTTTTGCACTATCTGTCTCGGATATTTCCGCTTCGTTGAATAAATTTTAATTTTCGTCAGTTATTTCTTTGCATGATTTTATAAGTCCATAAGGACCAGTCAACCAACACACTCCATGTATAAATTTTAAACGAGAAGTCAGCAATAACATGGCCCTGCACGTCCAAAAACATAACATGAGAAGTCAGTCCGACCTGGCCTCGCTCGCTGTGCTTTTAAACGAGGTGTCATCACTAGCCTGGCCCTGCTCGTCCAAAAATTTCATGCGAGAAGTCAGTCCGACCTGGCTTCGCTTGCCGTGTCTTTAAACGAGAAGTCAGCACTAGCCTGACCCTGCTCGTCTAAAAATTTCATGTGAGAAGTCAGTCCGACCTGGCCCCGCTCGCCGTGCCTTTAAACGACAGGTCAACACTAGCCTGGACCTGCTCATCCTAAAACTTCACGCGAGAAGTCAGTCCGACCTGGCCCCGCTCGCTGTGCCGTTAAACGAGAAGCTGGTCTAACCTAACCCGGTTTGCTCTAATGTCTGACTGACTTGCTTATTATAAGCTAATATAGAACTAATGCTAACCTGACTTGTGGAATTTCAGGGTCTAACTCATAGTATCCTGAGCTCATGAATTGAGCTTGGCCTTAGATAGGTGCCGGGCAGCATGCCCCATAAAAAACTTTGCTAACGGCAGACGCGATCTAGCCTCACTCCTCAGATTTACATGTGCCCGAACCCGCGTAATGGGCTCGGCCCTATACTTAGTCTAAACAAGTATGCCATCCAAACAACTTAGAATAATTGATGGATACTGGGGGGCACATCCCATCAACAGTAAACAAAATCGATCAAAGAAACAAAACAACTTCTTTACTAAACAAAATCAAAATACATAATTTTCAAAAAATAAACTCCAAAAGCTTTAAGAGTTTGGGGTCGGACTCTTCTGAGGCTCTGACAAGGAGCCAAATGAGAAACAACAGTAGGTTGGAGAGAATACTTAGACACTATATCCACCCCGGCCTTTAATTCCTGCACGTGCTCAATGTAGACCGCACCCATTCCTTGCTTATAGTAGACATTCTTAGGAAGGTCATCCAACACAAGAGAAGGATATTGAATCCTCACCTCGTCCACTCCCTGGGTATACCTATCGTTTAAGGCGGGGATCAGTAGCACCTTCAAGGCCTCAGTGAAGTCTGCTGAAGCCTTATAATTCTGAACGGCCTGGGCACACTGGGCTAGTATCGTGGCCTCCAGATCGGCCACTCTTGCTTGGAGGTCAGCAACCTCCTGCTCCTTCACCCTCTTATCCTTAGGAAGTTCACTCGCCAAGGACTTCAACTCATCTTCTTGAGCTAGGAGTTGAGCCTGCAAAGCCTTCATCTCCGTATCCTTGTGCCGAGCAGCCGCCCTGAGTTCTTTACATGTTTGCCGCAACTCAGCAATCTTGCTATTCTAGGCAGTTGAGTCGGCGGAGGCCTTCCCCAGTCTCCTAAAAACCTCCTGGCCAATCGTGCCCCCCTGAAAATCAGAGAGAAAAGGTTAAGTTTTCGGAAGGTCGGATTTGAAACAAAAAGGAGTAAGGATAGATCACTTACCAGTTCCATAGTCTTACAGCCAATAATCGCCAATTCCTCGTGATACATGCTGGCGATCCGCTGCTTCTCCGAAGCAGCTTCTTCATGGGCTCCTTAGAAGCTTTGGACTTGCCTTTCTTTGAGGGACGACCCTTGTGTGAGGTTGGCCTCAGGCGTCCCGCCTTTCTGGCAACCAGACTCCTTTCCGCTGTCTTCTCAGAAATGCCTAGATCGGCCTACCCCTGAGGAGCAGCAGACGGAGAAGTACCCCCCGTAATGGCATCCATAATAGGATCCTCTGCGGGTGCGATTAGCACCGGTGGTGTCAGTTCGAGTTGGTGAACAATGACTTCGCCTTATGCCCCGGTCAAAAGGTCTGAAAAATCAGCCACTACAAGTACGAGCAAAGTATCAGTCAAACGAGTGCATTGATATAATACGGAAATAAATCACAAAGGGAAAAGTTCCTACAGGACTTCCACTCGGTTTTAGTAAATTCCCAAGGGGCGATCATGCGGTAGTGATTGTGTGTGATATTGAAGCATGCGTAGGATTCATGTCGCTCGTCTAGAAATCGCGTATCCTATGAATATGAGTAAATATCTGAAAGGGCCTTCTTATAAGGAATATCTAGCTCCCGTGAATCTTTGCAAAGTGGGAGTAATCAGTTACTTCGAGAGAGCATGATATCCAGATTATAAGATATGGCCGTTGATGTATTGACACTCGACGTACGACCATATGGATATTGTAATAGTGATAGGATTATATTTACACGGTAATTGTTTCACATGAAAGGTAGCAGTCATTGAATATGACTCTTCCGATGATTGCATGTCACGGTGTGTTGCTAGACGTTATTCCGTGATCGTTAGGCATGAGGGTCATTTTCATAATTTGCACTTTATGTTTACCGCCAACATATTCGGAAGCCTCTTGGGTCAGACTCATAAGAACGTCTAGTCGGATTAAAATGCGGTTATAGTGATAACCAAATAAGGAAAGTTTATCTCGACTATAAAGTGTTATATTGATAAATTAATATGGTGGTATTAATTTATTATGAATAAATATAATACAAGATATTAATTATGTTGATTAATTAAATGTATATTTATATACATATGTGGCGCAATTTTGTGTGTATATTGATGATACTCATGGATTTTGCAAATTAATTAATCATGGTATTATATTATCTAGTATTAATATAAGATATTCATTTTTGTATATACATATATATATATATATATATATATATATATATATATATATATATATATATATATATATATATAAATGACATGCATATTAGATATGCATGTGCACATTTGTAGTATATATATATATATATATATATATATATATATATATATATATATATATATGTGTGTGTGTGTGTGTGTGTGATATATACAAATGTGTAAATTGATTTATGGTAATAAGATAAAGATATATTCAATATAAGATTGTCAATATATATTGACGATTCCAAAAATAAATGCAGTATAAAATTAGGGTTTTTCTTTAGTGATACCCTAACGGGGATCCTAGAATATGAAAAACGATGGAAAGAGAGGGGGTGGTTTTGGATCTTTTAGACTATACTTGATGGTGATCAAGTTGCCTTCGTATCCAATGCGTGGATTGGATCAAGTATTCGTAGTTCCTTAGAGATCGTTTATGTATAGGGGTTTGTGCCCTAGATTTAGCGGGTGGCGTGTTCATGGTGGACACTGATTGGCGTGTTCCCTAAGGAAAAAGATTATGACTAGTTGATCTCCTTGATTTTAAGAGATAATTGTGACATTCGAATATTCGTATTAAGTGACAAAGATCGGAGCCTTTATGACTCGGGATTCCTTCTATAATTATCTGTTTATTACATACGTGGGAAATACGACTAAGGATCGACTATGGTCGACTTAGCCGGCCTGAGCTGAACTAGCTAAACCCTTCTATGTTTTGGCCGACCTATATAGGCCGGGGAGGATAGCCAAGTTGGTGGCAGCTCGGACTATTACGTGCGTATGAGGCTTAGTCCGATAGGGACTTAGGTTTACCTATAAGGTCTGACACGAGTAAGTTTGAACATAAGTATTGGCCGACTTGCAGGGGGCGAGATAGCATTTGAGCCTATATCGCTTGAAGGTCGATCCTAAGTAGAGGCCAATCTATGGAGGGACTTAGGAGTGTAGCTGAGCTACTTTGGTTTGGCTGCTAGGACATCCGACCCTTTAGATAGCCTTTCTCACTCTATACCTAATGTTGAGCCACCACAGAGATGCCACGTGGGTGAGTTTAATTCTTGGCATCGTCATATTCCCCCCCCCCCAAGATCCAGCCGAGCTTCCTGAGGTTGGGTCGGATCTGTTCGTGTGTAGTGGCCCAACTTGGTTGTTTAATTTATAGGTTTTGAATTTTCATGACCAGGTGGCAAAGTTAGCTGTGACATCGTTACGGCTATACTGGGAATCGAGGCGTCGTTGCCTACTAACACAGACTAAGGTCATTTTTTGTGGTAAGTGGATGGCTATAACCCTGTCAGATCAATCGTTTCATAACGACGTTGTCTATTTAACCAATCGTTTCATAACGACGTTGTCAGATCAATCGTTTCATCAACTGTTCCCGGTTTTCGGAAATAAAGAATGAACATTTTATCGACGGTTTTTTTTCTTTTTCTTAAATTTTTGTGGAGTTTTGAAAATATGTAGTTTCTGATGTTGGCCTTCGCAAGTTTCTGATTTTTTTACTTTTATTTGTCTATATGTATTGTGACACATTTCCCTTGCTTGGAAAATAAACGTGGGCCAAAAAGAGATAATGAGACAGTGGATACACTTTGAGGTAAATCATCATTTCCGTTTCTCTTATACCATTATTCAATTTTAAAAACCATTTCTCTCCATTTCCATATCGTTATAATTGTTTGGATGAAATAGTTGTGATTTTTATAAAGCAAGCCTTCAAAAAATAAGGTAAGGGTTGTTGTTTTTCTAATAGCACATGGAATTGTCGTTGGGTAATAGAGATTGTAGTATAATTCTAAGGATGCTGGATTGTTTGAAAAGAATATCTCAGTTTATGTAGTTGTTTCAATTGTGTATGCTTCACAGTTTCCAAATTCATTTCTATATATCCAAAAATACAAAGCTAATGTGAACTCGGCTTTTCACTGATTTTATATGTTCGGCTCCACTAATGTTGTCTGATTTCACCATTGATACATTGTATTACATAGAAGGAATCGGTCTTTTCTTCTTGAGATGCAACTAATTTATATCGAACACCTTCCCATTTTCATTTATGAAAAGTTTGTAAAAAAAATATTTAATCCCCACAAAGGATGCCTAAAATCATGCCATTCATTATAGTATAGTACATCACAAAACACGTGGAAAACGTGCTTTTCTTTTTTTCAACTTTTCCCAAAGTCCTAAAATTTCCTTCCCCCAACATTCACGACTCAATTCTGTGTAGTTCTTCTCTACTCAATTCTCAATTCTCAATTCTCTCCTAGAGCAGCGGCCAACGCCCTGACCGGGGGATGAATTATAGCTCAAATAACCTAAATTCTCAATTACATCATTATGACAACAGAGTTGATAATGCGTATCTGAAGAAATTGGTTTTCGATATCAAAGCCGGTGCCTTTGATAATTTGGTTGATTTCTGATGTGATCTTTTACTTTTTCCTGCAAATGCTCTTCATAATTCGACTTCCACCGCCAATTTTTCCGAGCAATTACGTATTACTGCTTTGTCATGTTTGATTTAATTATGCAAAATTACTCCTAGGTTTTTAATTTACTTTTTATCTGCTTTGTCGGAACCCACATGTTATTTTGTTCAAATTATGCTAATTGGGTCATTTAGTTGATGGGTTATTTTTTATGTGATTTCAAGTTACTGCCAAGTAAAGAATTTGTTTTTTTATTTGTTACTAGCGACAACGAGCGGTTACAATGGACCACCAATCTACAACACCATTGCTCCGACGACACCGTACTCCGGTGGCTTCAAATCAAGTAAAGTGTTCTCTTTTTTAGGACTTTAAGTTATGTATTTTCCAATTTCCATGATTTTTGTTTGTGCTAATTTCGGCTGACTGCTCTGCTAAATCAAATGCTAAGTAGTTGTGAATTGTCTTTTTTGGCGAATCTCAACAGCTTAAACCATATGCAATTTTCTTTACGTAAATAGTGATCAAATTCTGGTGAGTTCTCTTTGTGTTTTTCTTTTCACCTTTGTTGAGTGTTGTGGTTTTTGGGTGGTTTTATTGGTTGATTGAGTTGACGTATTCACCCTTATCGTCATCTCAAAATCCGGCCGGAATCGCGGATATCCGTTACGCTTCAAACATGCATTTTTCCTCAAAATATGTTGTTATTCAATGAAAATTGCAGCTGCCCCTGATTGGTAAAGACAAGATGTCGCACTCTGTTCCGACACATCGAAATGGCAAGACGTGTCATTCTCTTCCACAGCCAAATTTACCCCATCTACTTCGCATACATGATCTTCGGAGTTTTTGAGTGTTGGTTTCGATGAAGCCAACATGTGTAGGTAACCAAAATCTTTATCCGTAATTCTTCTTAAAACAAATTTCATAAATTTGGTAATTGGTGGAACAACGAAAATCTCGGTGATACTTTTTCGTGGTACTTTAAATTATGATGATGTAGCAAGGAATGGGATTTAATAAACTACAACCATGTTCGGATGTTTATTCAGCCGCATATGAGGTTTTCATCAACTGTTCCCGGTTTTCGCAAATAAAGAATGAACATTTTATCGACGGTTTTTTTTCTTTTTCTTAAATTTTTGTGGAGTTTTGAAAATATGTAGTTTCGATGTTGGCCTTATAAGTTTCTGATTTTTTACTTTTATTTGTCTATATGTATTGTGACACATTTCCTTGCTTGGAAAATAAACGTGGGCCAAAAGAGATAATGAGACAGTGGATACACTTTGAGGTAAATCATCATTTCCGTTTCTCTTATACCATTATTCAATTTTAAAAACCATTTCTCTCCTTTTCCATATCGTTATAATTGTTTGGATGAAATAGTTGTGATTTTTATAAAGCAAGCCTTCAAAAAATAAGGTAAGGGTTGTTGTTTTTCTACTAGCACATGGAATTGTCGTTGGGTAATAGAGATTGTAGTATAATTCTAAGGATGCTGGATTGTTTGAAAAGAATATCTCAGTTTATGTAGTTGTTTCAATTGTGTATGCTTCACAGTTTCCAAATTCATTTCTATATATCCAAAAATACAAAGCTAATGTGAACTCGGCTTTTCACTTGATTTTATATGTTCGGCTCCACTAATGTTGTCTGATTTCACCATTGATACATTGTATTACATAGAAGGAATCGGTCTTTTCTTCTTGAGATGCAACTAATTTATATCGAACACCTTCCCATTTTCATTTATGAAAAGTTTGTAAAAAAAATATTTAATCCCCACAAAGGATGCCTAAAATCATGCCATTCATTATAGTATAGTACATCACAAAACACGTGGAAAACGTGCTTTTCTTTTTTTCAACTTTTCCCAAAGTCCTAAAATTTCCTTCCCCCAACATTCACGACTCAATTCTGTGTAGTTCTTCTCTACTCAATTCTCAATTCTCAATTCTCTCCTGAGAGCGTGACCAGCATACGACCGGGGGATGAATTATAGCTCAAATAACCCAAATTCTCAATTACATCATTATCACAACAGAGCTGATAATGCGTATCTGAAGAAATTGGTTTTCGATATCAAAGCCGGTGCCTTTGATAATTTGGTTGATTTATGATGTGATCTTTTACTTTTTCCTGCAAATGCTCTTCATAATTCGACTTCCACCGCCAATTTTTCCAGGCAATTCTGTATTCTGCTGTCATGTTTGATTTAATTATGCAAAATTACTCCTAGGTTTTTAATTTACTTTTTATCTGCTTTGTCGGAACCCACATGTTATTTTGTTCAAATTATGCTAATTGGGTCATTTAGTTGATGGGTTATTTTTTATGTGATTTCAAGTTACTGACAAGTAAAGAATTTGTTTTTTTATTTGTTACTAGCGACAACGAGCGGTGCTGCTTGGACCACCAATCTACAACACCATTGGTCCGACGACACCGTACTCGGTGGCTTCAAATCAAGTAAAGTGTTCCTTTTTAGGACTTTAAGTTATGTATTTTCCAATTTTCATGATTTTTGTTTGTGCTAATTTCGCCGATCGCTCTGCTAAATCAAATGCTAAGTAGTTGTGAATTGTCTTTTTGGCGAATCTCAACGGCTTAAACCATATGCAATTTTCTTTACGTAAATAGTGATCAAATTAGGTGAGTTCTCTTTGTGTTTTTCTTTTCACCTTTGTTGAGTGTTGTGGTTTTACGGGTGGTTTTATTGGTTGATTGAGTTGACGTATTCACCCTTATCGTCATCTCAAAATCCGGCCGGAATCGCGGATATCCGTTACGCTTGAACATGCATTTTTCCTCAAAATATGTTGTTATTCAATGAAAATTGCAGCTGCCCCTGATTGGTAAAGACAAGATGTCGCACTCTGTTCCGACACATCGAAATGGCAAGACGCGTGTCATTCTCTTCCACAACCAAATTTACCCCCATTTACTTCGCGATACATGATCTTCGGAGTTTTTGAGTGTTGGTTTCGATGATGCCAACATGTGTAGGTAACCAAAATCTTTATCCAGAATTCTTCTTAAAACAAATTTCATAAATTTGGTAATTGGTGGAACAACGAAAATCTCCGGTGATACTTTTTTCGGTAGTACTTTTAATTATGATGATGTTGCAAGGAATGGGATTTAATAAACTACAATCATGTTCGGATGTTTATTCAGCCGCATATGAGGTTTTCATCAACTGTTCCCGGTTTTCGCAAATAAAGAATGAACATTTTATCGACGGTTTTTTTCTTTTTCTTAAATTTTTGTGGAGTTTTGAAAATATGTAGTTTCTGATGTTGGCCTTCGCAAGTTTCTGATTTTTTTACTTTTATTTGTCTATATGTATTGTGACACATTTCCCTTGCTTGGAAAATAAACGTGGGCCAAAAAGAGATAATGAGACAGTGGATACACTTTGAGGTAAATCATCATTTCCCTTTCTCTTATACCATTATTCAATTTTAAAAACCATTTCTCTCCTTTTCCATATCGTTATAATTGTTTGGATGAAATAGTTGTGATTTTTATAAAGCAAGCCTTCAAAAAATAAGGTAAGGGTTGTTGTTTTTCTACTAGCACATGGAATTGTCGTTGGGTAATAGAGATTGTAGTATAATTTTAAGGATGCTGGATTGTTTGAAAAGAATATCTCAGTTTATGTAGTTGTTTCAATTGAGTATGCTTCACAGTTTCCAAATTCATTTCTATATATCCAAAAATACAAAGCTAATGTGAACTCGGCTTTTCACTGATTTTATATGTTCGGCTCCACTAATGTTGTATGATTTCACCATTGATACATTGTATTACATAGAAGGAATCCGTCTTTTCTTCTTGAGATGCAACTAATTTATATCGAACACCTTCCCATTTTCATTTATGAAAAGTTTGTAAAAAAAATATTTAATCCCCACAAAGGATGCCTAAAATCATGCCATTCATTATAGTATAGTACATCACAAAACACGTGGAAAACATGCTTTTCTTTTTTTCAACTTTTCCCAAAGTCCTAAAATTTCCTTCCCCCAACATTCACGACTCAATTCTGTGTAGTTCTTCTCTACTCAATTCTCAATTCTCAATTCTCTCCTAGAGCAGCGGCCAACGCCCTGACCGGGGGATGAATTATAGCTCAAATAACCCAAATTCTCAATTACATCATTATCACAACAAATAAAAATGCGTGTCTCAAGAAATTGGTTTTCGATATCAAAGCCGGTGCCTTTGATAATTTGGTTGATTTCTGATGTGATCTTTTACTTTTTCCTGCAAATGCTCTTCATAATTCGACTTCCACCGCCAATTTTTCCAGGCAATTATGTATTCTGCTGTCATGTTTGATTTAATTATGCAAAATTACTCCTAGGTTTTTAATTTACTTTTTATCTGCTTTGTCGGAACCCACATGTTATTTTGTTCAAATTATGCTAATTGGGTCATTTAGTTGATGGGTTATTTTTATGTGATTTCAAGTTCTTGCCAAGTAAAGAATTTGTTTTTATTTGTTACTAGCGACAACAAGCGATTACCTTGGACCACCAATCTACAACACCATTGCTCGACGACACCGTACTCGGTGGCTTCAAATCAAGTAAAGTGTTCCCTTTTTAGGACTTTAAGTTATGTATTTTCCAATTTCCATGATTTTTGTTTGTGCTAATTTCGGCTGACAGCTCTGCTAAATCAAATGCTAAGTAGTTGTGAATTGTCTTTTTTGGCGAATCTCAACAGCTTAAACCATATGCAATTTTCTTTACGTAAATAGTGATCAAATTCTGGTGAGTTCTCTTTGTGTTTTTCTTTTCACCTTTGTTGAGTGTTGTGGTTTCTGGGTGGTTTTATTGGTTGATTGAGTTGACGTATTCACCCTTATCGTCATCTCAAAATCCGGCCGGAATCGCGGATATCCGTTACGCTTCAAACATGAATTTTTCCTCAAAATATGTTGTTATTCAATGAAAATTGCAGCTGCCCCTGATTGGTAAAGACAAGATGTCACACTCTGTTCCGACACATCGAAATGGCAAGACGTGTCATTCTCTTCCACAGCCAAATTTACCCCATCTACTTCGCATACATGATCTTCGGAGCTTTTGAGTGTTGGTTTCGATGAAGCCAACATGTGTAGGTAACCAAAATCTTTATCCAGAATTCTTCTTAAAACAAATTTCATAAATTTGGTAATTGGTGGAACAACGAAAATCTCCGGTGATACTTTTTTCGGTAGTACTTTTAATTATGATGATGTTGCAAGGAATGGGATTTAATAAACTACAACCATGTTCGGATGTTTATTCAGCCGCATATGAGGTTTTCATCAACTGTTCCCGGTTTTCGCAAATAAAGAATGAACATTTTATCGACGGTTTTTTTTCTTTTTCTTAAATTTTTGTGGAGTTTTGAAAATATGTAGTTTCTGATGTTGGCCTTCGCAAGTTTCTGATTTTTTTACTTTTATTTGTCTATATGTATTGTGACACATTTCCCTTGCTTGGAAAATAAACGTGGGCCAAAAGAGATAATGAGGCAGTGGATACACTTTGAGGTAAATCATCATTTCCGTTTCTCTTATACCATTATTCAATTTTAAAACCATTTCTCTCCTTTTCCATATCGTTATAATTGTTTGGATGAAATAGTTGTGATTTTTATAAAGCAAGCCTTAAAAAATAAGGTAAGGGTTGTTGTTTTTCTACTAGCACATGGAATTGTCGTTGGGTAATAGAGATTGTAGTATAATTCTAAGGATCTTTGGATTGTTTGAAAAGAATATCTCGGTTTATGTAGTTGTTTCAATTGTGTATGCTTCACGGTTTCCAAATTCATTTCTATATATCCAAAAATACAAAGCTAATGTGAACTCGGCTTTTCACCGATTTTATATGTTCGGCTCCACTAATGTTGTCTGATTTCACCATTGATACATTGTATTACATAGAAGGAATCGGTCTTTTCTTCTTGAGATGCAACTAATTTATATCGAACACCTTCCCATTTTCATTTATGAAAAGTTTGTAAAAAATATTTAATCCCCACACAAAGGATGCCTAAAATCATGCCATTCATTATAGTATAGTACATCACAAAACACGTGGAAAACGTGCTTTTCTTTTTTTTTTTTTCAACTTTTCCCAAAGTCCTAAAATTTCCTTCCCCAACATTCACGACTCAGTGCATTGTAGTTCTTCTCTACTCAATTCTCAATTCTCAATTCTCTCTGAGCGACCAGCATACGCTCGACCGGGGATGAATTATAGCTCAAATAACCCAAATTCTCAATTACATCATTATCACAACAGAGCTGATAATGCGTATCTGAAGAAATTGGTTTTCGATATGAAAGCCGGTGCCTTTGATAATTTGGTTGATTTCTGATGTGATCTTTTACTTTTTCCTGCAAATGCTCTTCATAATTCGACTTCCACCGCCAATTTTTCCAGGCAATTCTGTATTCTGCTGTCATGTTTGATTTAATTATGCAAAATTACTCCTAGGTTTTTAATTTACTTTTTATCTGCTTTGTCGGAACCCACATGTTATTTTGTTCAAATTATGCTAATTGGGTCATTTAGTTGATGGGTTATTTTTTATGTGATTTCAAGTTACTGCCAAGTAAAGAATTTGTTTTTTTATTTGTTACTAGCAGCAACGAGCAGTGCATTGGACCACCAATCTACAACACCATTGCTCCGACGACACCGTACTCCGGTGGCTTCAAATCAAGTAAAGTGTTCCCTTTTTTAGGACTTTAAGTTATGTATTTTCCAATTTCCATGATTTTTGTTTGTGCTAATTTCGGCTGACTGCTCTGCTAAATCAAATGCTAAGTAGTTGTGAATTGTCTTTTTTGGCGAATCTCAACAGCTTAAACCATATGCAATTTTCTTTACGTAAATAGTGATCAAATTACGTGAGTTCTCTTTGTGTTTTTCTTTTCACCTTTGTTGAGTGTTGTGGTTTCGGGTGGTTTTATTGGTTGATTGAGTTGGCGTATTCACCCTTATCGTCATCTCAAAATCCGGCGAATCGCGGATATCCGTTACGCTTCAAACATGCATTTTTCCTCAAAATATGTTGTTATTCAATGAAAATTGCAGCTGCCCCTGATTGGTAAAGACAAGATGTCGCACTCTGTTCCGACACATCGAAATGGCAAGACGTGTCATTCTCTTCCACAGCCAAATTTACCCCATCTACTTCGCATACATGATCTTCGGAGCTTTTGAGTGTTGGTTTCGATGAAGCCAACATGTGTAGGTAACCAAAATCTTTATCCAGAATTCTTCTTAAAACAAATTTCATAAATTTGGTAATTGGTGGAACAACGAAAATCTCCGGTGATACTTTTTTCGGTAGTACTTTTAATTATGATGATGTTGCAAGGAATGGGATTTAATAAACTACAATCATGTTCGGATGTTTATTCATTTGCATATGAGGTTTTCATCAAGCTGTTCCCGGTTTTACGCAATTAAGAATGAACATTTTATCGACGGTTTTTTTTTTTTCTTAAATTTTTGTGGAGTTTTGAAAATATGTAGTTTCGATGTTGGCCTTCATAAGTTTCGATTTTTACTTTTATTTGTCTATATGTATTGTGACACATTTCCTTGCTTGGAAAATAAACGTGGGCCAAAAGAGATAATGAGACAGTGGATACACTTTGAGGTAAATCATCATTTCCACTTTCTCTTATACCATTATTCAATTTTAAAAACCATTTCTCTCCTTTTCCATATCGTTATAATTGTTTGGATGAAATAGTTGTGATTTTTATAAAGCAAGCCTTAAAAAATAAGGTAAGGGTTGTTGTTTTTCTACTAGCACATGGAATTGTCGTTGGGTAATAGAGATTGTAGTATAATTCTAAGGATCTTTGGATTGTTTGAAAAGAATATCTCAGTTTATGTAGTTGTTTCAATTGTGTATGCTTCACAGTTTCCAAATTCATTTCTATATATCCAAAAATACAAAGCTAATGTGAACTCGGCTTTTCACTGATTTTATATGTTCGGCTCCACTAATGTTGTCTGATTTCACCATTGATACATTGTATTACATATAAGGAATCGGTCTTTTCTTCTTGAGATGCAACTAATTTATATCGAACACCATGAATGTGTATGGATGCCTTATAATGAGACTATAAACCGTGATATTGACTTTTAATCATGACATTGACGTAGGTGTTGGCATTCTAAGTATATATTTTTGATATATCTAAGGCATTCTCCGGATAATTCAAATCTAAGCAATTGGAAGAGGTGTAATTGTAATTTGTCTGAATTTTTAAGCTACGAACCAGGATGCCAAGCTTGGATATAAATTATTAAAGGTGCTCAACGACATTGCATTAGATAATCATATTGTTTTACAACGAGAGAATGTGACCTTTCATACATCGAAGGTAAGAAACTACCTACTAAAGGTTTACGGTGATTAATGAGTACACGATAACTTGAGGATTACTCATCGTATGATGTACCAAACCTTTTCTTTGACATCACCAAAAAAATTAAATCACAGGTTCAACACCTACTTTTTTGATTTTTCATATTGATTGAATTTTTATGGTTCTGTGTATATATGTTTTGAGCTTATCATGATGAGCTTCGTTACAATTTACCAATCTGAAAATCTGCAAGCATGAACAAACATTATTGACAATTGAGCATTACATCAACTGACAATATTTTTTTATAACTTTTTTTTATATTTTTTATTTTCTACTTTTTCTTTGATTCTT
This sequence comes from Gentiana macrophylla, assembly GCA_026214975.1. Lineage (NCBI taxonomy): Eukaryota > Viridiplantae > Streptophyta > Magnoliopsida > Gentianales > Gentianaceae > Gentiana > Gentiana macrophylla. Next base: position 45,956,099 of record CM047815.1, read on the forward strand.
TTTCACAGCTCTGTTCAACTTTTACCTTCTTCAGCTTGCATTATATATGCGAACCTATCCCTCATTCATCCATTTTGTGTTTCTGAATTTGAAGGGTATAATAAGAAAAAAGGTATAAAGTTGAGTGTTTCTCCATTTCTCCATTTCAATTGGTGATATAGGTAATGAGATTTTTTTTTTGCTTACATTGAGGTTCTTTACCCTTGCATTCCTTTTTCCTTAAACAAACATTAGTATTGTTAGTTCTTGCATTTATTGGACTTTATTTCATTTCTAATACACTAAACGTATTTTGTTTTTTGGTATCTTGATAGCTCGAGGAAAGTGTTGGAAGGAAAGGTCGAGATTACCTACCAAAAGTCTGAATCGTATCTGTCATTGCATTCAAAGTCGGCTTTCGATTGTAATGAACTTTTGTTCTCTTTCTCTTCATGTTAGTTTCATTGTTTGTCATGCTTTGGACACTTACCTTACCTTATGTTGAATTGAAGTTCTCTGTATTTAATCTTATATGTGTTTGGCTTGAAACATCATTTGCAGTACAAACATTTTTTTTGTCAATTTTTTTTTCTGTATCACACATATATTTAGACATTCAATTCTATACATCTAATTATGGGGCAAAAGATAAAAATAGGAGTTCAATACGTAAAAATAAGGGGGTCAATTTCACATATATATGTGTTTATAAAAAATTTCTCTATTATTGGTACATAATATTTTTATTTTAGGGGGTCGGCGGCACCCCCACAAGTCAATAGCCGCCCCTGACCATACCTGCAAAGTTGGTGTAAGTGTTCATAACATGTTGTTTTCTTTATTGTGGAACCTGGTATAGTTGCGTGCATGTTTGTTAATTGAAGGATGCGTCCTAATACTAATACGTAGTGTTACTTTGCAGGTTACGATGGAAGAATTAAGGGAAATGATAACCACAATCATAAGAACCGATTGTGTATCTGTTAGGCTATCATAAGATCTGTACATCGAGCATTTATGGAGATTCATGTATCGTGAAGAAGATCGTAGAAGAAAGCTAACAACAACATGGTCATTGGAATGGCTCTAGCTAGATATCTATGTTTGAAGAGGAACAGAATGCTTAGACAATGAGATAGGTATTTCATGAAGATTAATGTCAATTTTCGAGATAGGTATTTCATGGAGATTAATGTCAATTTTCGGCTGATTGTTAATGTGATACATTATCGAATATGACTTTAGTTTTCCTTGAATGAAGAGATGGATGAAGATGATGTGTTGGTGGATTTATTTATTAGTTTTGAAAATGGTTGAACTGAATAGTGTAGGCACTAGCCTATTGACATTGTATAATATTGGCACATGATGTTTATGTCTACACATTAAGTTATTATTATTATATTTTTTTCTTTAATGAAGTACACAAGGTTTTTTTTTTTATTTTTATTTTTATTTTTATTTTTCTTTGAAGGGAAGTGCACAAGTTTTGAAAAACATTCATTCATGTGTTTCATAAAAATATTTACATTTTTGCGTTAATCTAAATCAAATTCAGAGTATTGGACCATATATTAATTTACACTTATTCACTTAAAAATTTCATGTACAACTGTTTTTCAGACTATATTGCATGCACTATTTAAAAAAAAGTGAAAATACGGGGGTGGAAATATCAAAAAGGAGACGTCCATTATTTTTTAAAACACTCATTAGTTGTGATACAAAATTACCTTTATAGCATGAAATAAGAAAGTGAACACAAATTCAAAATTCCATATATTCATAGTTTCACTACTTAAATCCACAATTCAAACACACCTTCCATTGATAATTTCATTACACAAAACTACTATTCACTGCAACACACATTCCACTACACAGATTTACTATTTCGTGGAAACACACTTTACACTAATAAATTTATTACACAAATCCACTATTTCGTTGTTATGACATGGTTTTAAAAATCATGTCGGAAAAATATCAAATGGAATATCAAAACTAAGAGGACGAAAACAAAAAAACATGGTAAAGAATTACGATTTTAAAAACATAGATTAATTACCATTTTTAATGTTAATTGTCCCGTGCATTATGCACGGGTAATGACTAGTGTATATATATATATATATATATATATATATATATATATATATATATATATATATATGAGTTCGAAAATTGCCATAAATGGCCTTGTTTTTTGATATTGTGATGTTGGTTATAGAAACTTTTTCTAATCTAGTACGGAGTAAGAAATGTTGTGTTCTGTAGCAGATTGTTCATGGTTGATGAACTTAGGTACGAACTAGACCTGGATGTGACGTATATTTCCGACTTGTGGAATGATGCGAAGAATAAGAAGGGTTCGTACTATTTTGACGAGCATCCTTACGAGGAGTTGAATCTTCGGAGCTACAAAGGGAAGAGCTTCATTTTAAGTGTTTGATTTTCTAAAGCTCACTTGCACCTTTATTTTCTATTTTATCGTAATTTCCCTTTCGTTAGCCCCTACCCTAGCCTAACGTTACAACCTATCAAGTCCTACCGGACACTACCAGACTTCGATGGACCTCGATTAGTTGAGATGTTTTTGAATATAAACCTATGGTGTAACCTCGATACATTATACGTCTATAATCTGAACCGGTCCTTGGTGATAAATGTCGATAAAGCTATACACACACACACACACATTCTTTTCTCGATACAAGGTAGAGCTCGAATCATATGCATTTGTCTTAATTACTTGTGTTTTACCATTTCAATGCTTATAGACTAGATGTATGATAGCAATGTTGACTCCATCTTAATTTTTAAATCACTCAGCTTTACTCGAGGGTGAATAAACACTAATTCAGGGGTAGTTGATGACAGTCAACTTGGCTATCAATTACTATGTAATTATACCCCATTTATACCGCGTTTTATATTTATTCAGAGACATTTGGTTGTGTTTTGATGTATTTTACACCATGGTTTGTATTTACGAGACCTATGATATAATGTCCGAAAATCTTGATGTTTTAGGTGTTTTCGATACATTCTCGGTCACCCTAGTGTCCTGTAGGGGTTCCGAGCAAGATTTTTTGTGATTATTTTAGTAATTAGGTGTTTGGGATGTCCTCAAGGTGATATACGGGGTTGGAGCGTGTGACCGAAGCTTAAACGTTCAAACGGATCAAAACTCGTTCGTACTACAACTCTACCTTCAATTAATCTGATTTTTGATATAACTTAGAGGCATATTCTGGGATGGAAACCTTCATTAAGGTTGCAGACAAATTCTTCATCTTTCCAATTCATTTTGAATCACTAGATTTGGAGGTATGCACACAAAGTTATGGTCAATTTACTGAAAATATGTCCACAGGCGGCTGCCTATAAAAGACAGGCAATCTCCTAGACGATGTTGAGAGTCCTCCAAATTGGCCATGTTGATAGGCAGGTGCCTATGAATCATAGGCAGTCTGCTACTGTGTTATTCCTATTTCTCCAATCCACTATAAATAGCCTTTAGGTTGAAAAACATATTCTAATCACCTCCTTCATCGTTTTTCAGCAGCTTTCCATCATTTTCATTAGTTTAGCTTAGTTTTTGGTAGATTAGCTTAATTTAGGCTTAGATTGTTGTAATACGGAGATTCTCAAAGATAGCTTGATCCGTTATTGATGGGATTTCGGTCAAAGATCCAATTTTCTACGGCCTAATATATTCGGTATTTCAATTTCCTTTCTTATTCTTGAATTAGATCTTGAATTATGTTTAATTTCTTGATGATTTGTTTCTATTTGAAATATATAATGAGTAGCTAATCGTTTTATAGCCAGGTTATGCGATAATCTTTCAAATCGAACCCTAGATTGTTCTTGGGGTGTTCTTGGTGATTGATTTGATGAATCTCGATGTAACCGTTGTTCTAGAACTTATGCTTAATCACGTTTGTTGAATTGATCACTCGATTATCGTATTTCATGTATCGTCTTTATATATGTATTTTGCGAGAGGAAACGGGAACTGGGGTTCTAGGATCACCGTGTAAAACCGACTGAATTTTTTAGATTCAGTTTTATGTGTGAGGTTTGTATCAACTTGTTGAGCGTTTCATTGAACGTAGACCGTGATAGGTTAGTTAAATCCGGTCAGCGGACCGTTGAACCAGACATAGGAGGGTAGATTATTGAAATAATGTCTATTCTCAGAATTAGGAAATTACACCCTTCGAGTGACTTTGAGAACATTTAGGTAAGTTAAGAACACTTTCAAATTCAGCTAGGGTTTATGAGTATTAGACTGGATCATAGCTCGACTATCTCTTTTATATAGTTTCACTCTCGTTTCTGTATAGTAGCTTGTATAACCGGTGATCCGACAAATCACAACGTTCGATAGTTGTGTTGGTCTGAACAAGGAACGATACGGACTTTGATACTTGACCGGATTCCATGTGGGATACGACCTTTCTCGCCACTCGGTACCCTGCCGGTCAAAGTTGGCTTTACTGTAAAACGGCCATCATCCGGATTCCTCTTCCCCTACAGCGATCGGTGCCGGATCAGAAACACCACCTTGCATCTCCCCTCGCAATTTAATTCCGGCATCACTACACTGTTCCAACAGGAGAGTTATGCAATCTTCCAGCCTCCACCATCACCGTGTCGTCCCCTCCACTCACAGGCTCTGGCTCCTCCCGCTCGACATACGGAACAAGTTCCCGTGATAACTCCTCCGTTGCTTCGAGTTCCGGCCCAGCATATTGCAGCTCCACCTCCTTCAAAAGAGCTGAGCTGATCGCCGACTCGTCCCCAGCCATGTCCTGTAGGGTAGAGTCCTTCTTTCTGCCACTGTCAGTTCCCCTCGTCGACTGCGGACACATGCTCAACGTATGATCCACAACACTGAATTGAAAACAGAGGAACGGTATTCGTTCGTATTGCAGGTATGCCTTCTCCGTCTTCTCTCCCACATCAAGCAACAAAATACGATGAAAAGGCTGCATGACATCCACCTCCAAACGCAGCCTAAGAAAATGATAACCCGACGCCATTTCTTCCCGTAATTGACATGTCGTAGCTCTCATGGATTCGCCCACCCTCCTCCCCACCTCCTCGGTGCAAAGGGACATTGGGACCCGACCGTATGCACCCAGAAACCAATATGATCAAAGAAACCTTCAACCGTCTCCCAACCGTCCATCCACCGCCGCAGCACCAAGAGGGTGCATCAAACACCACGGCCCGTCATCTAAAACCCTAGCCGCCGCCCCCTCCTCCATGAAAACAAAATGGAAAACATTCTTATGTAACCGGGTAACTTGGAATTCACATTCCCACGATTTTTTCAAGGCGGCCGAAGCCCTCTAATGTCGGAATCCTTCTGGGTACGACACCGGCCAATAAAGCAACGGTGCTGGAGCATCTCATGTTCTGCTTCCGTTACCGACACTGCTGTACGAGCTTGCCCGGATGCAGTGAGAGAGAGGGATTGAAGTAGAGCATCAAGCGCCTCCTTATCCATAGGCGCCGGCGTATGTCTTCAGAGAAGAGGAATCCCGTCGGCGGGGGTATTCTCCTTAGCGTGAGAGAAAAAAGCCCGGTTGCGTGTTAAAATAAAAATTATAAATGAATATGAACAATTAAAAAATAAAAAATACAAAGAATCAAGGCACAAGGTTGGAGTTCCCAAAACCCTAATCCATATATAAATTTATAATTCGTATCCTGCGCTAGCTGTTCTCCATCAAGCTAGCTTGTTTCCATGGATTATTTTGTTACAGATGATACCGAATACGAAATATTGAATCGAATCACTTCGTTACAAACGCTGAATAGATGCAAATCTGTATGTAAAAGATGGTACAAAATTATCAACCAAGTTTCTTTCATGCCTTCTTATTGCCAAAATACCGGAAACGTGTATGGCTATATATTACAAGTCTGGAAGCATAAATCAACCCGAAAATAATACCGGAAACGTGTATGGCTATATATTACAAGTCTGGAAGCATAAATCAACCCGAAAATATTCGAAAGCCTATGTGAGCATTAATGGACATGATGCCGCTTCTTATTCTTTTACAGACAATGTGGAAATTGTGGCTCGTCAAGGCAAGGGATTGTGTGTTGTGTTAAACGACCTTACAAAGTACTAGGCCGGAATACAATTATATGTTTGTGAGCCGACTACTACACAATGGCAAGAGATTCCGGGTCCGAGACTACTGATACACATGGTTGGCTTTATTATACTTTCAAATAAACCCTTGCGCTACAAAATCATATTTATATCCAGACACCACTGTAATATCCCACATCGGTAAAGTAAGTGAATGCTTACCCAAATATAAGTGTGAGATATAAAGGTCTTGTCAACTCGGGGTAGCCCTTTTAGACAAAGCGAGGACGGCGGTCTAAGTAGTTGACTAGACCATTTATGGCTCATTTAGCACTACCAGGCCCGGGGTCTGGGGGCGTTATAGAATGGTATTCAGAGCTGACTATCAGACGGAATTATGCGCTGCACCGTACATAAAGACGGTGTAATGATGGCCTCTAGTTACCTCTGGTAGCCCTTATAAGGGGAGAATGTGATATCCCACATCGGTAAAGTAAGTGAATGCTCACCCTCATATAAGTGTGAGACATAAATGTCTTGTCAACTCCGGTTAGCCTTCTTAGACCTAGCGAGGACGGTGGTCTAAGCAGTTGACCAGACCATTTATGAATCTTTTAGCGCTACCAGGCCCGGGGTCTGGGCGCGTTACAACCACAGGTACGTAAAATCATATGTTTTCCAATCCTGAATCAGATTCTAATTTTTTTTTAATATTTAGTTAAAATATGCATTTTATTAATGAAAAAGAGAGAGCAACATCTTCCAAGCCTTTTCATGCATGGCCTTCCCCAAAACATATATAATCAGTACATAGTCTCATCTCCTTACAACATTAGTCTTAGTCTGACCAATTATCACTATTATATAAGTTATACATTTTAATGTTGGTGGATATCCTGAGACTTAATTATGAAACAGAAAGCTTTGGAATGACTGACTATTATTCATCAGTGTAGTAGCTGTTACATATAGATAGTGTTTAGGACACTTGTCACACATACAAGATGCCACACAAACCACATAATCTAGGCTAGATACTATACTCTTACTTACTAAAAAATAGGTCCCTCAAACATGCTATAATGTTAAGATACTCCAACAGCCCCCTGAAACTAAATGTGGGTGATTTTCCGCATTGGTTCTGAAAGGCACAAAAGATGCGGCAAACAAAGTCATACCAAATATATCAGTAGGTTGGTCACATTAGGGTATGTACTCCACCACCAGATCACCATTCAACACTTGATCTCTCACAAAATGAACATCAATTTCTATGTACTAAGTTGCAGCATGGAATACTGGATTTCGAGCTACAGAATTAGCACCAATGTTGTCATAATAAATCACTGGTGTGGATTTTAGATCAATGCCAAGTTCTTTAAGTAAGGAGGTTAATCACTTGATATTCGCAGCTGCATTTGCAAGACTTCTATACTCAGATTATGTGCTTGATGTTGACACTACCTGCTGTTTTTTGGAACTCCAAGTTGCAAGAGAATCACCAATATACATGCAGTGTCCTGCAATAGATTTTATGTCATGTTTGCAGCAGCCCCAATTGGCATCACTGTAGCCAAGAGATAGGGCTGTTGGAGATATCCCATGAAATGAGGCTTTAAATGTGTTGAAATAGTCAACTTTTGTGCGAATTTTAGATACGCTTTGGTGTGATTCACAGGGAGTATACGTCTAAAAATTCTAATCACGGAGTAGATGATATTGGCTTTGGAATCACTCGATACGGTTATCTGGTGAATGAGAAATTAATGCCTTAAGTTGGTTGAAAATGTGTAGGACATAGGAGTTGAAGAGAGGACCTCAACCCAATCTCCCACATAGGTAACTTGAGGATTGCAAGCTCAAGTATTAAGAGCTAGTGTGGCTCTCATATATGTGCCTCAAAGGGCAAAGCACTTTTGTGTAAAGGGAGGGCCTAGATAATTCCACACGCGCGAGCCGCCGCCTGTCTGGCTTGGCTATTATTTTTTTGGACAAAATTACTTATGAAATTAACCAAAATTTAATTTCCAATTAACAGTTTCATTGTGAGGCGGTTGGAAGGTTCCAGAACAATGTGGAAACCGTGATTAAGTCGGCCAGGACTTAATTAGCGCGTGTAAAATTATTTTTGGCCAGAATTAGCTTTTCTTAAGGCAAAAGTCAAGGGCGATTTAGTCATCTGAACAATCATAATTCAGATGACACATCATCTGACCAATCAGAAGCAAGGATTAATTCGGTTAAGCATTTAACCAACGTGTAAGAAAAGAGTCGGCTAGAATAACTTTTCCAAGAGGAAAAGTTGGCGGACTCTAATGATGTGTCTTGGCCAATGATATTCGAGCATTGCCTCCTCCTCTCCAATATATAACGAACCCCATGGGTGAGGGTTTAAGAATTCAATTTTCTCTTGTATTTTCCACTACAAAGAGTCGAGCATATAGTCCTTGTTTTTTAGTCGAAGAAATGTCGGAGCACTCTGTAAGTTTGCCGGAGTTTGGATTGTTGAAGTGCTTCTCAATCCAAGACGTAAGCCGTTGTATCTTGGAAGGTAGTTTCTACTACCGTCGGCACCATACCGGAGCAATGTGTCTTAAGGAAATAGTAACTTACTTGCCTCAGTTTTATCTCTAGTCCTTTATTTTATGCATTGTAATTTTAATTTTTCGTTGTTTTGAGTCAGGTCTGTACTGTAATAGCTTTATTTTATTAGATCTACATAATAAAACAAAATTTCTTTTTGTGTTAATTATGTTCTGCATCTATGTTTAGGGCCAAATTATAGTGATTTTTATATATATATTGTATATCAATTTTCCCCATATATGGATTATTTTCATAGATATTGAGCTATATAGTTAAATATTGAGTAAATGGTGTTTTTAATGATTAAATATGAAAACATATCAATTTAAGGGTTAATTTGTGATTTTATGTTATTTTGGAGTTGTGTTATGTTTTGGTATGTTTTTGATATTTGTAGATACCCAATTAATGGTGGAAAAGATGATCCTAAAAGGCTAAATTTCGAGATTGAAGAGGATCAATTAGAGATATGGAAGATTAAAAGAGATAAGGAAAGAAATAATTGAAGATAAAGATGGGAAAATCACAAAATTCGATCTCAGCGTATATGGGCGGGGCGTCCATTATAAGCGAGAGCGTCGAGACCAGGGCGGGCGTGCGAAAAAGCTAAACCAGCGTCGAAATCGTAATTCACATACTGAGAGAGTTCAGGCGCTATCTAGAGGCGAGCGTCACACACGGCGTCGAGAAAGTGGGCGGGCGTCCGACTTTCCAGGCGGCGTCCGTAGCGCATTCAGCGAGAACCGACCTGAATTCTTGTAGCGGCCGACTTACTCAATCTATAAATACAACAATTTGCGCTAACCACTAATTCATATCATTCAATACACGAAATTTCTCATACACTTTCAAGAGAGCTCACCAGCATCTTGGAGAGTTGAAGGCGGTCACCCGAGCCTTGTGCTCGGGTGAACCGAGGTTAGATTAGGAGTAGATGTAGCTTTTCTTTTCGTTTCCATGGCGTTTCAACCATTGTTCAAGACTATGTGAGTTTGATTTTCAATTTATTCAATTCCAGTTTTTCTTCATGATGTTTGATTTAGTTTGTATTTTTCTATGCGTTCTTTGATGTCATGAGAATAAATTGAAAGATTAGTTTTCTATTGATGTTTATAATACGGAAGTTGCATAAACGCCAGATCACCATAGAAAGATAGGATTTTTGATCGTTAATGATGACAAGTTAATCGATTAATCATCTAGGTTGTTAGATTCTAAAATACGAGAGTTAACTTGAATCTACACCTTCGTTTTGTATGGAATATTGGTCTCAACATTTGGAAGAGGAGAGATCGATAATTGAATTCACTCAGGAATTAGGAATTCATAGTTTGAGAAATTAGATCCACTAAGGAATTAGGGGTTTATATCTCGTGATAAGGTGAAACCACAATTTGAATTAAAATCATGAGATGAACTAGGGTTGAAATCACTTGGTTTGTGCACTGTTTGATCCCAGGTCTTTTTAGTTTAGATTGTTTTATTTTGTTTTCCTAGGTTAGATTTATTCTCATTGTTCTTTACGTTTTTATGTTTGCTTTTCGTTTATTCGTTTCCTTGAGTAACAATTGAGAGAATTAGTGAGATTAGAGTCAACATCCCAATTCCCTGTGGATCGACCCTGTACTTACCCTACTATGCTATCAACTACCCGATATTTGGTCGGTTAGGAGTTAGTTTGCATGTTAAGTATAGGTTTATAAATTTTCTTTTGTTTTTATGATGCAAAATCTCCACAACAAAAGTGGCGCCGTTGCCGGGGAATCGGTGTTTTGTTGAATTTAATTGAGTTAATTCTTCGATTTTGTTACGTTTTATTTTTGTTTTTAATAAAAGTAGCGTCGAATAGATTGAGAGTTTTTATTTTGCCGTGTTTCGATGACCATAAGGTTAAGAATGTGCAAAAGTTTTTTACTCAATCTGCTTTACGTGAAGTTTGTGTTATGTGTAACCTAATATAATCCCTCGTGCTTAATTTGATAAAGTCTTTGTCTTTGTGATCTCGTATTCTTTGTGTTGTGTTCATAAGTATTTAGGGTTTTGCTGTGTTTTTCTGCGCCGTGCATGCATATTTGTTGTGTGGACGGCGTCCATGGTACGTGAACGCGCCCGTCAGATTACTAACGTCGTGCGAGTAAACGGCGTTTGGAATTGTTGGGCGTTCGTCCGTTCGAAATTTTCAATCGATCGATTTTGAGGAATCGAGGCGGGCGTCTGATATTCTCGAGCGCCCGTCCAGGTGTTTTTCAAGGGCAAACAAGCGTTTGTTTGTTGAACGCTTCGTCCAGGGCTACAATTTCCATTGAACGCCTGTCATTTGTCTTGAAACGCCGATTCGAGTTCCCAGTTTTTCTTGATCTTGTTTTTAATGCTTTTATTTAGTATGGATTCTTTGTCATTAGAGCTTCTGTGGCTGTTTATGTTTACATAGATGTCCTGAACTTATAAGTTTTTACCTTTCCATCTATGAATCCATGTTAAATAACTGATTAATTTTTATATGCATGATTCATCTAGGCATGTTATAGTGACTGTCGGTTCTCGTAAGCTATAACTGTTCTTATAGTTAATTAGTAGCTAATGTCGGTTCCCGTATGCTACATACCGCTGTGATGAATCTTGTGAGCTTTTAAGACTTACGTGCTTCCTTTGTTTTTATAGTTCATATGGGTAGCTACTGTCGGTTTTCCGTATGCTACGTCCTTTCTCCATATGAGTTATACCATTTAGATAGATGATTTATTGGTTTCCATAAGTCTATCACTTTCGATAAGTCTTAAGGCGCGTCGGTACTAGTAGTGATGACAAGATGCGTTTATCGTAACTTTGTCATTATGTGGTGAGAGCGTTTATATATATGTCGTGTTGCATATAGTGGGCTAGTTTTCTTTCTTTTATTTTATTTTCTTTTTGCATATCATTTAAATGCATTTCATTTAGTTGCATTTCATATAGTTGCATTGTTTTTCTATTTTTCCTTTTATTTTTCTTAAGTGTGGTCACTTTGTCGGTTTAAGTAATACCACCTAGTTTGTTTTTCTTTTTGAGTGTAGTTAATCATGTCGGTTTCGTAATACTACCTCGTTTTTATTTTCTTAGGATTTTTTTTTTTTTTTCATGTAGTTTGCATTATACTATAGTTTCATGTAGTTGCACCTAGCCTATCTTGTTGTGTAATGTTTCATGTATATGTATTCCATCTTTATATGAGCTTAAATTTGAACTATCTCTATATCTCCTTTTCCATGTGCTTTATATATGTAATCTTTTCTTTTTCCCGTAGACTCTTTTTGCAATCGATCAAGTCTGCAGGATATTTTTGATAGCTATTGTGCACTTTCACGATGTATTCGGTTGTCCCGTGATGCTCCACGCTCTCTCGAGCTATCGAGCAATCCCGGTTCTTGTTGGTTCCTCCGCACTGCCGCAGATCCAATCGCCTAAGTTCTCTAATTTATTATTTCTGTATAACTTGAGGACAAGTTGCAATCTAAGTGTGGGGAAGGGATAGATGATTTATGTGTCTACTTTCGTTTGCTCATATTTTTAGTATTTCTATGAAAAGTGCTTAATTTTCAATTTTTTTTTGTTATATCCCGAATAGACAAAGGCATATCTTTGCTTGAGTTTATATCATTTATGCTATATTCTGTATATTTAGTAATTTTAGTTGTTTCACCCGACACTCTTTTTCACATGCCATAGTAAATGATGAGCTAAATGATGAAAGCCTACCCCATTTTAGTTGGAGATTTTTGATGATTATAGCATGTTTCTTTGCTTATGTACAATTCTTGAAAAGTTTAGTAGTTTGTATTTAGAGTTAAAGTATGACATACTCATGTGAATATCTCATAAGTTTGAATGTGATAAGTGAAACGTGATTAAGTCTTTGCAATAGTAATAAATTGTTTACTTGAGGTGTTATGCTCAGTGGTCTGTGCTACTAGAAAATAATCTTTTCCACTGCCAGCCAGAAATCTCTAAGTAATCACTTAATTTTAATTGTGTGTGTCGGAAGCTGGTTTATGATTTGAGTGAGGTAGGGTATACCACGTATGTCCTATTCCACTATGATGACCAAAAGCTCACGACAGTCAGTTTATAGCTGCCTTATGATTGGAGTAAGGTAGGGATTATCTTGAAATGTCCTATTCTTGCTATGAGGGCAAAATCTTATTCTGGATGTGTGTTAGAAAAGTGTGAAAAAGTGAAAATATTGGAATATATTATTATGAATAAGTAACGACTTAGTTATCGCTCGACCTTATCCCCAGTATAAAAGCGAAGGATATGTTGTAGGGATTATCCTCTCCGAGTTTGTCGAAATGTTTTAGATATTCTCTACTATTTCTTTTTGGGATATGTGTGTTTTGTAAAGTGCCTGTTATAGATTTTTGAATATTTCTAACTTAGATGGGAAACCGGGCTAGTTTTGGTTTGAATAACTTTCAAATTGTGGAACTTAGTGGAAGTTTATTATGGCTATGCACACACTCACTTGGGTGAACTTCTAAGTTATTGAATATGCTTCATATTTGTATAGATGTTTATTTGTCTCGAGCTTGGCTTTGTTTTGTTTTGCTCGGGGACGAGCAAAAGATAAGTGTGGGGGTGTTGTTTAGGGCCAAATTATAGTGATTTTTATATATATATTGTATATCAATTTTCCCCATATATGGATTATTTTCATAGATATTGAGCTATATAGTTAAATATTGAGTAAATGGTGTTTTTAATGATTAAATATGAAAACATATCAATTTAAGGGTTAATTTGTGATTTTATGTTATTTTGGAGTTGTGTTATGTTTTGGTATGTTTTTGATATTTGTAGATACCCAATTAATGGTGGAAAAGATGATCCTAAAAGGCTAAATTTCGAGATTGAAGAGGATCAATTAGAGATATGGAAGATTAAAAGAGATAAGGAAAGAAATAATTGAAGATAAAGATGGGAAAATCACAAAATTCGATCCCAGCGTATATGGACGGGCGTCCATTATAAGCAGACGAGCGTCCGAGACCAGGACGGGCGTCTGAAAAAGCTAAACCAGCGTCCAGAATCGTAATTCACATACAGAGAGTTCAGACGCTATCTAGACGAGCGTCTACACCAGCGTCCGAGAAAGTGGACGGGCGTCCGACTTTCCAGACGAGCGTCCGTAGCCGCGTTCAATGAGAACCGACCTAATTACTATAGCGACCGACTTACTCAATCTATAAATACAACAAATTGCGCTAACCCTAATTCATATCATTCAATACACGAAATTTCTCATACACTTTCAAGAGAGCTCACCCGCATCTTGGAGAGTTGAAGGCAGTCACCCGAGCCTTGTGCTCGGGTGAACCGAGGTTAGATTAGGAGTAGATGTAGCTTTTCTTTTTCGTTTCCATGGCGTTTCAACCATTGTTCAAGACTATGTGAGTTTGATTTTCAATTTATTCAATTCCAGTTTTTCTTCATGATGTTTGATTTAGTTTGTATTTTTCTATGCGTTCTTTGATGTCATGAGAATAAATTGAAAGATTAGTTTTCTATTGATGTTTATAATACGGAAGTTGCATAAACGCTTGGATCACCATAGAAAGATAGGATTTTTGATCGTTAATGATGACAAGTTAATCGATTAATCATCTAGGTTGTTAGATTCTAAAATACGAGAGTTAACTTGAATCTACACCTTCGTTTTGTATGGAATATTGGTCTCAACATTCGGAAGAGGAGAGATCGATAATTGAATTCACTCAGGAATTAGGAATTCATAGTTTGAGAAATTAGATCCACTAAGGAATTAGGGGTTTATATCTCGTGATAAGGTGAAACCACAATTTGAATTAAAATCATGAGATGAACTAGGGTTGAAATCACTTGGTTTGTGCAATCGCTTGATCCCGTCTTTTAGTTTAGATTGTTTTATTTTGTTTTCCTAGGTTAGATTTATTCTCATTGTTCTTTACGTTTTTATGTTTGCTTTTCGTTTATTCGTTTCCTTGAGTAACAATTGAGAGAATTAGTGAGATTAGAGTCAACATCCCAATTCCCTGTGGATCGACCCTGTACTTACCCTACTATGCTATCAACTACCCGATATTTGGTCGGTTAGGAGTTAGTTTGCATGTTAAGTATAGGTTTATAAATTTTCTTTTGTTTTTATGATGCAAAATCTCCACAACAATCTATTTTCCGTAATTACATCCATGAATTACGGATCTGTTCCGTAAATCACTCCACACACGATACACATCACCAATAAGGGTTGCATCTGTGTATGCTGTAAGGTTGAGTTGTCCTTGAGCCTTTAAGTGTATTCCATAGTCAGTAGTACCCTTCATGTACATCAGTACTCTTTTTTGGGCCTGCCAATGAACACCCTTAGGAGACTACATGAATTGACTAAGGGTGTTGACAGCAAAGGCCACATTTGGTCTTGTAAAAGTGATGTACTGAAGTGCCCCTATGACACTTCTATAAAGAGATGGATTCATCATAGGTGTACAATCTTCTAGAGTGAATGATTTGTCTACAGCCTTAAGAGTAGGACAAGGTTTCACAGATTCCAAACCAAGTTTATGCATCAGCTGCTTCAAATAGTGTTTCCGTGTGAGGAGCAGACCTGACATGTCCCTCCTTGCCTCCACACCAAGAAAATGACTTAGTTGTCCTAAATATTTTAAAGGAAACCTGCTGCTTAAGAGTTTGATGAACTTTTGGATAGCATCTAAATTGTTCCCTGTAATTACGAAGCCATCAACATAGACCAATACATACAAAAGAGTGTTGTTGTGCTTAGTTATAAACAATGAGGAATCTAATACTGATTGAGTGAATCCCCATTGAAGCAGTTGTTGTCTCAATTCAATAAACCAGACCCTAGGTTCATGTTTAAGGCCATATAGTGCCTTCTTGAGGTGACACACATGAGTGGGTTTACCAGTGTCAATAAACCCTTCAGGTTGAGGCATGAAAACATATTCATATAATGTCCCATTTAGGAAAGCATTGATGATGTCCACTTGGTGAATTCCCTTGTTTAATGAAAATGTGATAGACATAATCACTCTAATTGTGCTAGCCTTTGCAACAAGGCTGAAAGTTTCACTGTAGTCAATTCCCTCCTTCTGGTGAAATCCTTTGGCAACTAACCTTGCCTTATATTTCAGGACCGTCCCATCTGGTTTCAACTTGGTTTTAAAGATCCAACTGTTGCCAACTCGATTCTGTGATGGATGTGTTGGTACCGAATCCCATGTATGATTATCACAAAGTGCTTGATACTCTTCTTTCATGGCAGTATGCCATTTTGGATTTGTAGTGGCCTGTGTGTGCAATATGCAATTTACCACCATTACCAAAAATTAATGTTTCTTTACCATCATATCGAGACTTGATTTGCATGTTGTTCAGGTCTGATGTGACATGGTTTGTGGCTCCTGAATCAGCATACCAGTTGGGAATTCCTTCAATTTCTAGGATGCAAGATAATCAGCTTTCCTGGTTCCATTTTGATTAGAGTTGTTGGTTTGAGCACTACTTGTGCCAGCATTCAGAAGCAATGTGTCCAACCATAAGACAGATCTGGCAAGTAGGTCTAGGACCATTATTAGTTGAATTTCTGCCACCATTATTATACATTCCTCCACCTTTAAATCGACCTTCTCTTCATGATCCCTGTTTTCCTCTACCTCTTTCATTCATGGGAGCTCTGGATCCTCTATTCCCCCCTTGATACACCAGAAGCCACATGAGCACTTGAGTGGTAGAGATCTAGGGCATGAGAGATTGATGTTAGTAAATTTTATGATGCATTCACTATGATTTTTGCCCATTTCCCGTGATTTTAATAGTAATTTTGCATCTTTCGGGCATCGATTTTTTTTTTTCATAAGGATACAATGTGCAGCAACTAGTATTAAAATAGAGTAGTTTTTATTGTAATTTTGGGTCATTAGGGCTAATCTTTTGTAGGTGGGTTTACGCTTGGTATTTTTGGTGAGTCATTGCAGGATCTTAGGTTGACCATGCATCGGGGGAGATGATTAAGTTGTTGACAAGAAGTGTTTGTATGGTGCGAAGCGTGTACCCAAAGCCACGGAGTTCTTACGAGTCAATTGTCTCGGGCATTTCTACTCTCAGCTGAAGTAAATCGACTTTTGACTTAGCTTAGAGACAGAATTCGGTTCTGACATCTTTAAGAGAGTTGTAGATCTTCGAATAAGACTTACAAATCATTAAGAATCATTCAAATCGGAGGTCTACATGAAAATCTATGGTTAGTTTACTGAAGATGATCTAGTACCGAACCACTTGCCGAGCCGAACTTCACACAGCTCAGCTCGTTACGCGGTTTCCACCATAAAAACGGGATTTTTCAGCAGATTTCTCATCTCCCCTTTCCCCAAACCCTTAGAAGCCACCTTACTCCATTAGAGACCTTGGGGGAGGTCACTATAACACAAAAACAATGTAATTAACATATTGTAATAGCTAGATAGTTGAAATCTCATGGTATTCTTCTTTTCTTCATGGGTGTAAGATGATTACTTGTACATGGAGGAGATGGAGTCAATGAAGTTGATGCTAGAAGTAATAGCACCGATCGAGACACTCGATATTCACACAGCGGAAGCTTATGCGATTTATGATATGAGACATAACTAATTAATCCTACAAAAAGGTTGAAGATTTAACTTATCGGAGAGGAAAAGATATTTGACCAAAGGGAGATGACGTAGTCTTCCGGATTGTGTCTCCTAGCGACGACTGGTGGACGTCGATCCTCGCCGCATAACCTCCTCGAATATGTACAAGAAAACCCTAGGTTTTTCTTCTCTAAATGACTAGAACAAGAAACTAATTTTCTCTTCTTTGTTTGTGAAAATGCCGCAATTAATGTTGTAAATTGTGTTGGGATGACCTCTCTTTATATAGGAAAATGACTAGTCAAGAGAGTTATCCTTTTCACACCACAAAAACCTATTCACATAAGGAAAAGATATTTGCCAACACCATTACCTATTCCCATAAGGAAAAGATATTTTTGCTACAAAATAAGAGATAATTACCAAAAAATCAATCTCTTAATTTTCCATTAATTATCCAACAAATAGATAATTAATTAATCACACATGTGACATAATCTAGAAAAAAATTTTCTTCTAAATTAATCCTAAATGTGGCGCCATTATGTCATTTATTTTTAATAGAAAATGTCTTTTCTATTTTACATATTATTTACCAAATAAATAATATTGCATATTCATTAAATAGACCAACTATTTAATTTATTCTCGAGGTTCCACAAAACGAGAAAACATTCGCGTGTTAGGAGCCAAACCGGGGACCATGGACCTATAATCAATAGCTACAATTAATTAAATAAAAAATTCATCGAACATAATATTTCTACTCAACTTATTAATTTTGGAATTGCGCCACCATAAATCCAAAATTAAACTCTATCAATTGTAAATATAACTTATTCTCAAAACGTCGAGTCGAGTCGATAAGTGTCCATTGATATAATCATTTCATACAAACTAACCCTCCATAGACTATCTGTAATGAAGTAGGATTCTTTCCTTAAACCTTCTTCAATACATCTTATCCTTATTTAACATTAACCCACTAGTGATCAATTAGTTCATAACCAATACGAACTCCCAGGATCGATCAGTTTCTAGGATCAACAAATAAGGGGATTGTCTTTCTACTTCCCGCAGGAAGGAATGGATTCCATATCTATGAGACACACACTTCTCACTCATTCCAGAATAGTGCCAACGTGAAAGTGATTCAGACCATGCCACTTAGCGATCCTTAACGAACACATCAAACCCTATCCTAAAACAAGTAGGAGTCTTGAATCACTTCAGGATTAAGGTTAATCCATAAATGATCATCTTGTGATTTAATAAGATTTCTCAATCACGGAATTATATGAGAAACTCAGATTAAATCGGTCCAGTCCTATAGACTATCATCATATATAAATGCCCCACTTAGACAACCAATGTCGATGGTCCGGATAGAACGGTCACACCATAAAGTGTTCTGGGTGCATTAATGGTGGTTTAATCAATAGACCCCATACTTTGATTAAGTTCACCACGGACTAATAGTTCAAGTGTATCACCATAAACTTAATCCTCATGTGTGACACACACTAAGTTATATGGCTACATACGATACAACTTGGGGTTTTCAGCAGTGTATTAAATATAAGCACAAAGCAAATAATAAGATGAAAAAAATTTGTCATTAATTAAATAAAAACAATTACATAAATTGTCTTTCGGGCACTACACCTAACAGTTGTATATTCATGGGTAATCTTTTATTTAGCTTATTGTTCTTTAATTTCATCCTGATTTGTGTTAGTTTTAGTTAGATTTGTATCTGGATTTTTATCTTCTTGGAATGGTGTAAAATCCAATTTAGAGAAGATGAAGATGAAGTGTAGAGATCTAGCCCAAGAAATGTGAATTGTGATATTGTAGTTTCCTGTGATTTGTGAGAATGATTGTTTAGATTTCAAGCACTTTGTGGAATTGTATCACAATACTTGAACTTAATGCTTGTGTTGGATTAATCACCTTATACATGATTTAACACACTTTGTTGAGATCAAGAGTAGATACTTAGTGTGGGAAAATGGGTAGTGAGACCACTGATGGGAGTCAACTTCACTACACTTTTGTATGTGATCTAGCCCCCGTTTATCACTTTATTGGCATGTTCTGGGTAGATATAGACAGTTTCAAGAGTAATATCAAGAGTTATATGCACGGGGAGTTAAACTGTCATATCGATAGTAAATTTCACCTTTTTGACGATATTTACTTCTTTTCCGAGCACTTTTGTCTTGCGGAATTACGCGTGGTGTTTGTTCGTATATGTTATTGCAGGATTTAGGTGACTTGAGGACCTAGAAGGCGGTGTTTTGGAGTGAGAAACATGGTCGTGGCACGAAAGTAGCATGAAAGTGGAGAAAAATCAAGTTTGGAGTGAAATCAAGGCAAACGGGCGTTTGATCTACTCAAATGAGCGTTTGCAGAAGTGGCATTTGATACTGAAAGTTGACCTAGATGATGAACGAGCATGCACATTACCCCCAAACTAGCGTTTGGATGGGTTTAGCTCGAATACTGAGCTCATATTCACCAAACGGGTGTTCCAGACAATCCAAATGTGCGTTTTTCCTCAAGACATCATCCATGAACTAGCGTTTATGAGAAGCCAAATGCTGGTTCACTGAAGAACAAGCCTTAATTAAGAATAAGATTTCCAGGCAAACGGGCGTTTGCCCTCCACAGCAGGAATATTCAGCCCTACAATATAAATCGCAGCTCATTCAGCACTTTTTTACAAGGCGGGCCGACTTTATACACTTTTTGGGCGATAATGGTGCGGTTTTGGTGTAGGATAAACATACTTTGATCCGTTGATTCCTCAGTTCAGATCCTTTGATTCTAAACACTTTATATAGCTTAGATTTCTGTTTCAAGATCAAATATTCGACTTTTTGGTGGATTATTTCTTCGTACTTACTTTGGATCAAATTTTCTTTGATTATATGGTAATGAATTATTCTTCTTTTATTATTTCTAGCAAGATTTCTGTTCTTATTTCGTTTACTAGTATGATCATGAGTAGCTAATTCCATGTGTAGTCGAATTGTGTGAAAGCGAGCGAAAACCCTAAGGGGGATTAGATAGTGAGTTGTGTAGTGCGTAATTGAATGTTTTCACAATTAATCCACATCCTAAAACTTATTATAACAGCTTTGAATTAGTTTGATCACCTAGTTCACTGTCACACACATCGAACTTATAAATGTATTTTGCGGTGAAATATGGGAAAAGGGGTTTTGGGATCATAGCGTAGATTCGGCCTAGTTGTTAGGACCGTTCCCAATACATAGGTTTGTCATCATTGTTCGAGCAACTCTAGACCTTAATCATGTTAGGATAATCGGTTTTCTAAAAGGAGAGTCGGTTAGCTTCACATAGGGTGGTTAAATTGAGTTTTTCAGTCTAATCACTAGAATTAGGAGTTGGCACCCGTGGATGTCGTTAAACTATTTCGGATAGGTAGGAAGGTTAAGACACGCTCCCTATTAAGTCATTCCTAAGGGTTAAAATAAGCTCGTGGGATCATAGTTCGGCTATACCCATTAATCCCTAGTTAAACACCGTTCGTATAATTGTTTATCTTTGCACTAGTATAAGACCTTTCCACCTTTGATTGACCTGAACCAAGTTACACGTCAGCTTTGGTACTTAGACTTACTCCTTGTGGATACGACCTTGTGACCATTATACTCCCGTTGACCCGATACTCTGTTGGTGAAAGTTAGCGGTTAAGTATAATGCTATCAATAATTTTGGCACCGTTTCCGGGGAGTAACGTCTAATATCTTTTAAGTTGACCAAAATCTTGGGCTTAGGTCATTTTTATTTCATTTTTGTGTTGTTTCCTATTCTACAGTGCATGACCCGATCTTCAAAACAACCTCTTATCGAGCCGATTGAAGAGATTGAAGCTTTTGCATGCCACAGAAACAGTCAACACCAAAAAGAAATCCTGTTTGCTTGTCCGAACCCTCTGTTTGAAGAAGAAGGGGTAGTATAGAGCTCTATTTTAGAGTCCTCTGAAGAAATGTATGATATAATGAATGGTAGAGATACCAGTGATCCTTTCAATGAACATAATGCACCAGGGCAAACCTCGAACACTACTGGTGGTAATGCAACACTGCCGTTGCAAACTCCACCGAGAGATCCTCGTGTAGAGTAGTTAAGGAGACACGATACAGTGTTACAGTAGTAGATCACCCTACAATTTAATCAGAGAACAAGGATTGGATAGAACATGGGAAGACAGAATGCCCAGAACTTCAAACCATAATTCGACCAAGCTACTCTAAACTGAGTACTACCGATGCTGAGGAATCAGGGGAACCAACAGGTGTTCCAAAACCAAAATAATCAGCATCCACAGCAGAATTATCAGCCACATAGGGCTCAGCAGGTGATGATGCTAAATAATGCACCACCGGTTTAATAGGGCCACGTGTAATCTAAGGGTGAGCTGAAAAGAGGATCGAATGGCTGGAACTGTAGTGAAGATGGTGTTTTTGGGTGTTTTATGGCTGAGTCCAAGAATGTATCTTGGATTGCCTACGTATCCTGTGTAATGTCCAGGAATCAAGCCTTACGTAGTTCCTGGAGCTGTGTATTTATAGGCACATGCCCTTCTTCTGCCCTAAACTTAAGGCGGTTTGGTCCATTGACATAAATAACCCTTACCGGGCCTTGCCCCTTGCCCAAGTAACCCTCTGGATGTTGGGCTTAGGAAACTGGGCTGGGACCCTGGTCTCGACTCGTATAACACCAACATGGGTGCTCGAGATGGGACACTTGCAAGATCTGCTGACTGCTGTGATCATCATTGGTATGTCTCGTATTCGACTCGATGTGGATAACAGACTTGGACTTCCCCTCATGCCAACTGGACCAATTAGATAATTCCACGTGGAGGGATGAAATCCCATATCATCATAAGCCCTCCAGATCGGAGAGAAGCTCATCTCGTATGCTGAGCTCGGATCTGAAAATTTGAATTATCTCTCCGATACGTGGCTTTCTTTAGGCGGGAACACAGCTGTCTTTCTAGCCGATGTAGGCTGTCGTAAGCTGACGTCACGCCATATCAGTATTAATGGGTACAGGAAACGAAGCGTTTTTATTGGTCCACTATCCTTGATTACCATGTTTCAAACTCTATAACTGCCCCCAAATTCTGCCCTTTCAAATCATTTGCAAGCCTTGCATCATAGAAGGACTCCAAGACACTGAAGTCTCTCATTTGCCATCTCATATTCCTGCTTTACCTGAAAATCTCAAGTAAGTGCTAATCTTACCCAAACTCTTCCTTCGTTTTTTATTTCTTTGCCTTTTCTCAATTCCATGTCTAGGAGTGAGAGCGATTCTCAAAATAGTGAAGAACTCGTCGCGGTAGAAAAATAATCGGCGGAGAGAACGGTTTCTAAGCAACCACTTGCTTCCGGCGAGAGAGTAGCCGGAGAAGAAAAGGAGGAAGGAGAAGAAGAATCTAGTTCTCGATTTGTTGCAACCAAACGCCAAACAAGAATGAAGGGTCAAGGACCTTACGGTTGTACATCCGACCTAACCCAGGAAAAAGCCAATGCCGTGTGGCTAAGATATGGAATTCCCTACTCCTCTGAAAATATCAAAGTGTCACACGGTCGATTTCAATACGCCTGTGATCCTCCTCCTGGGTTTTGTGCCATATACGAGGCGCAATTGAATGAGGGATTAAGGTTTCCCTTCGACCTGTCCCTTATAGAAATCCTCTGACACTATCATATTAGCATCACCCAGCTCGTTCCGAATGGAATTAGGAGTGTCATGGGCTTCGTACTGGCGTGTCGAATATGCAAGATTGAATTCACAGTTCCTCTATTCCGACGATACTATTCGATCCAAGGTCTGCAAGACGTGGGATGGTATACTTTCCAGAGGCGTCCCCTGGTCTCGAAATTTGTGAGGAGAGTGACTTCGTCACAGGGCGAGTGGAAGCCTCATTTTTTCTTCATCCGACACGGGTTAGAGGATATCGATATTCACACTTGGCATAAGAGGCCTAAAAAATGGCATGATAAACTTGATACTGATGCCCCCGCCGCGTGTAGAGTTCTCAAGAGGTTTTGCCCCGATGTCGCAACTCGAAACCTTCATTCTCTATACCCTTTTGCTGATGTCGAGACGGTGGGTCCGGGTGCTTATCTGGAACTCGATGAGGACATTCGAGTTTTGTGTAAGACTTTTATTTACTCAATCGAGTTGCTACACTTTTGTATATATATATATATATATATATATATATATATATATATATATATATATATATATTTACATGCCTCTGCTTTTGATTGTGTCTTGATGTTGATTTTTCCTGCTTGCGGTGGAATTCTTTTCAAAGTTGGAGGTGGTGGGCAAAGTGCCTGACCCCAAAAAGGTTGATCCCAAAAAGATTCAGGAATTGGCTGGTATCAGATCGAAAAAGCTAGTGTCTGGGGCAATAATCTCTGGGGGACAGAGGACCCCGGCTCGATCTTCTACCCCAGTGTCGACATCCGACATTCTGAGAGATCAACCTGATGAGCCACAGGTGACTGAGCAAGCTGAAGGGAGTCTCGTCTCGAGGAAGTGCTAGAAGACAACCGAGGTGAGGCATAGAGTCGGGAAAGAAACTCGTAACCTCGCTCCTCCAAGCTCGAATTCCACCGACCTGATCCCTGGAGTGAGCGTTACAGACATGGAAGCCATGTCTCCGGAAGAGTTGCATGACTTCTTCTTGAAAAGCAACCGAGCTGTAAGTCTTCATTTTATTTCCCTTAACGTTGGGGCTTTTTGCCTATTTTAGATATTAACAGTATTCTTCTCTGCAGGCTCGGCTAGCAGCTAAAGTGGCCATGACCCAAATTGAGTCTCCATCATCAGCCTTGGAGGAACAGAGGGAGACCATCGACCGGTTGAACTCGGAAATCGAAAAGCAGAAGTCGGCAGTTAAAAATTTAGATGGCCGACGTCTCAGACTGGAATCTGACCTGGCCACTGCTCAGGACGAGTTGTCTGTAGCGCGTAAAGATTTATCCAAGCTTGCTAAGGTGAAGTCGGATCTTGAGGAAGCGACGGCTGAACTGGCGAAATCCCTCAAGGTTCGAGACGACCTACAGCTCGAGGTCGATAGCCTTACAACTCGTCTGGAGGCGGCCAAAAAGGACTTCTTGGCTTCTGTAGAGCTCGAGAATGACCTGACGTTGCTAATGAGTTAGGCTATGAAGGGGGGATTCTCGAATACCCTGGATCAGGTCAAGATGGTAATCCATGTCTTTGACGTTTCGAGCATCGAGAAGGCGCATTTATACGATCTTGAGGCCATCCCTCGATATGGCCGGTACTTTACAAAATTTAAGGCTGGTGTGTCTCTTCACGACAAGTATGTGGCCCCTACCCTGGAGGGAGATGGAGAGGAGGACCTCGAGTCGGAAGATCCAGTCGACCCCAACGCCAACCAGACTGCTGCCTGACCTTATTTCTTGTTATTGTTTTTTGAACAATCTGATTCGATCTGGCTGTAACAACTTTTATTGATCTTTTATTGAACCTTTTGATTCGATTTGGTTGTATAACTTTTATTTATCTGAATGTGATCTTTGTCAAGTCGAATCTGTGATTCGGTCTCTAAAACACTTCAATTTTGCATTTTGATTTTTGAATTTCAATATATGCTTTTCCATTGAATGTCTTTCTCATTGTTGAATATTTGTCTAGGGTGTAGTCTTTTTTGACTTAATTCCCTTGCAAACGCTGCCTTGTGGGGTGTAGTCCTTTGGACTTAATTCCCCTGTGGCCCCTCGATGTGTAGTATGAGTACATGACTCATGATACATTTGGATATGAGTCGACCTAGCATTGTACTGCCTTATCGGCTTGACTTGGCTATTTGGTTGGAGCTCGATTCGACTGTCTCGCCTCGTCAAGCTTTTGACTTGGTCGAATTGAAAATTCCCTATTCGACTGTCGCACTTCGTGGTGCTTCTGAACTGGTCGAATAGGGTATCCATCGTGGGATCTTCCGACAGCCTCGCATCGTGGGTTATTGGTAGGTCAGGAGTGAGATAAGCACTGTCATTGACTTGACTTTATTCACTATTTTACTCCAACTTCATCGTGTCGAGATATTGTTGTTGAAGTCGAATTTTAGCCTTTTTTCTACCAGCTTCCTTTTCTTTTTTACATGAGATTGCAAGTTAAGCATAATTAGAAAAGAAAATTACTTGAATAAAAGACATCGAGATTAATCGTCGCATCGACCTGTTACAAGTAACAAGGAAAGTAAAGTTGCAAATGTCATAAAGTGAACAAACAGTTTAAACATAATATTTTCTGAGGTTGGTAGCGTGCCAAGTTTGAGGCACTGTACTTCCGTCCGACCTACCCAGCTGATACGATCCCTTAGGATGCACTTTCAGAATTTTGTATGGACCTTCCCAATTCGGCTCGAGTTTGCCTATTGGGTCCTGCTTGCTTTCTTTCAACACGAGATCCCCTACTTGGAAGTACTTATACTTCACCCTTGCATTGTAATACTGTGAGATCTTTCTTTTGTAGTTGGCCATTCGTTGTGCCACAACTTCTCTCTTCTCTTCGACGTTATCTTTCTCTTGAAGTAGATTAGTGGCGTTTGTCTGAACGTTATAGGCCAAAACCCGATGCGATGCTAGCCCGATCTCCGCAGGTGTTACTGCTTCGCATCCATAAGTCATGGCAAAGGGAGTCTCCTGCGTGGCCGTATTGGGTGCTGTTCGATACGACCATAGAATGCTAGGTAGCTGAGCTGCCCAATCCTGACCTTCATCTTCTAGCCGTTTCTTCAAACTGAATTTAATCTGCCTGTTTGTCTGTTAGACCTGTCCATTGGACTGAGGTTGGGCCACTGAGGTTGTTCTATGCTCGATCTTATACACCTTCAGCCAATTCTGCACTCTTTCATCTAGAAACTGGGTCCCATTGTCGGAGATTAGATACTTCGGAATCCCAAACCTGCATAAAATATTTTACCAAAGAAATTTTTTGATGGTCGAGGCCCTGATGTCGGTGAGAGCCGTGGCCTCGACCCACTTGGTGAAATAGTCAACTGCCACCACCACAAATTTGAAATTGCTCGGAGCGCGAGGTAGAGGTCCGACTATGTCGACCCCCCATTCATCAAACGTCCATACCGACTCGATGGCATTCATTTCCTGAGCTTGTTGGTGTGTTACGACATCATGCACTTGACAAGCTCTGCATCTCATCACCAATCGATTGGCATCTTTTTGCATGGAAGGCCAAAAATAACCTGCTAGTTTACATTTCCTCGCCAGCATTCGAGCTCCGTAATGATTGCCACAAACTCCCCGATGTATTTCTTCTAGCAAATATGCCCCTTCATCTTCTGAGGCACATCGCATCCATGGGGTCACAAAAGATTTACGATAAAGAACGTAATCAAACAATGCATACCTGGAGGCTTGCAGTCGAATCTTTCTCGCTTGGGATTTGTCAGACGGGAGAATTCCGTCTTTCAAGTATAGAGCTATCGGGTCCATCCATGTCGATCCTCGAGTAATCAAGCTTGCACATCGACCTCATTGTAGCCGCTCTCGCTAACATTTTGACCAAGACCTTCCTCTTTGATTTGAAATTCGATGCGAGTTTGGACAACGCGCGCGGCCTTTTGTTTTAAGCTCCGAGGTACACTTCGATCGATGAACCGTTTTGAACTTCGATATCAACCCTTGGACCACTTTCAAATAACTTTTCATAGCTTCCTCTTTGGCTTCATATTCACCTCGTATGTGATTGACTATGAGTTCAGAGTCGCTATATACTAGAAGATTCTCGACCCCCAACTTGGACTCTAACTTCAGACCCGTAATCATGGCTTCATACTCTGCCTCGTTGTTGGTGGCTTTGAACTCGAATCGAAGTGCATAAGGGAATTCCTCTCCCTTTGGACTGACCAAAAGTAACCCAGCTCCTGCCCCCTCTTTACTGGACTCACCATCGACATGGATGGTCCACTGTTCTTCTGGTGTCTGTTTCTCTTGCTCTAGCTGGATAGATAGACCCTCGGCAAAGAAGTCTGCCAGAGCTTGGCCTTTAACAACTGTACGAGGTAGGAATTCGATGTTGTACTCAGCTAATTCGATGACCCACTTAGCTAATCGACCCGATGTCTCGGGCTTGGCTAAACTTTGTTTCAGAGGTTGGTCAGTTATTACAGCAATAGGGTGTGCTTGAAAATACGGCTTCAACTTCCTCGATGCGTGAACCAAACCCAATACTAATTTTTCAGCAGGTGTGTACCTGATCTCAGCTCCATGTAGCGCCTTACTCACAAAATACACTGGAACCTGTCCCTACTCTCCCTCTCGAACCAACACTGCACTTACTGCCTCTTCACAGATTGCTAGATAAACCAAGAGTTTCTCTCCTTCCCGAGGTTAAGACAGTGTTGGTAAATCAGATAAATATTCCTTCATGTCGTCGAATGCTTTCTGACACTTGTCATCCCATTGGAACGGACTTGCCTTCTTCAATATCCTAAAAAAAGGTAGGGCTCTTTGCGCTGATATCGACGAAAAACGGTTGAGGGCTGCCATCTGACCTGTTAACCGTTGTACTTCTTTGACGTTACGAGGTGCGTGCATATTCTTGAGGACATCGATCTTGTCCGGGTTAGCTTGAATTCCATCTTTCGATATTATATAGCCCAGAAACTTCCCAGACCGAACCCCGAAAGTGTAGTTTTTTGGATTGAGCTTCATACTCGCAGCCCGGAGCACCTCGAAAACTTCTCTGGTATCGACAAGAAACTGCCCTATGGACTTGCTCTTGATCAACAAATCATCGACATAGACTTCCATATTACGACCTATCAGCCTCTCGAATATCTTGTTAACAGCTCTCGGATAAGTTGCTCCTGCGTTCTTTAGGCCAAATGGCATCGTCACGAAACAGAATGTGCCAAACTCTATGATAAAAGCGGTCTTCTCCGAGTCTTGGGGGTCCATGAAAATCTGATAATATCCCCTGTAAGCATCTAGGAACCCGAAGACCTCGAAACCCAATGTCGAATCGACTAACTGATCAATTTTAGGAAGTGGATACGAATCTTTAGGTCATGCCTTGTTAAGATCCGTAAAATCGACACACATCCACCAGCCCTCATCTGGCTTCTTAACCAAAACTGGATTGGCTAACCAATCTGGGTAGAATACCTCCTTAACGATTCCAGCAACTAACAATTTATCAACCTCTTTCTTTACTGCCTCTTTCCTCTCGGGGGTGAGGTTTCTCTTCTTCTGCCGTATCGGCTTCTTTCTCGGGTCGACATTGAGCCGATGTATTGCTATCTCTGCTGATAAGTCTGGTATATCGTCTGCCTTCCAAGTGAACACATCTCAATACTCGACTAGGAGGTCGACCAAGGCTTGCATGTCGGGGTGTGGTATCCACTTCCCGATCTGGACCCCTTGGCCCTCTTCCTCCTTCCACACATGAACTTCCTCTGTCGGGTCGACAGAGACCCAGCTCTTATCCTCTTCCTCTTCAGGAATTAATTCTTCGACCAATACATGCCCGACACCTTTCCCTTTAATTGTGACCAAACTACAATTCCTGTCTACCTCAACGTCTCCTTTCACTTCATGGGTACCATACCAGGTGGGAAATTTCATGCTGTTATGGAAGGTAGAAATGATGGCTCTCAGGTCGTATAAGGTAGGTCGACCTAATATCGCGTTGTAACCCAAGGGGGCCTTAACTACGACATAAGTCATTTCCATTGTCCGGCCCTTTTCTCCATCTCCAACTGTGGTCAGCAAGTTTATCGATCCGACAGGGTGGATGGCCTGCCCTGTGAATCCAAAAAAAGGGGTCGATAACGGCACAATGTCCTCATCTCTCAACTTCATGGCTTTGAAGGCTGAGTAGTAGAGGATGTTGACTGCACTTCCACTATCAACACATACCCTCTTTATCCGTCCTCGGCTTATCACTGCCTCTATCACCAACCCTTCACTGTGACTGTGGGAGCTTGGAATATCATCTTTAGGTCTATAACCCACCTCTGTCGTGAACCTAAGTTTCTTCGATTCCCTAGATCTGTCTGTAGACTGTCGACTGGATCGGCGTCGATCTGACTCATGCTCAGAAACAATTGTATTGACATCATATCCGATGTGATTGTCCCCGTGGGGGTATCGACTCTGATCTTCCCTACGATCGTCCCTACGGTTATCTCTATGAGTCGGTTCGGGTGATCTATCCCGATGCCTCTGATTATCTCGACGTGGCGATCGGTCTCTTCCCCCGTTAAAACTCTTTCTCTTATATTCTCGACGACCCTTGGGCTCGTACTTCTCTAATCTATCGACCACCTCATCGAACCGACCCTCTTGGATACACGCATCGATATCTCTTTTCAGGTCGAAACACTCTTCTGTGTCATGCCCTACATCCTTGTGATAGTCGCAATACTTGTGGGTATTCTTTCTTTTTTCTGGATCTTTGGACATTGGTTTCGGTGTTCGTGTAGTGTTTTTCTTGATCATGATGGCCAGGACCTCCCTCCTGGATTGGTTGAGAGGGATAAAATCTCCATCTTTTAAATTTCCCTTATTTTCGAGCCGATCCGTGATCGGTGCGGTCAATCGATCGAACACGTTTGACTTTCCTTCTTCGTTCCGACCCTTAGGCTAACCCTTGGTCTGGCCTCAGGCATCATTTCTCGAGTTGAGGCCAAGTGAAATGGTGTGATGACGCACTGCCTCTTCACCTTGGCAAAACTTGTGGACTATGTTCACACATTCGTCCATGTTATTGGGCATCTTCTTAGACAACTTGTCGTATAGTTTCATATTACGCAGGCCTCCGATAAAGGAATTAACCTGAAGTGCATCACTGGCGTTATGCACTTTCATAGCTTCGAGATTAAAACGCCTCATGAAATCAATAGTCGATTCTCCCTTTTCTTGCTTGATGTTCATGAGGTGAGTGGCACTGAGGTGGAACTTCTTGTTCCCGATGAAAGCATCTCAAAATTTCTGCCCCAACTGTAGAAAACTAGAAATTGACCCGGGTCGTAGCTTATGAAACCACTCTCGAGCTCGACCCGTAAGCAAGGTGTCGAAGGCACGACACTTCATGGCATCGGTGGCATTCCTCAATCTCATCAGTGATATATATCGATACAGGTGGTCCTCTGGGTCTGTACTACTCTATCTCGGAACTGAATGGTGACTCGAGCCAGTCTACAGCTTGGTCTTTCCCTACAATGCGATTAAACTCGTTTCGAATACTACCCTCGACTTGCCTTTGTTGCTTTTCGTGTCCAGGACGCTTCTTGGCGTTGGTTGTGTTGATTACTACTTCGTCTTCGCATTCCCCTTGAGGATCAACAGGTTTCTTTCCCCTCGCATTCTCGAGCTCCTTTCGACCCGGTGGATCTAACAGGTGCTCATTAGGGGGGTTATAAATTCCCTTATCTATAAACGCAGAGGCCACCACTCTTTTCATGGCATCTTCATCCAAAGACGCCAAGTGATCGGCCCTGTCTTGTAACTGCGGAGGAAGTTGGGGCTTTGGTGGTTGTGCAACTGCGGGCCTAGATCCAATGGGGATTTCAGGCATTTGGATTTGTACCCCTGCTGGATCTAACTCTGTGTGCTCTTCGATCTGTAGGTTCTTGCTGCTCGTTGGTTTCTGGCTTCTTGCAGGTGGTGCCATTGCGATATCTTTACAAAATCACCGGTAGAAGACCCTCCTTCTAGTGCCAAATGATGATGCTAAATAATGCTCCACCGGTTTAACAGGGCCACGTGTAATCTAAGGGTGAGCTGAAAAGGGGATCGAATGGCTGGAACTGTAGTGAAGATGGTGTTTTTGGGTGTTTTATGGCTGAGTCCAAGAATGTATCTTGGATTGCCTACGTATCCTGTGTAATGTCCAGGAATCAAGCCTTATGTAGTTCCTAGAGCTGTGTATTTATAGGCACATGCCCTTCTTCTGCCCTAAACTTAAGGAGGTTTGGTCTATTGACATAAATAACCCTTACTGGGCCTTGCCCCTTGCCCAAGTAACCCTCTGGATGTTGGGCTTAGGAAACTGGGCTGGGACCCTGGTCTCGACTTGTATAACACCGACATGGGCGATTGAGATGGGACACTTGCAATATCTGCTGACTGTTGTGATCATCATTGGTATGTCTCGTATTTGACTGGATGTGGATAACATACTTGGACTTCCCCTCATGCCAACTGGACCAATTAGACAATTCCACGTGGAGGGGTGAAATCCCGTATCGTCATAAGCCCCCCAGATCAGAGAGAAGCTCATCTCGTATGCTGAGCTCGGATCTGAAAATTTGAATTATATCTCCGATACGTGGCTTTCTTTAGGCGGGAACACAGCTGTCTTTCTAGCCCATGTAGGCTGTCGTAAGCTGACGTCACGCCGTATCAGTATTAATGGGTGCAGGAAACGAAGCATTTTTATTGGTCCACTATCATTGATTACCGTGTTTCAAACTCTATTGGTCCACTATCTTGGATAGAGACAACCATGCATGACAAGATGCAAGAAATGGTATTGAAGATGAACCAAATGGAATTGGATAGAAAGAAGGCACAACAATGCCAACTTTGTGGGGTGGACACTCAGCATTGGAGTGTACATCATCGAAAAAGTTCACTTACCCACAACAGTTGACATCTGCCCTAGCACAACAACAGTTTGGAAACCAGAATGATCAGCAAAAGATGATTGTGTATGCGATGGGGCAGATGAGTATGAATCAGAAAGAGTTTGGTCAGCAACAGCAGTATCAAAACTTTGGGAATCAGCAAGGGCCTCCAATGGAGTATGGTATGGGAGATAAGTCAAAACAGTATAATGTTAGCTATATTGGACAAGGCAGTGAAGGTAATTGGAATCAGAATCAACAAGGTCAAGGTTGGAATCAAAACCACCATCATAATTGGAACCACAATTCCAATCAGGGTCAAAGCTTTAGGCCAAGTCAAGGTTCATCCAATAGGCCTTGGTACCAGAATCAGAACTACCAGAATAACCAAGGCAATTATCCGAAAAACCAAAATCAGCAATATCAACCACAAGGCCAACAACAACTGCAGAATCAGAATTGGGGCCAGAATCAAGGATGGAATCAGAATCAGGGCCAGTAGAATAGCAACAATCAGCAAGCCAGCTAGCCACCTAGAAATAATAATTCCGGCACCTATCAGCATCCGAATGCTCACCTCCACCTGGACAACAACAATAATCAACAATCAAATAACTCTGGTGCTCAAAAGACTTCCATAGAAATGCTCCTAGAAAAGTTGGATAGGAGCGTATCTGAGCTGAATAAGAATGCCGTGGAGCAATAGGTAGCCAGTCATTCCGCTATCCGGAACATATAAACCCAAGTGGGTCAAATCACGAAAACATTGAAGAAAAATTTGAGTGGTGGCCTCCCAAGCAATACTGAACAGAATCTGAGGGAAGTGAATGCATTATTTAATAGAAATAGCAGAGATCTAGTGGTTGATTGGTCAAAGAAAGATAAAGTGACCGCAATAGAGAATTATCTGAATGAATAAGATGAGGCTGAGGATTTGGAAAGAGGCAGGGTCGAAACTGAGTTAGAGGCAATGAGAAGAGAGTTGGTGGCAGTCAAGAGAGATCTAGCAATTTCAAAGAAAGAGAGAGAGATGGAAATGGAGAAAGAGCTAGAGGCTCAGAGAAAGAAGGAAGAGTCAGTAAAGAAGCGGGATTTCATAGTGATAGATATTAAAGAGGAAGAGTCGAGCACCCCTGTAAGGAAAGAGGCTACAGCCGTACCGTCATGCCCAAAAGGTCGAGGTAAGAATGATTTTATGCCTCCTCCCCCTCCTGATTTTGATGAGAGTATGCTTCATTATCCACCTAATGGTCCTAGGAAGAACTTTCTCACTGATAGTCAAAATAAGTTCCTAGACATTCTTAAGAAGGTAGAGATTAACATTCCTTTGCTAGAGGCGGTCGTGAGTGTACCGGCATACTATAAGTGTTTGAAAGGGGCGTTATCGAGTTGAGATAAAATGAATCAAGTAGTATGATAGTAAGATACCCCCAAGATCATGGTAGTTTTACCATCCCTATCACCATAGGCAATACTGTGATCGAGAATGTCTTATGCGATCTAGGAGCTTTTGTGAGCTTGATGCCCAGAGCCTTATATGAGAGGTTAGGGTTAGGAGAACTAGAGCCTACGGGAATGACCCTTCAGATGGCTGATAGGTCAGTGAGGACACCTATAGGGGTAGCGGAAGATGTCCTGGTGCAAGTAGGTAAGTTTGTTTTCCCAGTAGATTTTGTGATCCTCGATATGGAAATGGACTCTAGAACATTTGTCCTGCTTGGTCGGCCCTTTTTGACCACGAGCGATGCTCACATTGGGGTGAAGGAAGGAGATATTTTAGTTGGTGTGGGAGGCGAGAAAGAGAAACTGAATGTTTACAAGGACAGAGGTCGTAAAGTTACACATGATGAATGCTTGTATGCCGAGTCTATATTTTCTTGTGTTGTGGCTCGTACTAACATGCATGAAAGCAAGATCCCATTGAAAGGGAAGGCGGTGAGTTCACATGATGTCGTCAATGAGAGAAATATCGAGACAGAGAATGAATCGGGATCGCCCATCTTACCGTTGATCCCATTGCTGGGGAAGTGCAGGTTGATAAGAAAGATGTTGCGGGATGGCCCACGGCAGCATCACGAGCTAAACGAGGTATGCCGTTCATTAGCTATACTATGTTGATGTTTGTACTTGGTATATCTGTGAGCATGCTTAAACTGATGAGTACGGAATTTGGCTGAGTTGATTACTTGCTTAAGTGCTAGGAGATGCGTGTTTGTTAGAGTTGTTTAAGTTTGTCTTGATTGGAGTCTGCTAAGAGTCACCCAGTAGAGCCAACGACGTAGAACAAAGGTGCTTGGAGGGAGGCGACCCCGCCATAATAAGACTGTTTGGAATAAAAGGTGATCTAGGGGTTTTTGAGTATGCGCTACTTGTACTCGCATTTGATGATGTATGCCTACGCACGTTGATGTTTTATATGATTATGTGCCTCAGTGCCTTTCTCTTATGCTTAGATATTCCGTGCTTTGCCCATAGGGGTTCTTTATCCATCTATAGCGTTCCATTTTGTACGATTGCGTGTCGATTTTTCTGACATGACAGGGCCAAATCACTATTACACCCTCATATCCCTATTATCTATTTTTGCACGAGGACCATGTCCCGTGCATGCTTTGCATTTTTTCTGTCTACGTTGATATATGGATGCGGGTCGTGCTTATACGAGGCTGTTACGGGATTTGATAGCGCCTTTCTGCCGGGTCTACAGCTAAGTCTTCCTTTCTCTCTCATTCACACACTGAGGACAGTGTTTCATTCAAATTGGGGGGTGGATACGACTTAGCTTTGTATTGATGGTTTGTATGTCAAATGTGCCAATTTTGTGATATACTTAGTCTGTGTCCGTTTTCGAGTCAGATTTTTAATATTTTCCAAGGATTCAACGTCCGTCTGTATGTTTTAATTCTCACATTTGCTTGGTAAACGACTTAGAGAGATACTGAATGTTTATAGCAAGACACTAGGTTTATCTTATAAACGGAATTTCTTTCACAGACTTAGCTTCAATTTTATAGGCCATAGGATCTGGTGAACAATTTTGGTAGACTTGAGCACAATTCGACTGCCTAGATCCCATATTGTAACTTTTAGGCGAAATAGAAGGATGAACCTTGGTAAGACACAGGATGACAGTCCTGGCGCTTCTTTGACCCGACCAAAGCCAAATAAGCCAAAATCCCAACATCTTGTCCTCGTACCCCTTCTAAGCCTTAATAGGACGGTCTGACCACCGTCCAAAAATGAGCCGTTTTGGTTACTTAGCCTGTACTATCCTAACCCTGAGCTATATTATTGGTCACGTTCCTATTGACCACCCTACGAGTGGACTTAGTTGTTACTTTAGACACACTTGCTGAATCAAGTGTGGGGTGGGAGATGGTGTGTATTTCGAGAGGAGTTGGTTAGTACGAGCTAGTATAACGAAGGGGAGGAGCTCGAGAAATCCATTGATTAGGATTTTGGTTCGAGAAAGAAGTAAAGGTTGAAAAAAAAAGAAAATGAAAAAATTTGAAAGCATAAGGAAAAAGAAAAAAAAAGAAAGAAAAGGAAAAAAATGAACAAAGTTTGAAAAAGTGGTGAGCTAAAGGAAGCCGGAGTGGACTCATTTTGTGTATATATTTATATGATGATGGAGTTCGGAGTTGTTATCACGAGTAAATGTTGATCAAATGAGTGTTGGTGTAGTCTACTTGGTTTTGAGGAGGAGATACACATGATGATTAGGTTCACTCGTATTTTTCTCTTCTCCAGTCCCCAATATTCCTTTTGGTTAATTATGTCCCGAGCTTAATGTTATAACCCTTGAAGTCTTACTGGACCGTGTTTAGCTTTGGTTGGTCCCGATTAGTGGAGATGTTATTAATATGAGCTTTAGCAAAGTCGCAATAGCTACGCATCAATAATTTATACCGGTGAATTTGGTTTATGACTTTGAAGCTATGTCACACACACTTTCCGTTTGTCTGATAACGATTGAGTAAAGATGTTTGCATTCACTATTTTACTTATCTTTTACCTTGACGATGTGAGTGATTTTATATGTGTTTGTCTCGTTGATCCCTTGATCTCTTTTAATACACCTGTTTACTCGAGGACGAGCAAAGGCTAAGTGTGGGGTGGTTGATGGGAGTCAACTTCACTGCACTTTTGTATGTGATGTAGCCCCCGTTTATCACTTTATTGGCAATTTCCGGGTAGATATAGCCCGTTTTGAGAGGAATATCAAGAGTTACACGCACGGGGAGTTAAACTATCATATCGATAGTAAATTCCACCTTTTTGACGATATTTACTTCTTTTCCGAGCAATTTTGTCTTGCGGAATTAAGCGTGGTGTTTGTTTGTATATGTTATTGCAGGATTTAGGTGACTCGAGGACCCGGAAATCAATGTTTTGGAGTGAGAAACATGGTCATGGCACGAAAGTAGCAAGAAAGTGGAGAAAAATCAAGTTTGGAGAGAAATCAAGGCAAACGGGCGTCTGCTCAACTCAAACGAGCGTTTGCAGAAGTGGCATTTGATACTGAAAGTTGGCCTAGATGATGAACGAGTGTCCATATTACCCCCAAACTAGTGTTTGGATGGGTTCAGCTCGAATACTGAGCTCATATTCACCAAACGGGCATTCCAGACAACCCAAACGGGCGTTTGCCCTCAAGACATCATCCATGAACTAGCGTTTATGAGAAGCCAAACGCTGGTTCACTCAAGAACAAGCCCTAATTAAGAATCAGATTTTCAGGCAAATGGGTGTTCGCCAGGAGGCAAACGGGCGTTTGCCCTCGACAGCAAGAAAATTCAGCCCTACAATATAAATACGCAGCTCATTCAGCCAGTGTTCTAAAAATCGCTAGGCGAGGTCGGTATGCCTTCTGAGGCGCGCCTAGCGCGCTAGGGCGCCAGCGGCGCCTAGGCGGCGCCAGAAGCGTTCTAGGGTTTTAAGGGGTTTTAGGGTTTTAGGCGCTTTACACTAATCGAGTACAAGTCTCTTGAGTTCCAACATTCAAAGTAATAGCTTTTTACAGCTTGGGGAAAACTCAGAGTGTAATATCTTTACTTTGGATGACTTGATCCAAGAATTCTAGTTTACAAAGCTTTTTCCTAGATGGAACCCTAATATCCTAGGGTCGCCTAGGCGGCGCCAGTGTCGCCTGAGAGGCCTAGGAGCGCCTAGGAGCGCCAGAACACCTGAAAAATCGCCCGACACCCAGTGTCGCCTAGCCGAGATCGCCTAGAGCCAAGTCGAATCGCTTGGGTGCGCTTAGCGCTTAGGCGACCGCATTTTGCGATTTTTAGAACACTGCATTCAGCACTTTTACAAGGCTGGCCGACTTTATAACTTTTTGGGCGATCATGGTGCGGTTTTGGTGTAGGATGAACATACTTTGATTCATTGATTCCTTAGTTCACATCCTTTGATTCTAAACACTTTATATAGCTTAGATTTCCGTTTTAAGGTCAAAGATTCGACTTTTTGGTGGATTATTTCTTTGTACTTACTTTGGATCCTATTTTCTTCGATTATATGGTAATGAATTATTCTTCTTTTATTATTTCTAGCATGATTTCCATTC
Organism: Gentiana macrophylla; assembly: GCA_026214975.1. Taxonomy (NCBI): domain Eukaryota; kingdom Viridiplantae; phylum Streptophyta; class Magnoliopsida; order Gentianales; family Gentianaceae; genus Gentiana; species Gentiana macrophylla. Next base: position 45,993,676 of record CM047815.1, read on the forward strand.
TTATTTCATTTATTAGTATGATCATGAGTAGCTAATTCCATGTGTAGTCGAATTATGTGAAAGCGAGGGAAAACCCTAAGGGGGATTATATAGGGAGTTGTGTAGTGCGTAATTGAATATTTTAACAATTAATCCACATCCTAAAACTTATTATAACAGCTTTGAATTAGTTTGAACACCTAGTTCACTATCACAGACATCAAACTTATAGATGTATTTTGCGGTGAGATGTGGGAAAAGGGGTTTTGGGATCGTTGCGTAGATTCGGCCTAGTTGTTAGGACTGTTTCCAATACAGAGGTTTATCATCGTTGTTCGAGCAACTCTAGACCTTAATATTGTTAGGACAATCGGTTTTCTAAATGGAGAGTCGGTTAGCTTCACATAAGGTGGTTAGATTGAGTTCAGTCTAATCACTAGAATCGTTGGCACCCGTGGATGTCGTTAAACTATTTTGTATAGGTAGGACGGTTAAGACACACTCCCTGTTAAGTCCTTCCTAAGGGGTAAAAGTAGCTCGTGGGATCATAGTTTGGCTATACCCGTTAATCCCTAGTTAAACACCATTCGTATAATTGTTTATTTTTGAACTAGTATAAGACCTTTCCACCTTTGATTGTCCTGAACCAAGTTACACGTCAGCTTTGTTACTTAGACTTACTCCTTGTGGATACGACCTTGTGACCACTATACTCCTGTTGACCCGATACTCTGTCGGTGAAAGTTAGCGGTTATGTATTTTGCTATCAACCACCTAGTAAAATCGACTAGAGATAGATTCGGTTAATTGAGTGGGGTTCACTAATCTTGGTTAGGCAACCCAATGAGTGTAATGAATATCGATTCTTCAAGACCTAATTTAGTCAATTAGGCCGTTGACAAGATATAGAGTGGTTGTATCACAGGAGAGCGGGCAATCACTAAATCGGGGGTTAGCACCAATAATTTATCACAAAGTCACAAATGGATGGAGGGTAGGTCGAATCATTTCTTAACAAATCATAAGTGCTACTTTATCACTTTGGCCATTATCTTGGCTAACCTTAGAATTTTCTTCTTTTCTTTTCTCTTTTTGTGGCATTTAAGTGGTGAGTTGTGGAGTGACACCATGGCTCACCTCAGTTTTATAATTCATCTTTTATGTTTTGCCTAAACCAAACGTGCTAGTGCTTTTGGTACTTAACCGGTATCCTCATGGGATACGACATTGACTCACCGATTCTAGGCTATAATTGACCCGGTACACTGTCGGTACACTTATGTTATATTGTATTGTGTTATGGGGTAAAAAAGGTGAAAAAAAGTTGTATAAAAGAAAGAGGCAAACTTAAAATCAAAAGAAAAAGTGAAGGTAAAAAAAATTTAAAGAAAAGAGAGAAAAAAGAGTTAAAAAAATCAGAAAGGAAAAAAAAAGACATATATATATATATATATATATATATATAAAATAAAATTGGAAGTCAAATAAGTGGCATGGTGTAATGCCCCACTCCCGGATACCGAGCCCTTATCCGGAAGAGAAACGTTCGGCGCGTATAGCATTAAATAAATCTAATATTATACCCAAGCCTCTGCGTCGTCGTATCAAATAAAAGCAAATGGATGCTAAAAAGACTCGGGTAAAAACGTAAAAGCTAATATGAATAGAAATTAATCATACTAAACATGGAAATGTAACTTTATTACATTAAAAGGAAAATACGAAATCCAAAATAAACGTACGACAAGTCTCGAAAGACCAAAAGCCTACTCCAAAGGTACTAAAAATTCCATTAAATGAATAACAGAATAAATAAAAGATAAGTCTTCAACGAGGCGTCGTCAAACGTCGTCATCGAAATCCTCCTCGTAAACATGCTCAACCTCTTCGTCTCCTCACCCCACAATGCATACAAAAGAAAATGCAAAGGAGGTAAGTACAAAGTACTTAGTAAAAGTGAGAAGCTATGACAACGATTATAATTTATAAAGAAAAGATATTTAATCGTTTAGTTATCTTTGTGTGACGACTCAATCTGGGGTTCATTCCATGTCCATCAACATGAATTGACTAAACGTTTCTACTTAACTTATCTATGTTACAACCGCACTCAAGGGCACTACGCATATCCAAACAGGGGATATTCTTGGAAACATATTAGTGGATCACACCAATATCCACGGAGGCTAGAATAGGTAGACTCCGATAGTACGCGCGTCTCAGTGGAGTCCCTCTGTACTTAGGGTTTTTTGACCTACGGAGTTCTTCCACCTTCAGAGGTAGCACACACATCGCGATATAGACCGGTGGCTATCCAAGAGAGACATGTTGTTTAACCTTTTACTAGTCAAGTACGTATTTATTAAAATGATTAACTAACCACCTAAGTGTTTTCAATTAATCTCCCTCACAAATACTACTCTCTTCCTAGACACTAGACACGGACAAGGCCTAGAAATTACACAGACATTGATGAATACTAATTCATCAAAGCACAAGCCTATCATGCTCTTCCGACGGATCCGAACTTCAACTCCCTTTAAGAGTACATTCAGTGTTTTATCTGAACGAATCAGAAGCTCAATTCAGGCTTGTTTAGATTTATACAATATTAACATATCATAAATAAGGGTTTAAAACACAACAATATAGCTTAAACATCATTTAAGTACAAACTGGGGCAATAATGCGTGCGCATTAGCTGGAATGCGTACACATTCCCTGCTTCTAAATCCTGCTGAAACTTGCTGCTTGATCAATACGTGCGCATTGCTCTGAATGCGTACGCATTCACCAACCAGAACCTAAGCCTGAACAACCTTCTGCAACAATGCATACGCATTTTGGGGAATGCGTGCGCATTGCACAACCAGAAACTTTCTGAAACAACCTATACCATGAATGCGTGCGCATTGATAGGCAATGCGTACGCATTCTACCTGTTGCCCTAAATTCCAATTTCAACACTTAACGAATTCTAATCCGATTCTAACCCAAATCACATCGAATTAAACATAGTAAAAACACAGAAAATTATATCTAATCATATCATAGCATCAATGATCATTGATCAACGAATGGACACATTTTTCTCTCATCTAAACACCTTAAAACTTGACCTAAACCTTATAAACGATAATTGGAATCATAGGAAAAGCCTCTTACCTTAATTGCCAGCAAAACCGCAAGCAAAACGCCAAGCAACTACAACAACTGTTGATCCTCAACTCCAAAACCTATTTGATCAACAAGGAACCCTAAAATCCTATTTCTTTGCAGAAAACCGAAACTGCAAAAGCCTGTAAAACTGAAGATTACCTGGGTTTACTGTTGTGAAACTATTTTTAGATTATTCTACGCTTCAAGATGATCGTTTTGACTACTCATGGCTGCGAAACAGAGTTACGGATTAAAAGACACGAATTTTTCAATAATCGAACTCTACGAATACCAAAAACTAGGGCTAAACTGAAAACTTACGAAATTGAGAGATGTTGTTTTCCAAAGTTGCGTCTCCTCGCGTTGATCACTTTTCTCTCCTGCGGCATTTTGAACAGATGAACGGATTGATCACACGGTTCACCCTTTTATTTCGCTTTCTTCTGCGTTGCTTCTCCTTCTGTGTGCGCCGTTCCACTTTTTTTTCTTCTGATGCGTGTGAACTACTGAATTAATTTGGGGATTAATTCCTTTTTATAGCCGATAATTAAATCCTTTATAATTAATAGCTAAATCCTTTAATTAATTCCTTTTTAATAAAATAAATGGGACAAATAATAATTAGGTCATAGTAAATACACCCAATGACTATTTTACCCTTTTATGAAAGTCGGGATGTTACATTCCTTCCCCCTTAAGAGGATTTTCATCCTCGAAACTCGAATGTAACCGAGAGGTTCTTGAACTCTGGACTTTGTGAAGCGTTTCTTCTTCTAACTCTTACAGTCTTCTTCTCTTTCCATCTTCCCAACTCTTCTTCTTGTTTTGAGCTATCTCGAGGTGGCGACGATCTACTTCAATCATTTTGTTGGCTTGCTGTATCAACTCTGGTCTCGTATTCTGTTGTCGCTCCACTTCATCCCAGAAACTCGCGTTCTTCTATCTCTATCTAAATGAAAGATCGCCAGCAGTACTGTTCCAATTCTTGTACTTCTTGGTCGCTCCGAGAGGAACTGCAATTACCATCTCGAGGTTTTCCATTTTCATTGTCCTTCCAAATCTTCCGCATTCAGACACCAAAGCTGATTCTGATGCCAACGGTTGCCATCTTCATCTAACTCGTGACCAATGGCTGGTCGGTTCTGCCCACTCACTTTTAATCAAAACCACTGGATCTTCATCTTGTTTCTTCACGAACTCCTCAACTGCCTCAAATCTTGCAATCATCGGTTCAAGACTCTTTGATTGCTCCTGCTGACCTATACCCTTAGTGCTTGAGCTTCCCAACTGACTCACATTTTCCTGGCATACTTGACTTCCTTCGATCTCAACTTCCATCATGGCACCACAAGCTTGCTGAAGAACTACAAGGATCCCAGCTGAAGGACTTATGAGACTCCCTGTGGGTGGAGAACATGCATTGCCATACTTTCTCTCTGACAGTCTGATCCAATCCTCGTGCCAATTACGGCTAGCTTGGAAAATAAATAAAATTGAAAAATGACAAGTTAGGTACCAGGGTGGTATGTCAACTAGGTAAGCCAAGGAATGATACAATGCACTTGAATAAGAAAGTTTGCTTGGGTTACAAGAAAAACAAGATGATTTCGTGTTGGGGAAAGTTGAAGGTGGTTCCAAACTGAAGAATGAGACATTGTATCATAATACAAGGGATAGCCACCGAAAGGAAAACAAAAGGACACATTGCAGATGATTTTTTTTAGAGAGGAATTCTGCAAGATTCGGTGGTCTGCAAAGACTTTAGAGGTAACTTGAAAGGATTGTAATAAGCTTTCATATAAGCCTTGAGAAAGTGGAGACGTTAAAGGTAACATCACACAACAGAAATCAAGGTAAAGGTGCAAGGTCGAGCACCAGAAGGACTAAAAAGATAGAAATCAAAAGAGAACAAGAATCTCAACATAAAGTAGCTATGGAGGGAAAACGAGCACATCAAAAGGTCTCAGAATGAAATTTGTTGGACTTATTTCTTAGTTTTGATGATGAGTGCCATACTAGCTGTTATAGTGCAAAGGCAAAAAGATGTCTAGATAAAATGTATAGGTTTATTAAAGTTTGATTCATAAATAGGTTTGATCAAACAAGCATTGTAAAAGGTCACTGATGTTTATCGCCAGATCGGTCTAGGTCGATAGGGTAGATAGGTCGATGACTGATGCGGAACCTCTTGAAGGCGAAGATCAAGGCTGAGGGTTCAAACTCAGTTAATGAAGGCTAAGGGATCAAACTTAGTAGTTAAAGTCAAGGATATGGAATCAGAATTTAGGCAAGTCTGTGATGACCTAAACTGATTACATATGTCTTGTGTAGAAGGTCTAAGTTCCACAAGTTGGATGATGTTTGGAACTTAGTTAAAATTAAAATGATGTGATCTAACTACACAAATAAAAGTTAGATAAAAGTAATCAGCTTCATTCTATTTTACAGACAAAAATAAGATGCTCAGCAGTCTGATTGTTATTACAGCAGACTGATGAACCTGCTGATATATACCTCGATTAATTCAAGATTATTGGAAGGTTACATGGATAAGAACAGCCAACTACCTCTGACTTATCAAGCAAATCAAAGGCTGAGATTAAAAAGACGTTGGGATGATCCATATTTTTATCCATTGGATACAAGTCAAAGGGTGGATGATTTGCCTTTGTCAAAAAGTAATCTGACAATTGTCGATCCTATGAATAGTGACGAATCAAAGCAGATGGGGCAAATACAAGGAACGGTCACATTTGAATTTCAAATGCAAGTCACATGCATTTCTACCTATAAATAGAAGACTTTCAACTCAACAAAAGATGATGAATTTTTGAGAAAAACTTTAAGTGACAATACTGAGCTGAAGAACACCCTGCTGAACTTACCGAACTTAAGGCTGCTGATCTAGCTATTTTCTTCAAGTGCATTCTGTGTTCAAGCTACATCAAGCATACACACTTGAAGACTGCAAGCTGCTGATTATATCATCCTAATCAAGCTGCTGCAACTGAATCATTTATTTGATTCATTCTTTATTTTATAAAGAACCTGCTGAAGACAGTGAAGCATCTGTTAGGTGTGAAAGACTGTTGGTTTGTGGTGGAGCTGGTGAAGAGGCAATTCTACCCTTCAAGGACCAGTGGAAGACTCAGGAGCAGCAATCCTACCTGTTCCTGGTTTTAGGTTTGTGAAGCCATAGTTATTGGTGAAGGACAAGCAACCTAGGATTCTTTGTAACAGATAACTCAAAGATCACTAGTGAATTTCCTCCAACATCACAGGAGAAGAGTGGACGTACAGGATTACATCACCTGGAACCACTATAAAATCCTGCCTACTTATTTTCTGCTTTTACTTTACGCACTTGTTTTATTTCACTCATCAACCTACTTGAATCTAGCAAATCCGAAATCACACACATACACTAATGAGTATCTAATACTTAGTAACATATTTAACAACAAGTAACAAGGCTTAATTTTGATATTATTCCATTTGCACAAATTCAAAGAATCGAATCACAATGAACTCACATTTATCAAGAGAGTTATCGAGGTCTCAACAGACTCTTCAAGTATCGGCAGTTTCTTGAAGTTGCAAATTGTTAACTCCAAAGTTTTAAGTGTTAAGTTTATTCACCCCCTCTAAACTTAACCAAAGCCTTTTCAAGGGACCAACAATTGGTATCGGAGCGAAGGCTACATTACTCAAGGAATCCTACTTGTTGTGCTTGTGAAAATTCTTTAAAACATTCTTTCAAGTTACTGATTTTCAAGACTTGCATCATGGACAACACACGTATGCTAGAACTATGTTGATGTGTTCTCTTGATAGATTTGATGAGTATAAACGTCGAATGCAGTGCATATCTTGCTCGCTACCCATGATGAGATGATGGATGTACTAAGCGAAGGACCACCGGAGATTACAAAGGCGAATAATAGTGGGTGACAGAATCGAGTACATTCCTAAACCAAAAAGAGAATGGAATGCGTAAGATGGCGGAAAAAGAGCAAACCTCAACAACATTGCTATTGATATCATTTACGTAACCTTGGATAGCAATATGTACATGAAGGTCAAAGATTGCAAGATCGCAAAGGAACTTTGGGACAAGATTCACTTGATCTGTGAAGGCACCGATGCAATAAAGAAGAACAAAATCAGTGTAGCGTAAAGAGGTTCCAAAAGTTCAAAATGCTTGCCAAATGAAACCATTGAGCAAATGGAGTCCAGTTCAATGCAATCTAGATGAACTTACCTCGCTTGAGTGTAAGTTATTCAAAAGAGGAAGTAAACACCAAAATCTTGGAAGCTTTACCTCGCAAGAGATGTTTGGAAAATGAAGGTGATTGCAATTGAAGAAATGAGAAAGTTGCATGAAGAAGACACCTTCAACTTATTTTCGATCTTAAGGCCTATGAATTTAGCAAGAAGTCGGTGCTGGGCCCGAAAAGGAAGAGCCAAAGACCATCAGCATTGGTCGCTTCACATCATGAAGAAACATCGAGGAGGACAGGATGATATGCTAGATGAAATGCAAGAACAAATTGCCCTACCGAGCAAGAAAATCGAATGATGAAGACCGGAAAGGCCCTACAAGAAATTTCACAAAGAGGCCTCTTGAAAGAAGGAAAGAAGAACCAAAGAAAGATAATGACTATCTATGCTTTCATTGCAAGAAACCAGGACACTTGAGACTGATTGTCACCGAGTTGAAACAAGGCAAGGAACTCGATTATCTTTGCTTCAACTGTAAGAAGCCTGGACATTTTAGACTGATTGTCCGGACACTCTTTCAAGACCAAAAGTCAACAAAGAAGACTTGGCAAGAAGGCTATGGTTCTTTGAAGATGAATCGAGGCTATGAAGTTGAATCAAAAAGGAAATGAATCGATGACACCGCATCAAGTTGCGTATATGGAGGATTATGCTTTGATGGCTAATATGGATGAAACGAGGAGGTATACAACATCGTATCTATAAACACTCCTGCTTTGGAAGTGATTGTGAATCAACTTATGGTTCAAATCCTAGAAATTCGACAACAATGAGACTTTGGATGCCATCCTTAATCAACGAGGATAATACAATCTGCTATGAGGTTGTGAAGGCTGAAAAAGAAGCTCTTGAGTTGGAAGTTGGAAGGTTGAAAGCTGAATTAAGAGTTCTCAAAGGTAAGGAAAAGGATGTTGGACAGAATCAGCATAAGTCTGCTGAATATCCAGCAGCCCCTGAATCTGCTGAACCATCTTGTTCCTCAGCTGCATACAAATCTGGAAAGCCTTATGGGGATAGAACAGGTCTTGGATTTGGAACTCAGCAATCTAACAAGAGTGGATCCAGTAAAGTTACTGAACCTAGTACCAGAATTGGTCCTAAGTTTGTACCTGCACTAGATCCAACTCCCAGTAAGGTTGCTGAAGCAGTAAAACCTAATGAGAATGCTTCAAGGAAGCAAAATCAGAAGTCTAAGAAGTCAACGACTCTAGTAAAAGAATAAATCCAAAAATAGGACTGCTGTGCCTTCTAAGCCTGCTGATAGCAGACCTACTACCAAGTCTGATGGACCACAAAAGGAAAAGAAACAGAAATATTCCAAGGATAAGAATCCTAAATCCAAAAATGTTGATCATTCAAGGGATACTTATCTCAGGGGGAAAGGTAGACTGTTCCCTGCTGATAATGATTGGAATATTCCTGCATCTAATGCTAGAAACAGTAAGTATAACCATACTACTAGGGTAAAACCTAGGCAATGGAATCAGCAGAGGACTTACACAAGACCCCAGCAGACTCCATATTACAGTGGTCAAGTTTAACAGACAAAGACACACTATGGTTATGCAAATGTTTCTAACAACAAGAATCATTTCAAACAACATTATATACCAAAAGGCCGAAAAAACATATGTGGTTCCTACACAACCTCTCATTAGAACTTATGGATGTGTGGAATACATGTATGAACCAAAGTATGAACCAAAGTATGACACATTTAGGAGAAGACCTTATGGAAACATACCAAGGGTCATGCTTGCCACTGACCATTATGGACCCAAACAGGTTTGGGTACCTAAAATGCATTAACTTTGTTTTGTAGGGTGTCCGTACTTTGACAAAGGATGTTCCATACACATGACAAAGAATAAGCACTTTCTAAACAAACTTTGTGGCAAAAGATGGTCCAAGGGTGTGAATTTTGGCAACAAAAATACACCTGGATATACAAGAGGATATGGCACACTTATCGAAAATGGACTTACAATCAAGAATGTTGCATATGTGGAAGGATCGGATTACAACTTGCCGAGCAATCGACAATTCCAGATGATATGGGATACAAGGTCACTTTTGACAAAAACAATTGTATTGTCATTAGTGAAAGAGGTGATCAAGTTGTACTTGCTGGTAGAAGGCAATAGAACATGTATGTTGTGGATTGGTCTCATGCAGCCTTCGAAACTTGCTGATTGTGCATACCAAATCAACTCAATTGGTTATGGCACAAGAAGTTAAATCACTTAAACTTTGATGATATTAATCAGTTAGTAAAGAAGAAATCGGTGGTTGGTTTACACGAGATCACATTCAAGAAGGATGCTATATGTGATGCTTGTCGACCAAGGTAAATGAGAAAAAGTCAAGTTTCAAATCAAAGACTAAACAATCAACTAATAGAGTGTTGGAGCTGATGCACATGGATCTTTTGGACCAATAACTCCAACAAGTGTAACAGAGGAAGAAGTATACCCTAGTGGTTGTGGATGATTACTCTAGATACACTTGGGTGATATTCATGAACAAGAAAAGTGAGACACTCCAAAGCATGCCTAATCTTTTGAAGAGAGTACAAAATGAGAAAAGTTTAATGATCATTAAGATAAGATCGGATCGAGTCTTGAATTTCTCAACAAAGTTATAAGAGAATATTGTGAGCGAGAATGGTGTACTTCATCAACTTGTCAACTTCTTTGGTACACCTCGAAGAAAATGGGGTTCTTTGAAAGAAGAAACAGGACATTAAAGGAAGCGGGAAGAACAATGATTTGTGAAGCATTGCTACCGAAAGATATTGGGTTTGAAGCGATAAATACAAACATGCTATACACAAAAGAACATCAGTAAACAAGAAGTTGCTGAAGACACCTTATGAGATCTGGAATGGAAGGATACCTAACATATCCTATTTTCACCCATTTGGAAGCAAATGTTTTATTCTAAATCATAAAGTACATTTAAAAACATTCCAACCAAAATCAGATGAAGAAATCTTCTTAGGATATTCTTTAGTCAGCAGAGCATTCAGGGTACTGAACAAAAGAACACTGAAACATGAAGAAACAATCCATGTTGTGTTTGATGAACCTAAGTTTACTGGTATGGAAGATAAAGAGTGTGAACCTGCTGAGAATCAACAAGTCACTGATCCAGTTGTGTTGAAGTTTTAGAAAGATTCAATGACTTCAAAGTTTACGATCATCGCCTTTGCCGAGCACCACGCTAATAATGTTCTTGATGCAACAAGCAAGCGGTTCAAGATCTCATTGACCCCACAGTAGAAGAAACTACAATGAGACCCTCACGAAGATGATGTTCTGAAAATCAAAATAACCAAAATCCACAATGGTTAAGGAATCACCTGCTTGAACAAGTTATTGGCAATGTACAAAGAAAGGTGTGAGGACTAGAAGACAAGCGAAAGCTATGTTTACTTGTTTTCTATCTCAAATGGAACCTAAAAGTCATTGAAGAAGCAATTTGAGATCCAGTTGGATAATTGCTATGCAAGAAGAATTAAATGAATTTGAAAGAAATCAAGTTTGGACACTAGTTGAAAGGCCAAGTTATGCAAATATCATTGGTACTAAGTGGGTATACAGAAATAAACTTGATGAATCATGTACCATTGTAAGAAATAAGGCCAGACTAGTTGCAAAAGGCTATTCTCAAGCAGAAGGAATAGATTTTGATGAGACATATGCACCTGTTGCAAGATTGGAAGCTATCAGACTATTCTTGGCACATGCTGCATTTAAGAACTTCAAAGTATATCAAATGGATGTCAAGAGTGCATTTTTGAATGGTATCCTAGAGGAGGAAGTGTATGTTCAGCAACCTCCTGGATTTGAAGTTAAAGATCAAGAAGATAAAGTGTATAGACTCAACAAAGCACTTTATGGATTGAAACAAGCACCAAGAGCATGGTATGAGACTCTATCTCAATTCTTGGTGGACAATGGTTTTACTAAAGGCACCATTGATAAGACACTTTTCAGAATCAGTGAAGGGAACGAAAGACTGGTGGTGCAAATTTATGTGGATGACATAATATTTGGTTCTGAGAATGATTTACTTTGTGAAAAGTTTGCAAATCTAATGAAGAGCAATTCCAAATGAGTATGATGGGAGAAATGAATTACATTTTGGGATTGCAAGTTAAACAGATGAAAGATGGAATCTTCATTCATCAAACCATGTATACCAAAGAGTTGCTGAAGAAATTTGGTATGGAAAACAGCACTAAAAATTCAACTCCTATGAGTACAAACATCAGATTGGATGAAGATAAAGAAGGCAAATATGTTGATCGGACTGCATGCGGAAGGATGATAGGAGTCTCACAGACTCACCACGCCAGCAGACTGATATATCCTTTCTTCAGAGGTGTTTGTGCAAGATTTCAATCCAAACCTAAAGAAAGTCATTTAGAGTGCGATTAAGAGAATTCTCAAGTATCTTAAAGAGACTGCGGAGTAGGAATATGGTATTCCAAGGAAGGAAGCTTCAAAGTAATATCCTACTCAGATTACGATTATCTTTGGATGCAAGATTGATAGAAAAAGCACCTCAGGAACTCATCGCTTAATGGGAAATAGACTGGTCTCTGGTTTAGCAAGAAACAATTTCTATTTCAACTTCCACTCTTGAAGGCCGAATACATTCTTCTTGGAAGTTCTTTGTGCACAAGTACTATGGCTAAGACAATAATTAAGGGATTATGGAATTGAAGAAAAGGAAATTCCAATCATGTGTGACAACACAAGTGCAATTGCAATCACAGAAAATCCTGTTTTGCACTCAAGAACCAAGCACATTGATGTGAGACATCATTTTATAAGAGATCATGTTGAAAAGAAAGATGTGGTGGTTCTATACATCCCTACTGAAGATCAACTTGCTGATATTTTCACTAAACCACTTGACAGTGAAAGATTTGCCAAATTAAGGACTGAACTTGGAATCATAAAGATTGACTGATATTCAGCAGTGTACTGGAATTCACCAAGGGGATTAGTCTTTGCTATGTTGGGTGAGCTCACTTAGCAGATTAGTCATTGGTATCAACAATTCCATGTACTTATGTTTGGACAATTGAGCAAATGAAGTTGCCAAGGGGATTGGTCTTTGTCATGTTGGGTGAGCTCACTTGACAGATCAGTCATTGGTATTAAACCTCATCTTGTATTATCAATTGAACAAAACAGGAAGAAAACAAGGATCGTGAGTACTCTTATCAAAGTGATTTGTGAAGCCTACTTATCGCCAGATCTTGAAGGCACCTCTTTGAGATTTACCTGCTGGAGGGAACTTTACTCGACCAAAGTTATTTAGGTCAAAAAGCGATTTGGCGGGATATTTATTCTATCTTTTATTACCACAAATCAAACCATCCAACGGTTACAAACGTTATGGAGGAGTAATGGGCCACGTGTCAAGATAGAATTTATTCAGATTAATCGTGGTTACCTCAATGTACGTGCAATGACAGTTTCAACTACCCACTGTCTATATAATCAGACTGTTACATAGCAGGACTCTCTACTTGCAATTTCTGCTTTATCTCTGCAAATCCTACTTGTGTGAACACAGATTTGAGAGCAATTCTTCCTCATCTTTTTCTTATTTCAATGGCGGAAAGAGTTGAAGTTCAAATCGAATCAAGCCAAAGTGTAAGAGGCTATGTTGTTGATGCAAACAAAACGGAACTGGCTATTAATATAGGTCGAAGAATAAGGAGGTTTGCAGGCTTGGAAAATATACTAAACATCAGATTAGAAACAATATCATACACCAATGTTATTGATTTCTGGAAGAATATTGTTATAGAAGAAGGAACTGAAGCATTCAAAACCACTGTGAATGGTGAGGAGCTTGTAATCTCCTCCAATCTGCTGAGAGAAGTGTTTGGTTTTGAAGAAGTTGTTGATGGTTCAGTCAATCCTGAAGCTATGAGATTGGACAAGATGGCTTTTGTAGATCAGATCAAGACAGATGCAACCATCAAATCAGTACCAGGCATCAACTGCAAAAACATTGGTAATGAATACAGTCTGCTGAGCAAGCTCATAGCAAAGAACATACTCGGGCTAGTTGGCAGTATGGACACTCTATCAGGACCCAAGATAGAGCTGATGATTATTATTTGCAGAAGCATGAAATTTGATTGGGCTAGGTACTTTATTCATTATATGAAGAAAGTTGCGAAGGAGGACAAACTAGGGAAAAGGAAATCAAAGGCCTTACCCTTAGGTTTGATGATTCAGACCCTGCTGAATCACTTGGAAGTTCCTGATCTTGAACCAGTTGACATAAATCAGTCCAGATACAAGAAGGAGTTTGATCATGCGATTCCTGGACTAGATGATGATGAAGAGATTGCTGGAGAGGCTGCTGATGATGATAATGATGGAGATGATGGTGATGCTGGTGGTGAGCAGGTTCAGCAGACTAAGAAGATATCTATCAAACCTGCTGCACCAAAGAAAGCTGCTGGGAAAAGAAAGGCTGGAACTACAAGGAAGATAACTGAAGTGTTAAAGCCTTCAAAGAAAACAAGAAAGGAAACAGCACAGACTGCTGAGTCTGCTGAGGGTCAAGTGGAGGTTACTGACCCTGCTGTGGCTTCAAGAAAAACTGTTGGTGAAATTTTTAGAGAACAACAGAAGGAAGCTAGTAGAAAAAGAAAATTGACTAGAAAAGATGATGATGATGAACCCCTCTCCAAAAGAATGAAAGAAGTTGCCAAAAAGAAGAAATATGGCAAGGGGAAAGAGTTGAAAAACTTGGAAGCTCAAAGAGTTCAAGAGGAAGCACCAAGAGAGAAGAGGAAGAAGAGGTCATTGAGGCCGAGCCTCTAACTATCATTCCACCAGCTTGTTATCAGTGATTCCTCAAATGAAGAAGTTATCAAGTCTACGATCTTTGAACAGTTGTTATTGAGCAATCAGTAGAGGATGTCTGACAGATCACCGACCACTGAGCTTGTTGTAGTATCCATTGAAGAACCACAAAGAAACCACTCGAACTGAACTCCGCTGTGGTGGTTGAAGAGGTGATTGGAGACTTGGTAGAAGACCACCTGCAAATTTGGCAATAGTTCGGGGGAAGAAGCGTCATGCTAACCTCTGGCCGATGAGCATGTAAGTCGGGGGAACCAAGTGTGATATGAGATGGAAGTAGTAGGTACAAATGTACAATCACAAAGAACTCTTGACTTTCAAACATCTGTAGAAGAAACCATGAATCTGCTTGTTGGAACCTTTGGAGGTCAACAAGCTCTGAGCTCGCTCCCAGAGATCTTTCATGCCATTTGAAAGGCATGTGAAAAGAGCAAGAAAATCAAGAGTATGTGGATCCCAAACTTCAAAGAAATTGTTGATTATTTTCAATGGAAGTTTGGTTTCTATAAGAGACAAAAGCCAATTTCTTGAACCAATGACTGATTTTGAAGAATGGGCTTTTAATAAGTTGGGAGTAGAAAACTTGCTGGATCTGGTTGACACCACCCTGCTGCAATCCAGACTGATGGATCTGTTTGATGAGCAACAGAAGGAGGAGGGTATCAAATTTAGAGATCCAATAGATGATCCTGATGATTCTTCATCATCATCAGATAATAGAGGAGATTTTCCCTCTGGACCAGGAGAATCAAGTGGGGCTGCACTAACACATGTACCATCCGCATAACAGTGATCCGATCTTTGGTAGATCTGCTGAGGGTCAGCAGACTGAAGAAATGGATGAGGATCTACAGGATCTCACCATGGATGATCTAGAAGTACTGATCCATGAGGGAATTACATTGAGTGATGGTAGGCTAGTTGATGAATCTGCTACATTTCATGTTGTAGAGCCTGCTGGACAACCTGAAGATGAACAGATTGTTGATTTGGATCAGGAAAAGGCCACTGACTTTAGTGAACCAAGTGCTAGTTCTGAGGAATCCATTGAATATCAAAGTGGATTTGACTTTGAAGGGATTCTCACCAAAACTGCCATGATTCTGACCAAGGTTGGTCATGCGAGAAGGTTTCAAGTGGATAATGAAGCCATATTTAATCCACGAGAAATTGAAGAGGAGGCACAGTTCTTTGAGGTACAAACAAAGACTGGACAAAGGTTGGAAACAGGAGAGTGCAGTGCTGAGTCTCAAACAAAGACTGGACAAAGGTTGGAACCAGAGTTGGGTATGGAGGAAACCCCATTTGTTGATGAGGCTCAGTAGTGGAGCCTCTTTGGATCCAAGGGCATTTGTAGGGAAGGATAGTCGTGAGGCTAGCATTAATGAGGATGAGCAAATTTCTTTGGACTATGACTACAATGATGAAGAATTTCAAATTTTTGGAGAAGAAGAAGTTCTTGTCAAGAACACGCACAAGATCCTATCTTTGAAGATGTTCTTGGTGCAATGGTTGAGGAAGGACCTCCCCTGCTGGGAGAGATATGTAGTAGAGCAATGGTCATCGCAGACAACAGGCACAATATAGAGTTGAGGAGCTCACGATGGATCTACTGATAGTAGAATGGCGATGGAGTGCCAATTGAAGTTGTCAATGAGTTAAGAATCTGTAAGAAATGACATGCAACAGCTTAAGAACTCAATTGACATGAGCAAACAGAGATTTGAAGAAGCGATGAAGTTCGTAAATGATAATGCACAATCTATCGATACAGTTGCTTCAAACTTTGCATCTACTCAAAATGCTATGAATGATTTGATACTAGATGTCAAGGGTATCAAAGTTGGAAATAAAGCCAAAGACAAGTCTCTAAAAGACCAACTTGTCTCTATACATGAGAAACTTGACAAGATTGTTGAAGCTCCTAAACTTGCTGAGCTGTTCTTTGCACAACAACTTTGCCATGCTCGATCCCAAATTTACATAAAGGATCAACAGACTGGAGGAGACCCTGCAATCAAGGATTACTTCACTTGATACTAGAACTGGAACTATGGAAGGTCAATTACACAGAGTGATAGTATCACAGGAAGCTATTCATGGCCTCATCTCACGTTTTGTTGATGATGTCACTAAGGGGGAAGAGGGCAAATCAGCTGCAGCAAAGGAGGCTGTAAGACTCTTTGCACAGAAAAGATGGATTGATGATACAAATGCCTTGTGAGACTCACACTGGCGAGTTCACCACTGATGATCTCCTGTCACAATACAAGAAAGAATTTTACAACAGGAGGAGACCTTATCATGACATGGGATTTCATGAAGGTCTTAACTCTTTCTTGAGCCTGAAATTTTGGGAAGCAAGAGTCAGAGCTGTAAGGGCAAACAACAGAAGTAGAAGGAGTAGCAGAGGTGAGAAGGTGCTACCTATTACAAAGGCAAAGGACTCACTGGATGAATTCAAGGAGCTGTATATGAGGTTTGGATTCAGAGTGAATGACATCAATCTTGTCTGCTGCTCAAGCATGGAACCCAGTGAAACAAGTCAATTCTTATATTGATTTTACACTAATTGAGAATGAATGGATGAGTCAAATGATAGAAGAGATCGAGCCTATCAAGAGCAAGTTTGAGAAGGCTAGACAAGAAAGAGAGAAGAGACAGTGATCAAAGATATTTACATTATTTTATCTTTGCCGATGCTAGATCAGTAATATCTGTGAACAAATATTTATAATGAGAAATGACTCGAATTTGTTCTGTTTTTGTTTTTTTTTTTTGCTTTGTTGATTAGGTGAGGTAGTGGCATCATCACCAAAAAGGGGGAAATTGTTGGACTTATTTCTTAGTTTTGATGATGAGTGCCATACTAGCCAATTATAGTGCAAAGGCAAAAAGATGTATAGATAAAATGTATAGGTTTATTAAAGTTTGATTCATAAATAGGTTTGATCAAACAAGCATCAGAAAAGGCTGTGATCGCTTATCAAAGATGGTCTAGGTCGATGAGGGTAGATAGGTCGATGGTGAGTGCGGAACTCTTGAAGACCAAGACCAAGGCCGAGGTTCAAACTCAGTTAATGAAGGCTAAGGGATCAAACTTAGTAGTTAAAGTCAAGGATATGGAATCAGAATTTAGGCAAGTCTGTGATGACCTAAACTGATTACATATGTCTTGTGTAGAAGGTCTAAGTTCCACAAGTTGGATGATGTTTGGAACTTAGTTACAATTAAAATGATGTGATCTAACTACACAAATAAAAGTTAGATAAAAGTAATCAGCTTCATTCTATTTTACAGACAAAAATAAGATGCTCAAAGATCGATTGTTATTACAATGATCGATGAACTCACGATATATACCTCGATTAATTCAAGATTATTGGAAGGTTACATGGATAAGAATGACCAACTACCTCGACTTATCAAGCAAATCAAAGGTTTGAGATTAAAAGACGTTGGGATGATCCATATTTTTATCCATTGGATACAAGTCAAAGGGTGGACAGATCGCCTTTGTCAAAAGTAATCTCGACAGTTATCGATCCTATGAATAGTGACGAATCAAAGCGGTCACGAGATGGGGCAAATACAAGGAACGGTCACATTTGAATTTCAAATGCAAGTCACATGCATTTCTACCTATAAATAGAAGACTTTCAACTCAACAAAAGATGATGAATTTTGAGAAAAACTTTAAGTGACAATCTCGAGTGAAGAACACCTGTGAACTTCTCAAACTTAAGGTCATTGATCTAGCTATTTTCGTCAAGTGCATTCTTGTTCAAGCTACATCAAGCATACACACTTGAAGACCGCAAGTCTGCCGATTATATCATCCTAATCAAGTGCTTTGCAAGAATCGAATCATTTATTTGATTCATTCTTTATTTTATAAAGAACTCTTGAAGACAAAGAAGCATCTATTAGGTGTGAAAGACTGTTGGTTTGTGGTGGAGGCGGTGAAGAGGCAATTCTACCCTTCAAGGACCAAAGGAAGACTCGGGAGCAGCAATCCTACCTGCTCCCGTTTTTATTTGTGAAGCCATAGTTATTGGTGAAGGACAAGCAACCTAGGATTCTTTGTAACAGATAACTCAAAGATCACTAGTGAATTTCCTCCAACATCACAGAGAAGAGTGGGCGTCTGAGATTACATCACCTGGAACCACTATAAAATCCTGCCTACTTATTTTCTCGCTTTTACTTTACGCACTTGTTTTATTTCACTCATCAACCTACTGAATCTAGCAAATCAAATCACACACATACACTCTGAGTATCTAATACTTAGTAACATATTTAACAACAAGTAACAAGGCTTAATTTTGATATTATTCCATTGCACAAATTCAAAAATCGAATCGAAGTGAGTCTCATCTTTATCAAGAGAGCTATCGAGGTCTCAAAGCAGACTCTTCAAGTATCGCCAGGTCTGAAGCTGCAATTTGTTAACTCCAAAGTTTTAAGTGTTAAGTTTATTCACCCCCCCTCTAAACTTAACCAAAGCCTTTTCAAGGGACCAAAAAAATTAAACACTTGTCAGGAAGTGTCCGAGTTTGCAATAGCCAAAGAGAGGTTATTATGAGATTTAAAAGAAATAGAAATTTCCCCCAAGAAATTGTTAGGGGATATCCAAAGTTTGAGTAATTAAGCGTCAAACAAGATTTTGAGTAAAGAGGAAATGATACATAAAAATTGTCGGATAAGGTTTGCTTTCAAAGACTTAATTCAAACCTTCAAAGGAAGTTTAAACGATCATTGACGATTCAAATCAAAGGTTCAATGTTGCACTACTTGAGAGGAATAGTACACTGCCAAGAAATAAATGCTCAAGGTCATTCCTCGTGTGGGAATGAAAGGGTGGAAAAAGAAATAGACCTTCAACCGGTGTAACGAAATTGGAATAGAAATGCCAAAATAGAAGATGGAATATCAAAAGGGTATCTGGCGGTTCATGGCTCTAAATGGCCAGAAAGAGATTTAAAACTGAAGGGTACAAGGTACAATAATCTGAGATGGAGATCAAAAGTTTAGGAACTCAAAAGTCGGTTGGCTAGTTGGGTTCGTAAGGCATCTTGAAAAGAAAAAAATTATGCCTTCTGCTTGAAACTAGTTTAGCATAAATTGATAGAAGGTTAAAGATAAGTAACAGAAGAGGAATGCCATGATAAGCTTAAAAATTTGACCAGCAAAAGAAGATATGCATACCTTAAAGGAACTTGCAGCATTAGGTGAAATAGTTACAATATCGACACTACCCTTAGGAGGGAAGCTGGAAATAAACACAAGTAAAAAGGAATGTTCTGACATCAGAAGGCTTAGTCAAATTTGAATTTGAAATTAATGATGGGAGTGCATCAATTTAGAACTTAGTGAGGCCGATCAAGCTTAGTTAGAGATCCAGGGAGGAGTTGCCCTGATACCAACTTATGAAACAGAAAGTTTTGGAATGACTGACTATTATTCATCAGTGTAGTAGCTGTTACATATAGATAGTGTTTAGGACACTTGTCACACATGCAAGATGTTAGGAAATCAATCGAGTAGTGCAGTGGTATTTAAAATTTGATTTCCTGATCCAGGATAGTCTCCGTTTAAAAAATAAACATATAAGAGAGGGGACGGTACTATTACCTTGGTTGATCTAAAAGATCGACGCTTTGACCGTCCGGTAGGAGTATATGTACGCGAGCTGTCCAAGCATCTGGCCTCTATCAGTTATCCACACGAGCACCTCGTCGGAATCCTGCCAAGGATTGCTACTAGAAAAACCCAACTGATAGGTTGGCATTTTCTCTCTCTACAAACTCTCTCTAAAAGCTCTCTTACTTTTCACAAGAAAAATTAGCTCTTGGAATTATGGTGTATAAAAGAGCTAGCCAATCCCTTCTTTATATATAGTAGGTGGCGCCCCAAGCCTCTAAAAAATCCTTTGGAACAAGTCTTGAGTAGAGTAAGGAGAAATAAAACCTTTTTTTTCTAATAAAATAAGGAAAATATCTTTGATTGATTTCTCTCATTAATACTCAATATCTTATATTAAATATTCCCAATATTTCGTCAATATCTTATATTGACTATATTTATCTTATTACCATAAATCTATTTTTCCAAATCAATTAATATCCAATATTAATATTATGGTAATCTTATTAATTAAAGTGCACAATCCATGTGTATCTCATACACTAATTAACGGCGCCCCAAATAGCCTTTAATTGACTTCCGGAATATTCTTAATTAGTATAATACTATGATTAATTAATTTGCAAAATACATGTATATCATATATACATATTCGAAATATATGTATCACTATACATATTTAATTAATCAACACAATTAATATATTGAATTATATTTATTCATATTAAATAAATACCACCATATTAATTTACCACTATAACCTTTATAGTATTGAGATAAAACTTTCCTTATTTGGTTATCAACTATAACCGCATTTAATCCGACTCGATGTTCATATGTGTGTGACCCGATAGGCTTCCGAATATGTTGGCCGTAGACCTAAGCTGCAATTATAAAAATGCCATTCACCTCTAACGTTCACGGATAGCGTCTAGCAACACGTCCGTGACCCCCAATCATCGGAAGAGTCAATACACAATGACTACTACCTTTCATGTGCTCGGTTAGCGTGTAAATAGAATCCTATCGCTGTAATAATATCCATACGGTCGTACGTCGAGTGTCAAGCATTGACGACCGTATCTTATAATCCGGATATCATGCTCTCTCGAAGTAACTCATTTACTTCCACTTTGCAAAGATTCATGAGAGTAAGACATTCCTTATAAGAAGGCCCTTTCGGATATTCACCCCTACTCTTAGGGTACGCGATTCCCAGATGACCTAAAATGTATACTCTGCATGCTTTAGTATCACACCCAATCACTATCGCATGATCGCCCCATGGTTAGGGGAAACCTCAATAGTGTCAAAGAATGACAATCCACACCGTGATGCCAAGTAGACTCCGGTCCTAAGGATAATTACACAACCGTCACATAGTGTGACACTTAACAGTGTAAGGGGGCCAGTCTAACGTACGCATTCTCTAATACACGTCCACGTACAGTCCAAGTGTCTCGACACTTCAATAGACGAGATCTATCCATGCCCATAAAGACAAAAGATATCTAATACGTGCTAGTCTGTACGTACTATCAATGCCCTGTTTAATAGTACATCAGCCTAAAGACATTTAAGTATCAAACTTATTAAAGTGATTGGAGATCTCATCAACCATAATCGCCTATCATGGTTTCTCTTCCACAGTTTAATACTAAGGACGTTATCATATAACAATTCATAATTGGTTCTTTAAAAGAACAAATATATCACAACAGAAAAGCCATTTATTATATATGTATAATCATAAAGAAATAGTAGAAATGATCCGACCTGGTCGGATCCGGTCCAACCCGATTGGGTTTAAGACACTATTTCAACAATCTCCCACTTGGCCTAAAACCAATCACTCGTACACACAAGACCAAGTTGAAACACAAGAATCTCATGCAATACTCGCAACCAGCCATAGCCGTGAATGGATCGATATCCGTGGGGACTCAGACTATCTTCATATCAGGCTCCAAATGACCAAGTCAAAGGAACCGCCTCAACACACATGAATCTCCAATGAGACCTTGGTTCTTGCTTCAAGCAATTAATCCACCATTATATCAACTATATAGTAAAGGTGGAAGAACCGTACAAGGTTCAGGAATGAACCTACTAGATCCATGTACTGCTTCCGCTACGCCTCTAAGGCACATGCTATGCTTTGTCTTAGCTGTAGTGTCCACAGTGATCTCTAGCTAAGAACATTTCCAGCTCACCGTATCACTTAATCAAAGTGACTGCAAACCCAGACTGTAGCTCCCACTCGCCTTTATAAGACTCTGGGTGAATATCTGTATATCTATGTTTATCCAATTCCAAGTTTCGATAAACTAGGAAACCATCCTTAACTTCTTTAAGGATATTCTCGACATTTACCAGATTTACTTTCATTCTTGCTCATGAATCTTCATGGACTATGAACATCTGGCATCATCTTTCACCTTATCTTTAGGACTAATGTTCTAACATAGATAGATCTTGAGAACACCGGCTAGGAGTATCTCCTATCGCGATCTATGCTAAACTCTTTTAGCATCACATCTATATAGGTATACTATAATCTAACAGCAGTTAAATCTATCATTATAGATTCTTATTTCTAAAATAAGAACTGCTAATCCAAGTGCTTTCGTATAAGCCTTGAACTACCAAACGTTAATTGACTGTGAAATGGGATGATAATTCTCGAGAGAGATATCCAATACCCAACTCAAAAATTGTAACACCCTCCCACTATCCCTCTTGCACCTTGGGCATATCCCTTATTTTGACTAAATCCAACTCCTTTGATTATCAAACAAATAAATTATCTAGAGAAACTTGTTTGAGTCCATTAATGGATCACGCGGGCTCACATATCATGTTATCATCCATGCACATCGAGTTGTTTGCCCAACGTCATCAACACTATTATATAGCCATGATATGAAGTTATAACAAGCATATTCTGAAAAGAACTGGGCTCAGCTGGCAGAATAAAGATAATTCCAAGGTTTACAACTCGTACCTTTCAGCTGTTACTTTGGCCGTATGGCAATCGTATTACCATCCATGTCAGCCTTTCAGGGACATTCCCTCTAGGCAAGATAGACTAGGTTCACAACCCGGTTGTCACTGATGGAATCTAATTCAGATATTATGGCTCCTGGCCATATCTCTCAACCTTTCCTTTCAAACATTCCTTCATAAGTCATGAGATATTCATTCTTCAAGATGAACACATCAGCAGCCTTTATCAAGGCACATACGTATAGAACATTTGTGTACACTGAGCAGTGTTCTACACCTCATTACTATGTGGTGTCTGCTCACGTTCCTACGGTTGAATCTCTCCTTGTGGCTCTCAAACTCTTTTGAGATCTCACTTTACTCCCACTGTTTCTTTTGGAAGAAACACTTCCTCTAGAATACAGCATGTTTGGAGACAAACACCTTTTGCTCCGCGGGCAAGTAAATGATATCTAGCGTACTTGCTAAGATAATCCACAAAGTTGCATATGTCGTACTAGGCCCCAAGACTTTCTGACTTTTTCTTATGACAACTTCAAATCATCGGTTAAGATAGATTCGACATTATCCCCTTCCATATCTAATATGGAATTTATTCAACCTTATTCTTTGGAACTCGGTTAAGTAAAAGTATTGTATAAGGGCACTATGCCAAAATGTGTAAGGGATATTTTGCATGGCTTACTTCACGCCTTTGTCATATAAAGTGTTGTTTCCATTTTAGAAACACAATCTAATTGTGTATCCAAGAATGGCATCCTTCAAAGGGGAATCTTATTCCTTTTCGCATTTACTTAAAAACACCCTCCAGTCATTAATTACTTCAATCCAATTGAAGATTAATTCTTAAGTTTCATTTATCTCATATTCGTACTAGCTCGAACTTTTCGGGCTTTCAGAATTGTCGTACTTCAATAAGTACATTGAACTATTTCTAAAATAGTCCAAGAGAGAGACAAACAATTGTTTATGGTAAAAATTGTCATAAGCCTACAAACATCAATATATTTAGTCTTTAGTCAATTTTCAAGACTTTATAACCATTTTCATAAAAGGGTATTTTAGTCCTCTTTGGTAAGATACGTATAACCCACATGATTCATAATCACATGGTTTAGCATCATCAGAATGACGTTTCATTACACGCTCCCCTTCCATAGAGACTATGTCTAGAACAACCACGAATCTTATGGATAACGGCCATACAAATACTTAGTTGAGATCTCATCACCTATATCAACTATATAGTGACTTTAATCTAGTATGTTAGATTCACTGATTGTTCAACCTTATCGTAATAACATTTATTTCTTACAATTGAATATGTCTGCTAAATCCTAACAAATAACTGAAAATCATGTTCTTCATAAGGACCAGAACATAATAACATTAATTTACTTCCCTTATCAGTTTACAAGATTCAGAGTATGGTAAGTGTTACAACGTTTGCTTCACCTTCCAAATCTGCATTTAATCTTACTAATTTAATCACACTCCGAGAGTTGACTTGAGTTTAGAAGATTAATCTCAACTTATTTGCTTAGGGTAGAGACTTCAATAAGTTCTCTTATTTAAGAACATGCCCTAACTTTCCATTTTAATCCTTCAAACTCTTGTAGATATTTCTTAATTTAGTCTTCATAAGACTTTAAAAAAAAATTCAGAAGAGTTGTGTCTTCTATTTTCTTTCATAAAGAAAATCCAACGTTTGTTAAATAGTCTATTCAACCTTCTGAATCAGATTCAAAACATGAGCTATTTAATTTACTTTCAAGCAATGATTAAAGAACTAAGTCGATACTTAAATCTTACAATTTCGAAAACAATCTTTCCAAAATCCGAAGGGGTTTTCCTCATCGTATGATGGAGTGACCCATTGGATATCGTTATGTCCAATGTATGAGCGTCCGTTAATAATTAAAGTCTTAGAGGACTCCATCAAATATGTAGCCTCCTTGCCTTCAACTACGAAAACGCGATTGCTCGTGTCGTTGCTTATTTTAAAAGGATTAAAATTACTTAACCAACTTGAGAACATTTCTCAAAAGGTAACAGTCATAATTTGGCTTTACTAATCGATAATAAAACATAAATAAAATTTACTAAAACTACAACATAAAATAAAGATAAAAAAGTGTTGTTGATTGTACATGCAAAATCAAAGATGGTCTTTGGGATTATGATTTTGCTCCCACTAGTCAACTACTCTCAATTGACTTTCAAGAAAATGTTTATTTCCTTTAGTGGACAAGAACCCGTTGAACCATCGCGACCCCTTGCTGTGGCTAGTGGGCCGAAAATGGCACAATAGGTAGGAAAAACTTTGCCAATCGTATCTTATGCAACTATTGTTGTTTGACTAGTCAACTCTTTGACAATCATTCATCTTATGAATTTAGTCAAACCATTGCCTCTAAAATTCAAAGGACCCCGCTGTGGCAAGTGGCCGAGAAAATCTTAGTCAAATCATAACCTCAATATTCGCGAGATCTCATACGATCATATCTCAATAATAATGATATACCCGAGGTAGGTCAACCCCCAGCTGTGGTTGATGAATTGGATCCGAACAAGGGCTCTTCACCGTCATTATAATATGGGGAGGCAATTCGACGTGAGTCTTTTAATTTGGGAGTAATTTTAATTAATTCACATAATTAATTACGGTCTCATCTATTACGTGCATATTACTACAATATCTTATAAAGTAAAACATACACAACATTCCGTGCACAATATAACATGTATGATCATGGACTTTTCCTAGGTGCAGTTTCGAATACAAACTGACGAAACCGCGAGCCACTACTAAGGGTAGGCGCAACCACCAATGTATCTTTAATGTTCTCCATCTCCATGGATCTTTATCCTTCTTTCTTTTGCTCCTCTTCTTTGTCTTCAATTTACTTTTACATAAAAATCTATCTAATAAATTTTACACCCGCCGCACACGTGGGGGAGCCAACGGGAGTGAGATAATGCAAAAATAAAACTAGGTCACGTTTTTCATTACGACCTAGGACAACAATAAAAACCAACAGAAAATAAAGCATTCACATCTATCCTATTGGTCGAGTCCCTGATCAATCGGGGTCCATAGAATCATATTATATCTACTATCTAATTCATACAATCAATATCTTATGAAAAATATAAAATTAAATTTTAACTACTTGCGTCTTATAGCATCCAATCAATTAATTAATGAACGTTTAATTAATTAATAGCTTTAATCGAAATAATATTAACCATTAATAATAAATCGATTTTAATTTTAATTATCTAATTTAAAACTATTTTAAATAAAATTAAAATCAAGTGGGTCTCTTTTGTTTCTTTACTTTTGATTCTTAATCATAAGGATGCCTTTGGCTTGGTCCAAACCAAATTTAAAGGCATCCTAGGCCTTTTCCAAAAATCAAATATTTTTAGAGAAGGCCTAGGTCTTAGGCATTTTCCAAAATCAAATATTTTGGAAGAGGCCTAGGCCTATTCCAAAAATTTGGAATGGCCTAGTATTTGGTTCTTAACCAAAACTTATTTCTTCCCAACAAATTGGGTGATGCCACATGGCTTCCTAATGGCCAAACTATTTAAGCCATTGGTTAGTCACATGGCATCAACTAAACAAAAGAGAAATTACCAACCATGGACCATATTGAAAAATAAAGATGCACAAAACAAAACAAGAAGTGGAGGGGGACGGTGGTGCCGACAGCCGCCGGTAGCCCGGAGGCCTCCGGCGCCAATGTGGCGGTGGTGCCGCCGCCGCCTCTTACCTTTTTTTTTCTTTTTGTGCATTAATTACGAATCAATATCATACATGGTTTAATCTATTGGATCTAAATTACAACGCAAATAAAAGATGCTTATTGCTTCAGCTCGAAAATTCCTAGGCCTTTTCCAAAAATCAAATATTTTTAGAGAAGGCCTAGGTCTTAGGCATTTTCCAAAATCAAATATTTTGGAAGAGGCCTAGGCCTGTGCCAAAAATTTGGAATGGCCTAGTATTTGGTTCTTAACCAAAACTTATTTCTTCCCAACAAATTGGGTGATGCCACATGGCTTCCCAATGGCCAAACTATTTAAGCCATTGGTTAGTCACATGGCATCAACTAAACAAAAGAGATATTACCAACCATGGACCATATTGAGAAATAAAGATGCACAAAACAAAACAAGAAGTGGAGGGGGACGGTGGTGCCGACAGCCGCCGGTAGCCGGAGGCCTCCGGCGCCAATATGGCGGTGGTGCCGCCGCCGCCTCTTACCTTTTTTTTTTTTTCTTTTTGTGCATTAATTACGAATCAATATCATACATGGTTTAATCTATTGGATATAAATTACTACGCAAATAAAAGATGCTTATTGCTTCAGCTCGAAGACCTCTCTGATACCACAGTTAGGAAATCAATCGAGTAGCGCAGCGGAATTTAAAATTTGATTTCTCGATCCCGGATCGTCTCCGTTAAAACAATAAACATATAAGAGAGGGGATGGTAATATTACCTTGGTTGATCTAAAATATCGACGCTTTGACCGTCCGGTAGGAGTAGATGTGCGCGAGCCGTCCAAGCGTCCGGCCTCTATCAGTTATCCACATGAGCACCTCGCCGGAATCCCGCCAAGGATTGCTACTAGAAAAACCCAACTGCTAGGTTGATCTTTTCTCTCTCTACAAACTCTCTCTAGAAGCTCTCTTACTTTTCACAAGAACAATTAGCTCTTGGAATTATAGTGTATAAAAGAGCTAGTCAATCCCTCATTTATATAGAGTAAGTGGCGCCCCAAGCCTCTCAAAAATCCTTGGTGACAAGTCTTGAGTAGAGTAAGGAGAAAAAAAACCTTTTTTTTCTAAAAAAATAAGGAAAATATCTTTGATTGATTTATCTCATTAAAACTCAATATCTTATATTAAATATTTCCAATATTTTGTCAATATCTTATATTGACTATATTTATCTTATTACCATAAATCTATTTTTCCAAAATCAACTAATATCCAATATTAATATTATGGTAATATTATTAATTAAAGTGCACAATCCAAGTGTATCTCATACACTAATGAATGGCGCCCCAAATAGCCTTTAATTGGCTTCCAGAATATTCTTAATTAATATAATACTATGATTAATTAATTTGCAAAATACATGTATATCATATATACATATTTCGAAATATATGTATCACTATACATATTTAATTAATCAGCATAATTAATATCTTGAATTATATTTATTCATAATAAATAAATACCCCCATATTAATTTACCACTATAACCTTTATAGTATTGAGATAAAACTTTCCTTATTTGGTTATCAACTATAACCGCATATTAATCCGAATCGATGTTCATATGTGTGTGACCCGATAGGCTTCCGAATATGTTGGCCGTAGACCTAAGGTGCAATTATTAATATGCCCTTCACCTCTAACGATCACGGATAGAGTCTAGCAACACGTTCGTGACCCCCAATCATCGGAAGAGTCAATACGCAATGACTACTAACTTTCATGTGCTCGGTTAGCGTGTAAATAGAATCCTATCACTGTAATAATATCCATACGGTCGTACGTCGAGTGTCAAGCATTGACAACCGTATCTTATAATCTGGATATCATGCTCTCTCGAAGTAACTCATTTACTTCCACTTTGCAAAGATCCCCGAGAGTAAGACATTCCTTATAAGAAGGCCCTTTCGGATATTCACCCCTACTCTTAGGGTACGCGATTCCTAGACGACCTAACATGTATACTCCGCATTCTTCAGTATCACACTGATGTGATCCGGTTCATGCTCGGAGGATACATCATTCGTGCTATTTATGAATATTATTTAATTAATTAGGAGTTAGTTTTATTTGATATTGGATTTTCAGCACTTTATTTATTTGTTCTTTATTAGCCAATATGAACATTTCGAATCTGGCCAATAGGATGTAGGCGCATTTTCTAGTGGGATTTTCTCCCACGTTGCTTTTTAGCTTCTAGTTCTTTTGGTTGTAAGCCTATATAAGGCAAACACTAGCTTTTATTTGGAACACAATTATTTTATGAGAAATCAAATTATTGAGTTTTACTCAACTAAGTCATAAGGCTTGAAAATCATTGCAGTGAGAATTTTCTTTGTTGTAGAAAGTTCACCTTTGAGGATTTACCCGAGATTGTGAGCATTTGTTGGGCGTTCTCTCTGCCTCTGATTTAGTTGGAATACTAGGTCTAGGATCATTGGCTCGTCATTGTTCCCTTAGTTACTTCTGGGCAAAACATCGACCGGGTTTCGAACCGAATCACATCATTCGGTTGGAACCAAATCGATGTTTTGCCCAGAAGTAACTAAGGAACAATGACGAGCCAATGATCCTAGACCTAGTAATCCAACTAAATCGTAGGCAGAGAACGCCCAACAAATGCTCACAATGCTGGTAAATCCTCAAAGGGGTGAACTTTCTACGACAAAGAAAATTCTCACTCGCAAGTGATTTTCAAGCCTTATGATGATGTGATCCGGTTCATGCTCGGAGGATACCATCATTCGTGCTATTTATGGATATTATTTAATTAATTAGGAGGTGGTTTTATTTTATATTGGATTTTTAGCACTTTATTTTATTTATTCTTTTATTAGCCAATAGGAACATTTCGTTTCTGGCCAATAGGAGATAGGCGCATTTTTAAGTGGGAATTTCTCCCACATTGCTTAGATGTTGCTTTTTCTTTTGGTTGTAAGCCTATATAAGGCAAACACTAGCTTTTTATTTGGAACACACAGACAATTATGATGATATAAAATTTAGCTTCTTAGCTTTTATTGAAGTCTTCTTGACTTTGATTTATCACTTGCGAATGAGTGTTCTCTTCGTTGTAGGGCATCACAAAAATCACATGCGTGTGAGAATTTTCTTTGTCGTAGAAAGTTCAACCCTTTGAGGATTTACCAGCATTGTGAGCGATTGTTGGGCGTTCTCTGCCTACGATTTAGTTGGATTACTAGGTCTAGGATCATTAGCTCGTCATTGTTCCCCTTAGTTACTTCCTGGGCAAAACATCGGATCTGATTCCAACCGGAATCATATCAGTTGGTAGCAGAGCTCAGCAACTTCGGTGAGCAAATATCCCTTTTATTTTTTTTCCTTTATTCCGTTTAATTCCAAAAAAAAAAAATTGTTGTTCTTATTTTTCTTTTCTTTTTTCAGTCGGCCCAACCTCCCCCCCCCCCACCCCCACCCCTCAAGAACACAAGCAATCTTCAAAACTTCATCCCAAGAACCCTATTTTTTTTTCCCAGACCCGTTTTTGTATCACTCAATCCCTAACCAAAACCCTCCAAAATTCTAAATTTTTACCAAATCTCCAACACATCTCGATGTACACTTTTTATCTTTGTACCCAATCCAGATTCGACACATACCTTGTCTAAAACTGCCGATCAATACAAACGATCTGCCCAGAAAAACTGCACCTGTTAATCATCGTTTGAATTCGATTTTGTGGTCTATACGATTAGGAATCACCCGAAACTTGGTGATATTATAAGAAATTCTCCGATCTACAACTTTTATCTTTTGAGTTTTTCCAAATTCGATCTAATTTGGTCACAATCGGCACCTTAAATCACTGCTATCATTCTGGAAATTTATGACAGATTGCACCAGTTTCTGAAAAATGATTCTTTGAGCCACTTCTAGACCTCCAAAAAATCTGAAATTTTGACATCATTTAGAAAGCTATCTGTTCTACAAATTTTGTCTTTTGAGTTTTGGCAGATTCGTTTTAGTTTGGTCATTAAATACGTGGGTTTCACACGGTGTGTGAAAATTTTCACACTGTGTAATTACATTGTCGAAAAAATTTCATTACGATTGAGCATAAGGGTGAGTGTAAACACGAGAGTTGTGCGAATATATATTATTTTGGTCATGGATTACAACATATTTTATTCACATTGTCTTATTCGGGATAAGGAATATGAGTTCTGCATTGATCACGATGAAGAGACGACTTTAGTTAGTAATGCGGTGGTTAAAGAGTTGGACTTGCTGTCGTATAG
This sequence comes from Gentiana macrophylla, assembly GCA_026214975.1. Taxonomy (NCBI): domain Eukaryota; kingdom Viridiplantae; phylum Streptophyta; class Magnoliopsida; order Gentianales; family Gentianaceae; genus Gentiana; species Gentiana macrophylla. The sequence continues at coordinate 46,024,706 of CM047815.1, forward strand.
GCATCCTCGTCCTTATTACCTTCATACTGGAAGTCGTCGGGTTCAGGTTACAAGACAAGCGTGGGTTCCCGTTGAACTTAACGGTTATAAATCTGACCTGTTATGTGACGTGTTTCCAATGAAAGGTGAATCTATAGTTTTCGGACAGACATGGTTAAGTGAGTATAAAGTCAGGTATAATTCGTCCCGTACATGGTATTCATTTTATGGAATGGGCAAGAAGTATGTCCTTGACACGAGACGTGGATTAGTTGTTGAGGAGGTACATGAAATTTTAGATGCAAAATTAAGGGAGCAGGGTGAAACTCAGAACGCTAAATTGAAACGACAGTTAGACGAAGTGAAACAGGAGGTATCTGATAAGTTGCATGCGGCAGTGACACCTTTACGTGAGGATATACATGAGATTCGTGAGGCACTTGCTACTTTGTTGGCTGCTGCAAACCGAGGTGATGACGGAGGAGGTAGAGGCGGTAGAGGTGATAGAGGAGGTAGATCAAGAAAGGAGGAAGATGAGCGGAGGTGGCAGGAATCCAAAGTGAACTTGCGGAAACAATTAGACATGTTTACGGCGGAATGGAAACAAACAGGGGCTGCCTCGCAGAAAGCCACGGACTTGCCCACGGTTGAGGACACCCTCCAGGTGGAACCTTGTGCCGTTATTACGCATGAGCACATTAGTTATGCGGAGTTGCCTTCCCTCATTGAGGCTGAGGTAATTACACCGGTAGATGCGTTGGTTGATGTTCCTGATGAGCATAGTGAGTGTGTTGTCACTTCTGCGGTTGTAGTTGCTGTTCATGATGGTACAGAGGTTGAGATCACTGTTGAGAATGAGGAGGCACCCATGCTCACCATTGAGCCACTTTTGAATTGTGTTGCCCCAGCATTTTCTTTGCAGGTACATGCTCCTTTTGCTGGAGGAGTTGACAATGTTGCCCAGTCGGCTGGGTCACTTACGCACTTAAAGGATATACAAGCAGCACATCTTTATCATGATCCATTTTTGGTGCATTGTCGTCCTTTCGATTTTGTGGTTGCTGATTATTATGTTGGCCCCGTTTGTTTGTACAAGAGGCTGGTTACTAAAGTGTTCACCTCTATACTTTTCCTGGATGTACTTCACTATGAGGGCCTACTCACATATGTTCGGCCACGCTTACTATTTGATCCAGGTGGATTCGAGGACGAATCCTTTCGAACCGGGAGGGAATGATGTGATCCGGTTCATGCTCGGAGGATACCATCATTCGTGCTATTTATGGATATTATTTAATTAATTAGGAGGTGGTTTATTTTATATTGGATTTTTAGCACTTTATTTTATTTATTCATTTATTAGCCAATAGGAACATTTCGTTTCTGGCCAATAGGAGATAGGCGCATTTTTATGTGGGAATTTCTCCCACATTGCTTAGATGTTGCTTTTTCTTTTGGTTGTAAGCCTATATAAGGCAAACACTAGCTTTTTATTTGGAACACACAGACAATTATGATGATATAAAATTTAGCTTCTTAGCTTTTATTGAAGTCTTCTTGACTTTGATTTATCACTTGCGAATGAGTGTTCTCTTCGTTGTAGGGAATCACCAAAATCACATGCGTGTGAGAATTTTCTTTGTCGTAGAAAGTTCAACCCTTTGAGGATTTACCAGCATTGTGAGCGATTGTTGGGCGTTCTCTGCCTACGATTTAGTTTGATTACTAGGTCTAGGATCATTAGCTCGTCATTGTTCCCCTTAGTTACTTCCTGGGCAAAACATCGGATCTGACTCCAACCGGAATCATATCACACACCCAATCACTATCGCATGATCCCCCCATGGTTAGGGGAAACCTCAATAGTGTCAAAGCATGACAATCCACACCGTGATGCCATGTAGACTCCGGTCCTAAGGATAATTACACAACCGTCACATATTGTGACACTTAACAGTGTAAGTGGGTCAGTCTAACATACACATTCTCTAATACACTTCCACGTACGGTCCAAGTGTCTCCACACTTCGATAGACGAGATCTATCTCTGCCCTTAAAGACAAAAGACATCTAATACATGCTAGTCTGTACGTACTATCAATGCCCTGTTTAATAGTACATCAGCCTAAAGACATTTAAGTATCAAACTTATTAAAGTGATTAGAGATCTCATCAACCATAATCGCCTATCATGGTTTCTCTACCACAGTTTAATACTAAGGACGTTATCATATAACAATTTATATTGGTTTTTTAAAAGAACAAATATATGACAACAGAAAAACCATTTATTACATATGTATAATCATAAAGAAATAGTAGAAATGATCCGACCCGGTCGGATCCGGTCCAACCCGATTGGGTTTAGGACACTATTTCAACACAAGATGCCACACAAACTACAGAATCTAGGCTAGATACTATACACTTACTTATTACAAAATAGGTCCCTCAGACATGCTCTAATGTTAATATATTCCAACACGGAGTAGATACATAATCTTCCTTAAAACAAGGTGGTCTAATATATTTTTTTAACAGCCTAGAAAAAGTTCATTACCTAGAAAGATGCTGGAGCCCCAAGATGAACTTTTTTTAATCTTACTTGTTACTAAGTTATACCAACATGTAAAGTGGCATCCCTTTGGGGGGCAAATCGGTGAATTTTAGGGCTCCATGAATATTTGACCCAATAGCATATATATATGGTTAATTGAACAAGATATGTTTGATGACATTGACTACACGAGTTTTATTAGTAGTTTTGCTTTCAAAAATGCTAGGAGAGAGGTTACTTTTTTTTGGGTTACTATTTTTTTTAGAAAAGCCTAAAACAATATTTGGCCCCGAGCTTAAATTTGGACAGGGACACCCCTAGACACGTATCATATCCACATAACTTTCTTTCATATGTTAGAGTGTATGTGGTAAGTGAAAATATATGATTACACTTTGTACAATGGTCGTACCATAAAATCCCTATTTTATTGTTGCAGTGATGAAGTTAATTGGCCCTGGAAATATAGGCTTCAGATCTTTAATTCAAGAACATGGAAATGGAGCGAGAGCATAGATGTACAACTTACGGTTTATGAATCATCTTTAAATCAACAAAGAATTCACGTTGGTAGAATCTTATATTTTCTCATGGAAAAACTCGTTATCGCTTTCAATGGACATAGTGAAGAGACTTTTCAGATTCCAGTTCCGCAATCTATATCATCATTCCTTTATCTCAAAAAAGCAATTGAATACCAAGGGAAATTAGGCTTGATATGCTTAAGGGATAGATCCACGCAACTATGAATTCTTCAATATCATCAAGAGACGACGTTTCATTGGATGTGGAATAAGATAAAGGAAGTTGACTTGAGTTTTATTGGTCTATATAGTGGTGTTGTTCATCTTATAATGCAGATATTCTTGTCTTAAACATAACGGAGAAAATGATAATATTCAAGACTCGAAACATCATTATGAATCATTGATCTTTTGCAACATTCAAGATTTTAAGTACAAGGAATTAAAATTTGACAACCATCAAGGTTATAGGTACGTATAACAATGTTTCCCATTCCGATCTAACCTGGAAGCCGTTGATCTTTCACCTCCTGATCCAACCGGAAGCTGTTCATATCAGATTTTGTATAGAGCCATATTATGTTATTTGTTCTTATGACTATTGACGAGGGTCGGATTAGCCCTTGCCACGCGTCATTCAGAGAATGGCTGCATAATAAATAAAGAGAGAGAGAAGGATAATAAATACAAGGGCCAGGGGGCCCACATCAATTGGTGGAGTAGGCCTAAACCATAGGTGAGAGGTCTGGCATGTCCTTCCGAACAGATCACCGTAGGTCGGCTCGGTTCTAACGGGGTCAGGTGATACAAGTCAGGTCGAGACGACCGGAGGTGCTCAACACAGGTCGGGTAGAGCTTCCCTTATCTGCTATGTGAACGTATTCCTAAATTATAGGATAAACATGGAAAGAATCCCATGATATTACGATGATGATCTTTTCATTTAAATATAGTCATAATTATCCCTAAATCAAAGGGATTTACATGTAATAATCCTTGGGGGTTAAGAAATAAACCCTAATACTTGTAGGACAAGAATAGGCGAGACTCCTCCTATATAATTAATCCCAAAAGAACTACGAAAGAATTGATTCCAATTACACATATTGGATACTATTGAACGGTATTAACTTATTATTGTATTTCACAGTATGTGTAAGTATATATAGTAAAATTGGAATATTCTAGAGTAACTACAATAAATACCAAATATCTACAATTAATGCGTACACACTATTATTATTTACAATTATATTCTAAGGATATCCTAATACCACCCCTCAAGTTGAGTGCAGGCGCTGACCCAACTTGTCACGCTGTTGTAGAAATGTAGGTCTCGGCAAGGCTTCGTGAGAGAATCGGCAAGTTGATCATTTGAATTAATGTGAGGTACGCGTAACTTGCCAGATAAAATGTTGTCGCGTATATAGTGATAATCAATGGCCATGTGCTTCATGCGGGAGTGAAATACAGGGTTGGCACAAAACTGAGTGGTTCCCAAGTTATCGCAATAGATTATTAGAGTGTCATGAACCGGAAAGCCAAGGTCTTGAGGGAGAAAAGAAACCCAATGTAACTCGGCGGTAGCGGCAGCAACAGAGCGATACTCAGCTTCTGTGGAGGAACGGGCAATGGTATTTTGTTTCTTAGAGTACCAAGTCTGGGGATTGTGGCCGAGATAGATGATGTAGGCACTTGTGGAGGCATAGTTGTCTTTGTCGCCACCCTAATCGGCGTCAGAATATGCATGTAATGTAAATGGGGAGTGTCGAAAAAGTTGAAGGCCGTAGTGATGAGTCCCTGCAAGATAACGAAGAACGCGTTTGACAAAAGACCAATGAACGTCCATGGTCTAGTGCATGAATTGAGATAGTTTGTTTACTGCAAAGGCAAGGTCGGGACGGGTAATGAGTAAATATTGCAAGCTGCCAAGAACCATGTGATATTGTTTAGGATCATCCAAGGCCGTGCCTGATTTGGAGGTGAGTGTAGAAATGTCCGGTGGTAGAGGTGTGGGAACATCATTTGCTTCCTGAAAATTGACTTTGGTGAGAAGTTCTGAAGCATATCGCCTTTGGGAGAGAAGTAAGCCGTCAGAGTTGGATAAGGCTTCCACCCCTAGAAAATAAGATAGGTGGCCGATATCCTTGAGAGCAAAGCGGCTTTCCATGTGGTGAATGAAGTGAGTAAGAGCCGTAGAATTATTGCATGTGATAATAATGTCATCAACATATACCAACACTTAGATAATGATTCTATTGTGAGAGTATATGAAGAGAGATGTGTCAGCAGTAGAATTCTGGAAGCCAGCAGAGCGTAAATATCGGCTGAGTTCATCATACTACGCTCGAGGGGCCTGTTTGAGACCGTAAATGGCTTTACGAAGCTTACAAACAAAGTCAGGCCAAGCAGGATCAGAGAATCCAGGAGGCTGAGAAAGATAAACCGTGTCAGACAAATGACCCTGTAGAAAACCATTATTTATGTCGAGCTGACGTTGTGTCCACCTCTGCATAAGAGCCAAAGACAAAACAAGATGAATAGTAGTAGGTTTAACTACAGGACTAAACGTTTCCACTTATTCAATACCAGGCCATTGAGTAAATCCTTTAGCAACAAGGCGAGCCTTATACCGATAAAGAGAACCATCCGAATGATACATGACACGATAAATCCATTTTGAGCCGACAATATTGAAAGTAAGGTCCGGAGGAACAAGGTCCCAAGTGTGATTTCGGAGGAAAGCATCATATTCTTCTTGCATAGCACTACGCCATTGGGGATGTTTGAGGGCTTGGGTAAAAGAAGAAGGTTCATTATGAGAGTTGAGATGAGTGTGAAGGTTTGACTTTTGTATAGGCTTACGAATGTTATTCTTTGCATGAGTAGTCATTTGATGAGTGGGCGGATGGGAGGAAAGAGAGGGCGGATCGGAGGGAGAGGATGGGGAGGATGTGGGTGGAGAGGGTGGGGTGAGGGTGGATTAGGGGGAGATGGTGGAGCCGGGGTGGAGGGGAAGGTGGATCCGGGGATGGAGGAGGTGGAGGAGGGATCCAGGGATCGGGGAGAGGATCAGGATGGATAGGTGGTGGTTGAGGGATAGTGCAGAAGGGGATCACATCTTCAACAAACTTGACATGGTGTGAGACATACATGCGAGAGTGAGTAACATCCTAGCAGTAGTAGGCACTTTGAGTAAGGGAGTATCCGAGGAATATACACGGGACTGTCCGAGGTTGGAGTTTATGGGCAGTGTATGGGCGAAGCCATGGATAGCAGAGACAGCCAAATGATCGAAGTTTATTGTAATTAGGGAGATGGCCGAAGATACAGAGGTAGGGAGATTTCATGGAGAGAGTGGGTGTGGGTAAGCGATTTATGAGATAGACTACAGTGGCAAAAGCATATGTCCAGTAGGAGAGAGGAAGAGAGGAGTGAGTTAGAAGAGAGAGACCGGTTTCGAAAATGTGGAGGTGACGACGTTCTGAAAAACCATTGTGTTCAGGGGTGTGCGGGGGAGAGGTGTAGTGGGAAATGCCATAAGAAGTGTGATGGGGACGAAGATCATTATATTCGGTACCGTTGTCAGAGTAAAGAATTTTTATGGACGTATCAAAGAACTTTTCAACAATTACCTGGAACTTGATGAACGTAGGGGCCACATCGAATTTGCGATAGAGGGGGCAAAACCAAACATATTTCGTGTAGTGGTAAAAAAATGACATAATATTTAAAAGCATCAAAAGATAAAACTGGGGATGTCCAAACATCAGAAAAAATTATTTCAAGGGGGCGGCGTGATTTTAAAGTAGATAATCCGAAACTGAGTTTATGACTCTTATTCTCAAGACACGCAGAGCAATGAGTAAAATAAGAGGAAATAACATCCAAATTATTATTTGAAACTAAAGACTGTAAAATTGGACGAGAGGGATGGCCAAGTCGATGATGCCAGGTTTGTTGAGAGGTCCGGTTGGCGGCAAAGACAAGTACAGGTTTGGAGGGCCACTCATAAAGTCCATCTTTAACTGGTCCATGCATCAGGGTGCGTTGGGTCAGAATCATCCTTCACAATAAATTTAGATGGTGAAAATTCAACAGGTAAATTATGATCATGACACAACTGAAAAATAGATAGTAAATTATGAGACATGTGAGGGACGCATAAAACATTATTAAGAGTAAGTGCAGTAAAGGAAGAAAGCAGTAAATGAGTCGAACCGGTGTGGGTTATGGGGAGTGAAGAGCCATCACCGACCATGATATCATTAGAACCCGAGTATGGTGCATGGAGCGAGAGGTTCTATAAGTCTGAGGTGATGTGATTAGTAGCACCACTATCCAATAGCCAAGACGATGTAGGTGGGCCAGCAACATGGGCTTGTGGATAGCGTGGGTTCGAGGGAGCAGGTGACCGAAAAATAGGTTGAGCTGGAGTTGGTAGAATGGGCTGTGCCAATTTGGACTTGGCTTGTACCTGGAATTAGGGACAAAACTTCGCTGAATGACCCTGCACATAACAAAGTTGACATTTACCAAAATAGGGGCGGCGGCCACAGGGAGGTTGCTGCGAATTGGAGTCTGTTTCCTGCCAGGAATGAGGACGGGGAGGATTTACGGCTGAAGAGGGACGAGGACCTAGGCTGGGAGGTCGGTAGGCAGCATGGGCAGCAGCCGGACAACCAAAGAGTAGCGACGGAGCAAGTCGATGAGGATCATAATTCAACAATTTCTCATGCAATTCTGAACATTTGATGGTGGTTTCACGAACCTGAAGAACACGAGCCAAATCATCATATTCATCACCAAGTTGTTCAAAGACAAGATCAACGAGATCATCATCGCTCATGGGTGCTCCAAGAAGAGCGAGTTGATCGGTTTTTCTTTTGATAGCATATAAGAATGCAAACATGGATTGGTCTCATTTTCTAATTGATTTTAATGTCATTTTAATCTTTCTGATGCGGCCACGGGAAGGTTTGTTGTAGACATCAGCAAGACGAGTCCAGGCATCGGCCGAATTTTTTGCACCAAGAATAAGGTGTGTAGCTTCGATGGTGAGGGACCCCATGATAGCATTTACAATTAATTGATCTTGTCTTTTCCAGGTAGTGTGTGCAGGATTAGGTGTGGTGGCACCATTGGCGGTGATGGTGGCCGGTGGACATGGCTTTGAACCGTCAACAAAGCCAGGGAGATCATAACCGGAGAGAAGCGTTTCGAATTGCATATGCCAGAATGCATAATTGGTAGCGTCCAGTTTGATGGGTTGCTTTGATGGCAATAATTTGAGAAGGAGAAGAAGAGTTACCTTCGTCGGAAGTTACACTAGACATGCCGGAAGGAGGGAGGGGAAGAAAGACGATGACAGAGAAGAAAAAAAACCGCAGGAAAAGGGGGGTCAAGGAGAGAGAGGCGTAGTTTCCTAAACAAGAGGATTTTGCTCTGATACCATATTGAACGGTATTAACTTATTATTGTATTTCACAGTATGTGTAAGTATATATAGTACAATTGGAATATTCTAGAGTAACTACAATAAATACCAAATATCTACAATTAATGCGTACACACTATTATTATTTACAATTAAATTCTACGGACATCCTAATAGATATGTAGGCAACTTGAGAGAAATAACTCTCAGCCTCAGTCTAAAATAAACACAAATAACCATCCTCATTGCTCTTTATTCTTGGATCAACTGTCATAGGAGGTGATTTATCCCGGATTATTGAATACGATATCCAACATCGTCAACTATTTTTCATTTCTTTTGTAACACATTTTGCATTATACTGTCTTTTGTTATTTCCGCATTGTATTGAGCTATATATGCATTTTCTTAATCTCTTCGATCACCATATTGCTTATTCGGTTTGATGTGTATATACTTGTTGAAAGGGTCTGTGTGTTGCATAAACAAGGCTCTCTGTGCGCATATATGTATATATATTTTTTGAACGGCAAAAGATAAATTTTATTGATCGAACACTCTGGCAAGATACTGGAATATAACTTATCTATATGTTACCTCTGATTCATTATATATATATACTTCTCCAGCCAGTTTGTATTATAAATTAAAAATCATCGTATTATCTCGGTAACATAAGGAACCGAACAATTATAAACATGGCAAGCTGTGGCGGACCTACATATATGTGTTTATAGTTTGCCCCCCTCCCCCTCTTATTTTTTGTAGTCGCCCTTTAAAAATTTTATTGCCCCACTTATCCAAGGTCCTGCGTCCGCCCCAGATAGCAAGGAGATCAAGCTTGCTCAATTCGGATGTAGCGAAAAAACAAGAACAAAAAAAAGCCTTTCACACAAATCCATGAAAAGCATTCCATCTTTGGCCAATAATCATCAGGCTGAAAAAGAACATCACTGTGTTCAACATGCAGCTTCCATCTTTAATGGTTTCGCAAAACTGTTTGCAACTGTAGTCAGGGGCGGACCCAGCTTTATAAGGGTGGGGTGCATGGACCCCACCTCAATTTCCGGACGAAGTTACTAATATACCCCTCTAGTAATATTAAAGTTGTGTATGTATATTATTTCAGACAATATCTAGTGTAAATATCTATTTAGCTCAATTGGTTAGAAGCTTTATTACCTATTCTTAGGTCACATGTTCGAATCTTGGCTTTTGAGTTATTTTTCCACCTTCTTTTTTTAATTTTATTTTATAATTTGGCACCCACTGGAAAAATTTCCTGGGTCCGCCACTGACTGTAGTTTCTCAATTAGACAACACTCGACGACAATTTCTTTTCTGAGAGACCAACTCTGTGACTGTGATAAGTGAAATGCATATGTGAGATCAACGTTCTTGCTACGATCATGAAGGACAGAGATCTAATTGTAGTAAGTAGCGCCCGAAAGATAATTTATGTAATTGTTTTTAAGATTTATAAATGACAGATTTATTCTCATCTTATTACTTTCTTCGTGCTTGTAAATATTACACTACTGAAAACCCCAAAGCGTATCATATGTAGACATATAACTTAGTGTGTGTGTGTCATACATGAGGATTAATTTTATGGTGATACACTCGAACTATTAGCCCGTGGTTAACTTAATCAAAGTATGGGGTCTATTGATTAAACCACCATTAATGCGCCCAGAACACTTTATGGTGTAACCGTCTTATCCAGACCGTCGACATTGGTTGTCTAAGTGGGGCATTTATATATGCTGAAAGTCATATAGGACTGGACCAATTTAATCTGCGTTTCTCATATAATTCCGTGATTGAGAAATCTTATTAAATCACAAGATGATCATATATGGATTAACCTTAATCCTGAAGTGATTACATGTTAGATATTTTTCATAAAATACTTTTTTGTTATCTTATGCATTTTGGTAGCCGGACGAAATGAAGATCCTTTGTTTCGTGAAAGGTCACACCCTTTTGTGAAAGGTCGTATCTTTTGTGTGAAAGATCACACCCTTTTATGAAAAGTCGTATCCTTTCGTAAAGGGACACACCCATTCGAAGAGACACGTCTTTTTCAAGTGAATGGACACCTCCATTCAAGAAGGTAGTCATTGACGATTGGACATGTCCATTCGTGAAGGGGCACCTTCACTCTATAAATACTACCAAGGCATGCATGAAAAAATTCATTCATTCATTCCTCATAAGCATCATCAGCACACAAAAAAAACACATTGTGTCTCTAAAGTTGTACTCCATTGAATCCTGACAGAGATCTAAAACATCTCTTTAAAGAAACGATTACGTGCCTTGGAGAATCTTTCTATCTCTTTGTTTTATCTCAATTTTTCTAACAATTTTAAAGAGATGTCTTCATTCAAGGATCTGAGTTTGAATGACTATGTGGCACCATCGATTCAAGTCATGAATTAGGACTTGGTTCGTCATGATCGTTTTTGTTGGAAATATTATTTATGTTTTGATGATGATTCGTCACGAAATTAGACAAATCACTTATGATGATGAAGTCGTAACTAACTGTTATAGTGCATAATACAAGAAGAAGCAAGAAATGGTCTAGAAATAAATGTATAAGTTCTATCTGTAGTCGAAACTTTGTATAGGTTGTTTCGCACAAGCATTGTAATAGAATAGGAACTAGGCGAATAAATGAGTTATAACAAGAAAACTGAATATGCACTTGAAGAACTGAGGGTTCAAACTCAGTTATGCTAAAACTGAAGAACTGAGGGACACAGACTCAGTTGTTGAAGATTGAAGAACTGAGGTGGCAAACTCGGTTAGAAGCTGATTAAGTCATGACTATAAGTCAGGATTCAGGCAAGTCTGTGGTGACCTGAAACTGAGCTATAGGTCATGAAAAACTGAATAATCTTAAGGACAAAGATCATCAGTTACCTGAAAAAGAAGAAACTGAACGGTGTACTCTGACTTAGTGAATTAAAGTCAGATGTTAAGTAAACAAGGTACTCAGTTTTGAAGAAGAGTAGAAAACTGAGTTAAGGCCTTGATTGGATTTAAGCTATCAATACGACAAAAGATCGTACATATGAACGTTGGCAAAATGACAAGTGTAACGGCTACAAGAGCTAGTAATCGTCACATCACCCCTATAAATACACAAGAGAATCACTCAAGAAAAGAGAGAGGAGGATCAGAAAAAGAGCTTTACAAGCATATACTCAAAGATCCAAATCCAAATCCATAAAAAACAGATTATATTTATCCAGAAAAAGGGGAGCCAACGACATTGCCTTGAAAACTTCAAAGGAAGATCTAGTAACCCATTAAGGGGGAATGAAGGCATCTTGGAGCTATAAAGTCAGATCCAGAGAAATCAAACAGCTCACTGAATTAATCCTTGATTAATTCTAAACCTAACCTTTGTGAAAAAGGGTTGGTTGTGCATAGTTTGAAGAGAGCAATTCTACCTTTCTTCTTACGGTGTTGCTACAGCAGTTGGTGCAGTCTGCGGACTGTGTATGTGAGTGGTGAGCTGGTGAAGGAGCAATTTCACCTCCGAAGATCGATTAAGCGTAATGAAGGAGCAATCTCACCTTTCTTCATTTTGTGTGTAGCAGTGAAACTAGGGTGTCGTGAAGGATCGTCGTAATGCTAGAATCTTGTAACGGTTATCTCATTATTCTAGTGATACCTCCTACGCCACAGGAGAAGGGGAGACGTACGGGATTACACCACCCGGAACTTCCATAAACAAATCTTGTGTTGATTTACTTTATACATCTGTGTTTGTTTTATTTATTGCATTATCTCTCAAAGAAACACCGATTAATCGAGTCAAGACTTAACTGATACATAGAAGATCTAATTTTCTGGTTACACATCTATTGTTAAAGGCTAGTTTTATCCGCTGCCAGTTAACGAGACTAAATATAAGTCAGTAATAACTTATATTCAGTTGAGCTAATTGAACTCCGCACAAGTTAAAGGGACAGGAACTGAAGATCAGTTTGAGTTTCAGAAAAACTCAGTTCCTGGGACTTTTCCAGTTCAGGATTAGTTTTTGGTGACAAGTTTATTCACCCCCCCTCTAAACTTGTGTTAGCCTTTCCAAGGGACCAACAATTGGTATCGGAGCAAATCTTCCTTCTAGAGGAGATCCAAGATACACTTCAAACCAGTTGTTGAAGACCCCTCACTGTATCAGTTCATATAATTTCAATGTCTACATCCAAAGCTAAAAGTTGGCTTACCCATCCCTTGATTAATTGTTTGCAAAATATATCTGATTTTCAGGATCAAATGATCGAAAGGTTCAAGATTTACAAATCTTTATACAAATCCAGAACCTCAACTCAGTGATGAAGTGGATACAAACTTCAATGATCATCTTAAAGAATCCAGAGGAGTTCCATCACTGAGAAACCTCTCAAAAGAAGAAGGAAAGGAATTGTTGCAGATAGATATTGTTATAGAAGACTCATTACAGCAACAAGAGAATGTACAAACTATATCGAATCATCAAGAAAAGGTACATTCTTCTACTCAATTATCACTTGCTGAACTCAGTCAAAGAAACTCTAATCTTGTCAAGTTAACCGAAAAACTCTCCTTGGAATTGGAACAAAAAGATAAAGAACTTGACAAAGCCAAAGATTGGAATGAGTTCCTAGAAACCGAGTTGTCATATTTTGCTGAAAGAACAATGCTCAGTAAAGTTGACAAAGGCAATGATAATCCCCCATCCCTACCTAGTCTTGAGATCTCAACAAGAACAAACCTTAGGAATCAAGATACTGAAAGACTTAGTAGATCACACAAAGAAATTAAAAATGTTAAATCAAAAATTCTTGTGAAATCAACTAAGGTTGAGCGTAATGGTTTATCTAGAAAAGAGTTGAGAAGGTATAATTCTCTCAACCAAGAAACTGGAAGTAATACTCCAGTAACTAACCCAGCCGGACTCAAGAAGATATGGGTACCGAGGAAAACTTAAACTACTTTGCAGGAAAAGTCAGTTTATATTACAAAATCCACAGAAAACTGACTTCCATACAAAACTGAGACGGCAAAAGCTGATGAAGGACAAAACTGTCAAAGAAGTAAAGACTTTCCAGCTACCATCTGACGCTTGAGCTGACATGACAAATCACTCGAAGCCACGTGTCAATCTGGGAGAAAAAGTAGATGTACATCCCTACATAATCTCATTGATTGTGACACGACTCTCATTTTGAAAACGATTGTAAGACAAAATCTTGACGAAAATCCTGGTCTCCCAAAATCAAGCATTCAAGGATCCGTAATTCAAAATTCAATGGAGCAATACAACATTGACGATGGAATCACCACCAGCCTGGACAACTTCTGTCAAAAATTTTCAAACTCCACTCTCGCAATCCAAATTACAAAGAAGATCAGAAAGATTCGAGGATTGGAGAATTTAATTGATACAAAGGTCACTACTTTGAGTCCAGAAGGCATTAGAGATTTCTACAAGAATGCTGAAATCACCAACAATGGAAGAAGCTTCAAAACTACTGTTCAAGACAAAAACTTCACCATTGATGAACAACTACTTTCCCTGGTGTTCCGTCTAGATATATTTGGAGGCTCTCCATCCTTCACCTTCGGGAAAGAAGAAAAAGAGAAGATTTGGAACATCACTGCAGTCAATAAGAAGGAGAAGAATTACAAAGGGCTCTATCTATCGCCAGGAAGGAGAGTTTGCATTCTTGACAATTCTTCCGACCAAAAATGTCATTGGTCATGCTCGAAATTTCTACACTCTCTCAATAGACAAAATGAAAATGATTTATGCTATTTGGTTTGAGGAGAGATTTGATTGGAACAAATTTATACTCAATCAGTTGATAAAGCAGATTTCTGATGAGAAGCAGAGAATCAAAGAAAGTAAAGAAGCTGCTGGAGAATCATTCTTACTGAAAAAGGGTTTTACCTATCTAGTGCAAAGGATACTAGATCATTTCTCCATTCCTAAATCCACACCAACCGAAGTGAAACAGAAGACAGTGTTCACTGGGACCAAGAAAAGGAAAGTCATCAAGAAAGAAAGTGAAGTCTCTGACTCCAGTTCAAGCGAGATCATAAAACTGGATGATAGAACTATACGAAGGCAGAAGAGGTTGTGGAACAAGTTTCAGTCAAAGGAATCTGAAACTGAGAATGTGATCCAGATTGAGGATGATACTGAAGAGAGTGAATAAACTGAAGGAGATGATGAAGATGAAACTGAAGAAAGTGATTTTCCAACTAGGATGTTTGAAGATTACACTGAAGAGAAAAGAGAAGCTATAGAGGACGCTGAATTCTGTGAAGCTGAGTATGAAAAACAACTGACAGTTCCTGACACTCATTTTTACTATCCTGACATCAGCCCTCCATCACAAGCTCATGATGCATCTACAAGCAAATCAGCAAATGAAGAGTTTCTGGCCCAAGAAACTGAAGCTAAGAAACTGAAAAATCTGAAAGATTTCATTGAATGCCTGTTACAAAATCTACAGGAGAAGATTTTCAACCTACATGACTTCATTGGAAGGATACATTACTCAGGCCTATTTGAATATTCAAACATCATCATCCTACGTACGGTATTTGAAGATTGCTATCGCTTATCTTCAAACAAGGGGGAAGATAAAGCTGTAGGTGATGATGTTACTAAAGAAGAAAAGGCTGAAGAGGCTTATGCCAGACAACTGATTGAAGAACAAGATAGACAAGTAGATGCTGATCTACTATCTATTCAAATTGATGAAGAAGCAATTGATGGTATGTTTGAAGAGCTGATTGCAGAAGGAGATTTTAAAGATACAAGAACTGAGGATGATGAAGATAATGCAGTTAAAGCAGTGTTGAGCATCAGAAAGAAGATTGTAATATGTATCAGATCTCTTGAAAAGTTGGCAAATAAGGAGACACAAACCAAGGGGGAAGTTAAACTAGAACCAGGAAGAAAAGCTGAAAAGACTAAAGGAAAGGAATCTAGTCTTATTTCAATGGAAGAAGAGAAGGTGATGTGTGAAGAAGTCAAAGAAATCTTAGCAAAGTCCAAAGCTGGCAACAATGAAGAAGCAAATCAATTGCTAAATGATTATCTGGAGATCAAGCCTAAAGTTGGAGAAACAGAAGAAGAAGGAAAAGCAAGAAGACACCTGGAAACTAAGAGGAGTATCATTGTTGGTGAAAAATTGTTGACTTTGGAAAAAGAGATGTAATTTATTCAGTTATAACTCAATTTGGCTCGTTTTGAATCCTGTAATAAACTTGGCTGTTCTAGTTTGACTTCTTAATTTGTTTTGTCATGATTTCTTGCACTATTCTTTCATTATTGCTTTTAGGGAGAGTTATGATACATCATCAAAAAGGGGGAAATTGTTGGAAATATTATTTATGTTTTGATGATGATTCGTCACGAAATTAGACAAATCACTTATGATGATGAAGTCGTAACTAACTGTTATAGTGCATAATACAAGAAGAAGCAAGAAATGGTCTAGAAATAAATGTATAAGTTCTATCTAGAGTCAGAACTTTGTATAGGTTGTTTCAGACAAGCATTGTAATAGAATAGGAACTAGGCGAACAGCTGAGTCACAGCAAGAAAACTGAGTTATAACAAGAAAACTGAATATGCACTTGAAGAACTGAGGGTTCAAACTCAGTTATGCTAAAACTGAATAACTGAGGGACACAGACTCAGTTGTTGAAGATTGAAGAACTGAGGTGGCAAACTCAGTTAGAAGCTGATTAAGTCATGACTATAAGTCAGGATTCAGGCAAGTCTGTGGTGACCTGAAATTGAGCTATAGGTCATGAAAAACTGAATAATCTTAAGGACAAAGATTATCAGTTACCTGAAAAAGAAGAAACTGAACGGTGTACTCTGACTTAGTGAATTAAAGTCAGATGTTAAGTAAACAAGGTACTCAGTTTTGAAGAAGAGTAGAAAACTGAGTTAAGGCCTTGATTGGATTTAAGCTATCAATACGACAAAAGATCGTACATATGAACGTTGGCTAAATGACAAGTGTAACGGCTACAAGAGCTAGTAATCGTCACATCACCCCTATAAATACACAAGAGAATCACTCAAGAAAAGAGAGAGGAGGATCAGAAAAAGAGCTTTACAAGCATATACTCAAAGATCCAAATCCAAATCCATAAAAAACAGATTATATTTATCCAGAAAAAGGGGAGCCAACGACATTGCCTTGAAAACTTCAAAGGAAGATCTAGTAACCCATTAAGGGGGAATGAAGGCATCTTGGAGCTATAAAGTCAGATCCAGAGAAATCAAACAGCTCATTGAATTAATCCTTGATTAATTCTAAACCTAACCTTTGTGAAAAAGGGTTGGCTGTGCATAGTTTGAAGAGAGCAATTCTACCTTTCTTCATACGGTGTTGCTACTGGCGATTAGTGCGATCTGCGGAACATGGATGTATGTGAGTGGTGAGTCAGTGAAGGAGCAATTTCACCTCCGAAAGATCGGTGTAATGCGAGAATGAAGGGAGCAATCTCACCTTTCTTCATTTTGTGTAGACAGTGAAACTAGGGTGTCGTGAAGGACTGTCGTAGTGCAAGAATCTTGTAACGGTTATCTCATTATTCTAGTGATACCTCCTACGCCCACAGAGAAGGGGAGACGTGCGGGATTACACCACCCGAACTTCCATAAAAATCTTGTGTTGATTTACTTTATACATCCGTGTTTGTTTTATTTATTGCATTATCTCTCAAAGAAACACTGACAATCGAAGTCAAGACTTAAGCGATACATAGAAGATCTAATTTTCTCGTTACACATCTATTGTTAAAGGCTAGTTTTATCCATCCGCCGATTAACGAGACTAAATATAAGTCGGTAATAACTTATATTCGATTGAGCTAATCGAACTCCGCACAAGTTAAAGGGACATGAATCAAGATCGCTTTGAGTTTCGTAAAAACTTCGGTTCCTGGACTTTTCCAGATTCAGATTAGTTTTGGTGACAAGTTTATTCACCCCCTAAAACTTGTGTTAGCCTTTCCAAGGGACCAACAATCACCAATTCTTAGGATCAAGCGCTTACCGTTGTACTAAAACCAATTGGTGGTAGTAAAGGCGCAACTTTATTTCCTTAAATCACACCATTACAGCGCCATGGGTTGAACTAACATGGAGGGCAGAGTGTTGTACACCCAACAATCCCCCCTAGCACCTGCTACCCACTCCAACCGTGACACCCGTAGTATGCCATGGGCGGGAATGGTTTACCACAGAAATGCTGTTGCCAGGATTCGAACCCATGACCTTCTCTGATACCAATTCTTAGGATCAAGCGCTTACCGTTGTACTAAAACCAATTGGTGGTAGTAAAGGCGCAACTTTATTTCCTTAAATCACACCATTACAGCGCCATGGGTTGAACTAACATGGAGGGCAGAGTGCTGTACACCCAACAACGTTTTGATGTACACCACTTTACTTGTTGGCAATAGAAGGTTCTATTTTTTCCTGACGACAATCAAGTTGTCTTATATTCTGGGTGATGATCTTCAACCTATTGAAGACGAGCAAGAGGACAACACAGATGAACGCAAGAAGGAACTGCAGGAATAAAGGAGGAAACGAAAGATGATGATTTTTTGTGCAGAGGACACATTCTGAACGCACTGTCTGATTATGTGTACAATGGACATAGGAAAATCAAAACAACAAAGGAATTATGGGTGGCGCTGGACAACAAGTATTGCATTGAAGAGGCAAGAAATCAGAAATTTTTGATTGCTAACTATTTCAATTACGAAATGACTGCAAGTAAGTCTATTCTTACTCAAGTTCATGAATTACAATCTATTGTTACTAATCTTAAAAATGCTGAGATAACTTTGCCTGAAGCATTCCAAGTTGGAGAAATTATTACTAAATTGCCAACTTCGTGGAATGTCTATAAAAAGAAACTGAAACATGATGAAACTAAGCATACTTTGGAATCCCTCATGCGTCATCTACGTATTGAGGAAGACTCTAAAAATGAGAAAATACTGAGCAGAGGGTGAAAAAGCAAATATGGTTCAGGGGCATGAAACAGAGAAATAAAAAGCGCAAGAATTTTTCCAAGGAGATCAAGCGAGAATCTTCTAAGAAAAAAATTCAAGGGTGATTGTTATTATTGTAAGAAACCTGGTCACACCGGTCATGAAT
The DNA here is from genome assembly GCA_026214975.1 of Gentiana macrophylla. Lineage (NCBI taxonomy): Eukaryota > Viridiplantae > Streptophyta > Magnoliopsida > Gentianales > Gentianaceae > Gentiana > Gentiana macrophylla. Next base: position 46,043,407 of record CM047815.1, read on the forward strand.
GCCGAACTTGCATAAAAGACGAAAAAAGGCAAGAATGGCAAGTCGACAAAAGACCATGTCAATCTTGTTGATGGCAATGATGATCGAAAATTTGTAGCGATTGTGGAGAAGCCAATTCATTGGAATTGATGAAGGGTGGTGGCTAGATACCGGTGCTACAATTCATTTAAGTAATAACCGATATGATTTTAAGACTTACAAGGAAAGTACCGATGAACGTGCGGTGAAAATGGTAAATGATGTGCAAGCCAAGGTTATTGGTATTGGCGAAGTGGAACTTAAATTTACTTCGGGAAAGACGTTAACATTGGCTGAAGTTCTTCATGTTCCTGAGATGACAATGAACCGAATTTCTGGAGATCGTCTTAATAAGGCTGGTTTTAAGATGGTGTTTGAATATGATAATTTGATTGTAACTAAAAACAATATCTTTGTTGGCAAAGGGTACTCATGTAATGGCATGATTAAGATGAATGTAATGAAAAATAACTTTGCTTATGTTGTCGATTCTTCAACTTTGTGGCATACTAGATTAGGACACGCTAATTATAAATCTATCAAGAACATGCATAATTCCTAAATGTACGTATGACAATGTGGGAAAATGTGAAGTATGTGTTCAAGGTAAAATAACATGTAAGCCACATAAGTCTATTGTTCGCACATCTGAATTACTTGGTTTAGTACATTCTGATGTTTCTGATTTACACAGTAAAGTGTCTCGTGGTGGTCATAAATATTTCATAACTTCTATAGATGATTTTTCGAAATATGCTTATGTGTATTTATTGAAAAGTAAAGATGAAGTCTTAAGCAAATTTTTGATCTATAAAGCAGAAGTAGAAAATCAGTTAAACGGGAAAATTAAAGTGTTACGTTCGGATAGAGGTGGAGAATACCAAGTAACAGAATTATCTAAATTTTGTGAGGCCAACGGTATTGTTCACGAATTTACTCCTCCGTATTCACCTGAATCGAATGGAGTAGCAGAAAGGAAAAAAAGAATGTTAGTAGATATGGTAAATTGCATGCTTATCAATTCTGGTTTACCTGATTATTGGTGGGGCGAGGCAATCTTAAGTGCATGTTTTATTCAAAACAGAATTCCTAAGAAAAATGTCAAAAAGACTCCGTATGAATTGTGGTTTGGTCGAAAACCTAACATAAGTCGTATTCAGGTTTGGGGTTGTCTTGCATATGTAAGAAAGCCTAATCCTGAAATTACTAAGTTGGGTAGTAAAACTTATAAATGTGTATTTTTAGGTTATGCTAAGAATAGCACCGCATATAGATTTCTAAAGTTAGAATCTTATGATATTATTGATTCTATTGATGCTGAATTTTTTAAGCATATGTATAAATCTTCTGTTGAGAAACTTGGAGATAATGTTACTCTAGTACTTCCAAGAGAGTTCGTGAGGAATCTCTTGATGACTCTCTATGGAATCACAAGCGGATCCAAAATAAGGAGAGGTAAAAGGCAAAGGAAAGAAAAAACCATTGGTCCTGAATTTGTGACAATTTTACTTGAAGGTGATGTAATTAAACCGAGAAACCGAAGAAATGACAAACCGAAACAAACCGAACCGAAGTTAATATGATTGATTTTGGTTTCATCTTTTCCAAACCGACATTGTTTGTTTGGTTTTGAAAATCCAAAAAATCGAACCAATCCGAACCATGAACACCCCTAGTCAAAGCTTCAACAATTAAAATGCATTATCAACTATTTGAGAAACACAAAAACGCAATAGACTAAAATGAATAAGCTAAAACCAATGAGGCACCGACCTAGTGGTTTCACTAGGCTCTACATTGACAAGAGACAAGGGTTCGAGCCCGCTTGGGGTAAATGTGTAAAACCTTTCGTATCTGAAAAAAAAGTTAAAGATTAAAACATAATTCAGAATACTAATCGAACATATCCAAAGACACGTAATTCAAAAATTCTGAAACATGTTACAGACTTATGGTGATGTAAGACCATCCCATATTATTATTGCACAAAGATAAAAATTAAATGCAAAAAGAAAAAGACCAATAGTAATGAGAAATGCGGTACAGATGTAGTCAAGATAACTAAAACTTCTATGATCAATGTTATCAAGATTAGTAACACCGCTACGATCAACATATCCGAGATCCACCGGTTCCCGATCAGATCGGAAGGAGAAAGTTTCTGGTACGCTCTCTAAGTTGTTGAGCTTTAATTCCATGTTGGTGAGGTCTTGAAAGTTGCATAATATCAACGATTCATTATGTTTTCGCAAGACAAGATTATCACCATTGTAAAATCCAAGCGGATAAAAAACACCCGGGTTCAATCCGAGAAAACGCATGTCAACTTCCTTAATCTTCTTCCACGTCGGGGTCTCTTGATCTTCAAGAATCCACAATTGCATGATGGTGTAAATGGTTGTAAATGATGGTGTCCATGTCATGCAAATGAAGCCAAGACTCCCTTGGTATTCGGTTAATTGTTTTTCAACAATGGATGATATTGTTGAATGGGAATTTTGATGTATGAGAGGTAGAGATTGCGGCAATAGAATCTGGACATTATTTTTATCATCCCCGTGGACAGCAAGAACAAACGTGTCCATGAGAAAGTATGAGAATCTACCAACTTGAATTCCTTGCTTGTTATAACACGCCGTGTTTGAAAAGGGGAATGATAGCTCTACGCTCTCGCCCCATTTCCATGTTTTTGAATCAAAGATCTCTTGCCAATATTTGCAGCTACCGCCAACTTCCTAAATAATTAAAACATTTCTAACGTAAGATAAAAATTACAAAAATAGTTAATTAGCAAATAATATAATTTTCAAACGTAAGATAAAAATTACAACTATAGTTAATTGGCAAATAATATACTTTTCAAATGATTTCGGTGAATAGGACCGTTTAATATTTTTAAAAGTTAAAGTAAAATATCATTAGTTGACCTAATTTCCCCTTTTCCCCAAATTAATGGATCGACCTAAAGGGCTGACCTTTTGATAAAATTGCTATGCTTAGGCATCCCCCGTTTCTCAATCATACACCGTCAATAATATTTAAATACCTATATCTCTTGATCTAGATTTAATAATCATAATTCTTTTCCAATAAACTTTTTACGCTATTTCCATTCTTTAAGACACCCCCAATACCCTTTTGTTGCTACCCATGTATGTACTGTCAACATTTATTTGGGGAGTGATTCTTACATTATACTGTCAACATAGTTTACTGCCTTAAATCTGCATAATTCTTACATTATCATAATTTCACTACATATTTTTCACTTGTAATTAATTTTTTAATAAAACTTGAAACCATCAAAATCACAAAATTATTTTAAGTGTAAACATGGTGTATATTTGAGGAAGTAACTCCATCATTACCCTATTTAATATTTAATCGTAACTTCTAAACAAAATAAAAATAATAGTCTGAAAATAAAAAAATGAAAAAAATAATTTAATTGTAAATATCACCAATGAAATTCACCATGCTCATTTAAAAAATCATTAGGAATTTATATGATGTATTAACATTTAGTAGATTGTTCATGTATTTTGTAAAGTAGCTAAAAAACAACTGTTAATAATGCATGTCAAATTCAAATGTCGGAATGTGGACAGGTCTTAAAAAAAAGGCGGCGAAAAAAATAAAATATTTAGTGCAGGAACTATGTTTTTGCAGCCACTTTTAATATATATATATATATATATATATATATATATATATATATATATATATATACACACGAGCGTTTGAAAATGACGAAAAGTAGAAAAGAAATAATACTTCAATCAGAAGATTAGTGTAGCTAGGTGCTCAACTTAATTTAACAACTAAAGGGTAAAGTAGATTTTTTTTTGTGTGTGTGTGGTTAATGGAAAAGTTTCAAACATTTGTTCGATCTGCCTTAAAACATACTCCCTCGGTTCCTATTTAATTATTGTACTTGGAGAAAACACATTTATTAAAGAGATAAGTTAATGTTTTGATTTTAATATCAAAATGATAATAACACCCGTAAATATAATTAATACAATGCTGTTTTCACTCTCACTCTTTAATAAATAAGGTTAGATTTAGCACAAGTTAAATCGATCTAATGGTGAGTTAGACTATAATCTGGCATGGAGACTAGTGTTCGAACTCCGTTCGGACCAAAAAAAAGAGGGTAGATTTTGAAAAAGAAAGTACAAAGTGTTTCGGAAATGTAAGTACGCACGACAAATAAAGAGGAACTTTTATTTTTGATAACTAAGACAGTTAAATGGAAATGGAATGAGTACCTATTATATCCTTACGGCCAAATCTCCCTAACAATTAAGCATTCATTTGAACTCTAGACTTTGACGTCAAAGCTGACTCTAAAAATCAAAAGAGGATAATGTTTACATAATATTCTTCATGACTACTTACCGCCTAAAAAACTCATATATATGTTGCAAATACCTCAAAATTGCGCCCATAACTAAAATGTGTTCAATTTCAATGAACAATTCGAGGGTTTTCAAAAGAGTGTATGTAATTGAAAAGAGTGTATGTAATTGCAATATCAAGCTAACAAGCTAACATATACCCTTCGTAATAGCATTAGAGTCTTAGCTTAGTCATCTAAAATAAAAGATTTTATGATACACAAATTGCAACAAGGTTCTAAATTAATGACATACATCATACCCCTCCATTTTTACTCTTTTACAATACACGTATTTTGTTTTTTTGAACGGAAAATAAATATATTATAAAGATGCTAGCCATAAGCTAGACAAGATTGTCAAGTCTGACAAAACTACTCAAAACAAATATAAGAAGAGACCACCCTGAAAAAACAAAGAAAACCCCTCAACAAAAGCCTTCTAACAAACTAGAGCAAAACCAGCAAGCAATAACAAAGGCAAAACACATCTACTGAGCGCGGACATAAAAAGATTTGCTTCCAATCATTCTCGGTAGAACAACCACTTTCCCTTCTAATGAACCAAGAGAAACTACAACCACTTTTCCTTCACAATATGCGTACGTATATATACTATGTTAAATTGAGAAAAATGAAAGGATACGATGCATTTCACTTGATACAACTTTCCTTTCCTAAAACAATTCATCTAAAAATTTTGCTTTTTTTTTTAACAACCTGAAAATTTGCTTTACAATCAAGTATTATGGTTGACAATCAGGTATGTCCTTTTGCAAGGAGCTGGATGGGGATATTTCACATTTATTTCACTTTTCCTCCTTTACCTCGTATATTTGGTGCAAGATTTTTGCTTGGCTTTTGAAACCTAGATTGAACTTTACGGATTAGGATTCATTCTTCTTACATTCTTTAGCAGCAAGGCATGTTGAGAAAGCTTATTATATGGGATGCCATATAAAGGTTGTTCATTGGTCTCCGTTGTTTTTAACTCTAAAGTTCTCAATGCCGAAAATTTATTTGGAGAGATTTAAGGAAGAGCTTTCGCGTGGATAACTACAAGAAAAACTAATTTCAACAACGATTGACGACTTGGACAATCAATCCTCTTTCTTATAGCATCGGTAATGACTAGTTGAGTATTGAATCGTTGTTTGTTCGGCTCGGAGTTGTTGGGTTTGTCTTTTGTTTTTTAGTTTGGTGAATTGACATTGTCTTGAGCTTGGATATTTTGTTTTGTAATCTGAATATTTTATTATCTAGCGTCTTGTTAGATATTTTTTAAATAAAATTTATTGCTCTTCAAAAAAAAAAGAATTTGCGGCCACTTTTACAAGCCTAAGGGCCAATCCAGAAAATCGATGAACAATATATAAGCCATAGCAAACTAGAAAAAGGAATATGATTCAAGTCATTACAGCAAAGCCGCTGCAGCTTTCTTCACTAAAAAAAAGGGGATCAGGTAGAGATCGAAAATTTGGGGGATTAGGGGTATATTAGGGATAAAATTGGGCTTTGCTTGGGAAGAGGTGTTGGTGGTTTAAGACTAAGGAGGAAAGTGATGGTAGCTTTGCATGGTGAAAAGGGAGGCTACGATGAGAGAGGGAGTAGGATGGTTAAAGGGAAAGTGTGGAGAGCTAGTATTGTCTCTGTGGGGGAACAAATAGACAGTGGGGGTTCTTTTATTTACGTCGCATGTGAAGAAAAATTGGAATGGGGAGGAGACCAAGTTTTGGGAGGATAACTGGGTGGGGCAAGGGTGTCTTAGAAATATGTTTCCTTGACTGTTTCGACTAGCTCTTCATAAAGATGTTTTGGTGAGGGATGTGGGACTTCTGGATTGAGATTTTTAGAGGTGGAGATGTGAGTGGGTGAGGGAGCCAATGGGGAGGCAACTTGGGGAGATCAATAACTTTTACTCTTTATTATATTGTTTTTCCATCACAACACGTACCAAAGATATGCACTACGTACTGAAACATGTCTACATTGGGCTCTCTTTCGGTTTCCAAACTTAAACACACAGTTCATGGATCCAATGTGGGTGGTGGTTTTTACATCAACATTAAGTGGAATATGAGTCTTGCATCGAAAGTCAACATCTTCTTCTAGAGAGCATCTCTAAACAGACTTCCTACCAAATCCAATTTACTAAAAAGGGGTGTACGTCTACCATGTTACAAGTGTCCTTTTTGCCAGTCAATTGATGAAGAAAAATTCCACATCCTACTTAGTTGCCCTCTTTCCCAAGGAGTTTGGAGCATGGTTCTCATTTGGTGTCGGCCCTACGGAATGATCTATGCTCTCTAAAAATGAATCAAGCGCATAATCGCTCAGATAACATGATTTGGGATATTATAAAAAAAAAAGTGACATTAGGGATGCTTTGGTAAAAAGAAATGATCTGATTTTTAAACATAAGAATTTTGATTGTGAAGCCGTAGATTCACTCAAGATGCTTTGAATGAATTTCAAGTCGTTGCTTTAAAATCAACTAGGAGTGGATCAACTGAAAACTTATCTTTTTACTGCGATTTCTTCTTAGTCTACGGTCTTTTTCTAGTTCGGGGTTGTTTTTTGCTTCTTCGATTTGGTTTTGTTGTATTCTCAGCTTCTCGCTAAATATTATAAAATAAATTCTTTTTCTTTTGGAAGTTTAAAAAAAAAAAAAAATAGAGATCGAAAGTATTGAAAGGTAAAAGTTTAAGGCAAGTAAAGAAATCAAGCCTCAAAGGTTCAAATAATCATATGTTCCATTAAACAAACAAATTGTTCACAAAACAGAAAGAAAAAAGATTTACCTGTAGTGTCTCCAAATCCATATGATTTTGTAATGTAAGGGTTTATTTGAGAGTATTATCTTGCTGGTGTTTTTGCAATAAAAGGGCATGAATGAAACTTCGTTGATTATCTTGTACCATCTTTTGCATACAGCTTTGCACATATCCAGCGATTGTAACAAAGGAACTCGACCTAAAATTTGGTATTCTGTATCGTCGGTAGCAAAATAATCCATGGGAAAAAAAATTAAAGCACAGGGCAGGATGAAGATATTTTACCCAATTTATATATGGATCAGGGTTTTGTGAGGCCGGTCAACGTTGTGCTTTAATTTTGCCTTTTATTTTTTATTCGGCAGTTATATTATAAAATCCTATATCAAATAGAATCCTTGAGAGATCCAATTCTCACGTAACTTTATGGGATAAATACCACCAAACTCAAGGATATGTGTCATCACATAAATGATTGTGTTTATGTAGATCAACTCTCAAACATCAAATCAAGATTTGACCAGCATAAAATTTGCCCAGTTCTCAAAATATACTACCTCCGTCTCAAAAAAAAGTGTCCACTTTTTGTGGTACACATAGATTAAAAAAAGTGGATATTAGTTATAAGGCCGTCGCTAGAGACTTAATCATCATTTAGGACACTCAAAAAACTTATTCGGTTATAAGGACAATCTAATTTTTTTCTTTTCCTATTTTCCGTCTTTCTGCAAATACCACAAACCAAAAGCTGTATGACCTGTAAAACTTTTTTTCACCACTTTGTTTCCGTTCGATTTACGACTCCACAAGGCGATTTCCGCCACCGCTTATTGGTCATCCACCTCCCGTCCAATCCACATCCAAATTTGCCACCGGACATTGAGCGGGATCTTCTTCCTGCGCAATTCAAGCGCATCAAGAGGCGAGCAACAGAGGACCCGGCTCCTTCCCCAACCGCTGCTTCAGTATGTAATCTTCATTCAATCTGCCTGAACGTCGATGACAAGGTTTAATCGGAAATCGCGTAATAGTTAATCGGATATGAGAAATCATCGGTGATGAGCAATGCTTCAAATTGCAAATTGTTGAGACAAATTGGTTACGTGTTTTGTACTCAATAATGCTTATTTGCCGATATCCAATAGATAATGATTTGGTAGTACTTATTGGCATGAGCCATTGGCAATTTTTCTGTGTAGCATTCTTTTGAAATTGTAGTTATTTGTCATATATAGTAATAATTGATGGATATGTACTCCTATGAACTCGTCTTATAATATAACCATGTCTTTAATCTTCCAATATCGGCCTTTATTTTTGTTTGTTCTAATTGTGTACCAAGGGGACTTAGGGAGTCGTTCTTTACCAAAATGAAGGACTCCACGTGAATGCCCTTTGGCAATTGATACAAATGTCAGCTTCTTACTTTTTTTATCTAGGGTATAATCAAATGGTTATTTCACCTTTCAAGTGTCATACAAAGGGACCAGGTCATATTATAGACATACTTGTAAAAGCGAAGGAAGAATCTCAATTGGCTCTGTTCCCAGAACATGAAATCGGATATTTAACCTTTTCGACATGAAGCATATAGGAGTTATCGATTTCGGTGATATATTTTGTCAAATCGCTGAGTGTTTTTCATCCAAATTTCTCTACAAGATAAAATTCACTTTTCTTTCAAACTTTATGACTTGGATGGCACGGGGCATATTGAATGCGAAGAGGTTAATTAAGCAAATGGTGATTGCATACTTACAAGAGAATGGAATAAATTAAGTTGGCTGATGTAACTATTGAAATGATATAGACAAGACATTCTTACAAGATTTTGTTTGCCTTCCTTTTAGTTTTCATTACTGATCCCGTTAAATTATGCAAACAGAATGTGCGCATTGTGCCTTTTTATTTGGATAAACTGTTAGGAAAGTTTGTTATGATTTCGCTATGAGCATCTGAATTGTCTTTGTGCATATCATCTGAATTTTCATTTTTTATGTTGTATGTTTGTTTTCACTGTTGCTTGAAGCTAAATTACAGAGAAGTGGGCATGAATGTGAATGAATTTTGTCAAAATTTGATGATATTAACAGTTTGAAGTAGTTGATTTGAGTATAGAACAATCATATTTTTTCTGATTTACATGCTACGTGATGGAGTGACATTGATGATCGATGATCGGGGACATTCTTTGACTTATGCAAAGACATTGATGTCTGATGCAATGACATTGATGATTTATGCAAAGACATTGATGACTTATGCGGTGACATTGATGTCTCAAGCGGTGACATTGATGAATTATGCAGCGACATTGATGTCTCAAGCAATCGACATCGATGACTTATGCAAAGATGACATTGTTGTCTCAAGTAGTGACACAATAACACGCCTAGGAGAAACATTCGAGCATTCATAGATTGTGTTTTACTAATTAGTTGACAAAGTATTTGGGTGCTTATAATAGATGATATAGTCCCTTTTGCTTTCGCAAAGACAAGTGCGATCTAGGAGGCTTTTTATTACCTTCTTATGGGTTTCACTCACCATGGTGGCTTACAATTAAGTCTTTTTGGGTTTACGTGTCGCTTATAATAGATGTGGATACTCATAGTTTGGGGTTGTTTTTCTTTCTCTTATGGTTGTCTTTGTCCTGCTTCTTGGGTTGCGAGTTGATATAAGTGCTTTATGGCATTTGGCTAGCGTGGTTTCTATATTGGAGCCGGTTTTTGAGCTTGCAACTATGAAAAAAGAGCTATCAATTGTTAAAGGCGGGACCATGATAGCTTTCGACCTTGTTTTTGTGTATATGGCTATTTGTGGGTGATCACACTATATTCTCATCGATTGTGGTTAATGGTGGGGATAATCATGGTGTGCTTACAACAATTATGGTTGGTGGATTTTTGGTTGGAGTTCTTTGGTGATAGTTAATCTGGCCGGCCTATTAGTGTAAAGTGTGTTTTACTATGTGTGCAAGAGTTACCATCATCAAGAGATTGACAAGAGTGCCCTATATGATCATCTTGGTGGTCCGGGCTTATCACGAAGACATTGCCGATTATGCAGGTGACATTGATGACTTATCGCAGCGACATTGATGTCGATGCGGTGACATTGATGTCGATGCAAATGACATTGATGTCTCGATGCAATGACATTGATGACTTATACAATGAGATGTCACTGATCAAGGTTGTCAATGGATCGCGGTGGTCAATACATCATTGTATTCAATGAATCGCGGCGGTCATTGCATCGGGGTGGTTAATGGATCCCGATGGTCAATACATCGGGGTAGATGGTCAATGTATGATGGTGATGAATACGCCACGTAGATTTTTATGAAGAAAAAAATTGATTTATGAAATTTATTCGGAAAAATATCAAATTTGATTTTAGAATAAAGAAGACGAAAAATATGAATTTTAGTGAAAAAAATTATGATGATCCGAGTTTTAGATCAAAATATATGACGTTTATAAATATGATGAATTTAAAAATAAAAATAAAATAAAAACCTGCTGTCGTTCCTTTTTTCTTTTTTTTCTTATGCAGTGACATTGCTGATTATGCAGTGACATTGATGACTTATGCAGTGACATTGATGTCTGATGCAGTGACATTGTTGACTTATGCAGTGACATTGATGTCAGATGCAGTGACATTGATGTCAGATGCAGTGACATTGATGACTTATACAATGAGATGCCACTGATCAAAGTTGTCAATGGATCGCGGCGGTCAATACATCATGGTATTCAATGAATCGCAACGGTCATTGCATCGGGGTGGTTAATGGATGTCGGTTGTCAATGTATGACGGTGATCAATACGCCACGTCGATTTTTATGAAGAAAAAAATTGATTTTTGAAATGTATTCGGAAAAATATAAAATTTGATTTTAGAATAAAGAAGACGAAAAAATATGAATTTTAGTGAAAAAATTATGATGATCCGAGTTTTAGATCAAAATATATGACGTTTAGACATATGGTGAATTATAAAAAAAAAAAAAAAAAAAAAAAAACCTGCTTAGAACGTGTGGTGTTTTTTTTTTTTTTTTTTTTTTTCCTTTGAGAGCTTCTTTTTTTTCCTTTCTTCCTTTTTTTTCCCTTCTTCCTCTTTATCCACTTAAAATTAGAATGTCCTTATAACTAAATAAGTTTCCTTTTAAAATTAGAATGTCCTTATAACTAAATAAGATTTCGGAGTGTCCTATTACCCCTAATAAGTTGAAAATCAGTCCTTTTAAATAATTAGCCCTTAAAAAAATAATCAATGTGTTATATTTTAAGTAGTAATGGACATATACACCACTATCATATAATAAATACTCAATTGGAATATTAAATAAATATATAAACATTAAATGTTATGAAGGAGTATGTTAGGAAAAGTACATTAAATTGTGTTTATGTAGATCAACTCTCAAACATCAAATCAAGATTTGACCAAATAAAAAATTTACCCAGTTCTCAAAACACACTACCTCCGTCTCAAAAAAAAGTCCACTTTTTGTGGTACAGACAGATTAAAAAGATAATTAATGTGTTGTATTTTAATTAGTAATGGACATGTACACCACTATCATATAATAAATGCTCAATTGGAATATTAAATAAATATATAAACATTAAATGTTATGAAGAGAGTATGTTAGGAAAAAGTACATTAAATTTTGTATTGGTTTTTTAAATAGACCGTTTTTGTAGGACCATTTTTTTTAGTATGTTAGGAAAAGTACATTAAATTTTGTATTGGTTTTTTAAATATACCGTTTTTGTAGGACCGTTTTTTTTTTAAAAAGATGGAAAATTTTTATGGGACGGATGTAGTAATATTTACGGAGAAGATAGTATTATTTTTCCGTTTCAAAAAAAGAACTGATAAAATACTAACACTTCAGGGTTATGCATTATTCAGGGGATTCGATGTATTTTCATCGTCGCAAAAGTTTTAGCCAATCAAGTTTTTAAATAAAAGTTTTTCCCTACAATCTAGACAATATTTAAATCTTATTGGTTTGAGTTTACCATGTCATAGTTATGGCTGGACTAGTATAAAAAATTGTTGACCGAGGTTGAATTGAGCCCTGCCACATGTCGTTTTCACATTGGCTAAGCACTAAATGATAACTCATGTGCTTATAATAATAATAACTGATAATTATGAGAAGATCCCAATGATGCTTCTACCATTAGGACTCTAATCATATCATTTAAATATAACCGTATTTATCTCCTAAAATCAAGTGATAGATACGGAAAATTCTCCGATCCTTAGGGGACAAGAAAACCAGACGAGATGTCCTCTATATGAAAAATCCTAGAACTACGAATATACTTGATTCCAATACGCATTACACTTTGGATACGTAGGAAACTTGGGATAAAATATCCCAAGCTCGCCTCTAAATCACCACAAAATCATCCCCTTGTTCATCTTTTCTAGGGCTCTTTGGTCTTGAGTTATTGTCACTAGAAAAATATGGCCCGTGTTAATTACCCGACGATTTCTAGCATCGTCAAATGGCCCTAGAAGGAGGGCTTCCTACTGTCAACTTCGTTCAAGATCCGATGGCAAAATAGATCGTTCAAAATCCGATGGCAAAACAGATCGTTCAAGATCCGATGGAAAACAGATCAAAAAGGTCATACCTTATATCAGCACCTTACACCATCATTAATATTATTATTATTATAATCAAGAAGCGAAGACAAACATTCACGACCGGAATCGCTATTGATTAATTTCTTGAAGCATGAACAATTAAAGCGGAAGAATGAGCTCGTCCAGAAAAAGCTCGCCCAGCATGAGCTCGCTCAAAAATCGACCCTAATGTGTTCTCCTGCTCTCTAAGATCCGAGCCGAGCTCTTCAGATCTGTAAGATGCGAGCTCTCCAGCTCCAAGGTACAAGCTTTCTTACTCTCCGAGATCCGAGCAGAGCTCTTGAGATCTCTAAGATTCAAGCCGAGCTCTTTAGTTCTTCAAGATCACGAGCTCTCCAGCTCTCCAAGATACGAGCCGAGCTCTTGATTCACCAAGATGCAAGCTCTCCAGGCTCCAGGATGCGAGCTCTTCACTCAAGATGCAAGCTTCTCTCTCGAGATCCGAGCCGAGCTCACCGCTCTCTAAGATCCGAGCCGAGCTCTTCACTCTCAAAGATGCGATCTCTCCATCTCCAAGATACAAGCTCTCCAGCTCTCCAAGATCTAAGCCGGGCTCTCTAGATCTTTAAGATCCGAGCCAAGCTCTCCACCTCTCTAAGATCTGATCCGATCTCTCCAACTCTCCAAGATCCGAGCCGAGCTCTTCAGCTCTCCAAGATCCGGGCCGAGCTCTCCAGCTCTCCAAGATCCGGCCCGAGCTCTCCAAGCTTTCTAAGATCTAAGCCGAGCTCTTCAGCTCTCCAAGTATGAGCTCTCCAGATATGAGCTCTCTAGGTACGTCCATAACTTACTATTTAGACCGTGATAATTCCCAATGCCTTGTCGGTTTATTTTTGTTTTTGTCTTTTTAGTCAAGTTTGTTGCAACTATATGTCCATTGTATGTTTTATACATGGCTTAAAGCCAAGATTTTGAGAACCTAAGGTTGGGTTACAAGTTGCGGGACGAACTAGTTAAGTCTACAATAAGGCTTCAAAATCAACGCGTTTGCTATGGCAAATTCGATAAGTCTGTAAAACAGATAATCTGAGCTCCGCAGGTCCGACTCAACAAGCATATGACAACTAAAAAGCACATTGAGTCCGCTTAATAATACGAGAAGTCAGTCCAATCTGGCCCTGCTCGCCGAAAAACTTAATGCGATTAGTCAGTCTAATCTGGCCCTGCTCGTCGAAAAACATAATGCGAGCAGTCAGTCTAATCTGGCCTGGCTTGCCATAAAATTAAAATGAGAAGTCACTCTAATCTGGCCCTGCTCGTCGAATAAACTTAATGAGAGAAGTCAGTATAATCTGGCCATGCTCGCCGAAAAACTTAATGCGAGAAGTCAGTCCAATCTAGCCCGGATCGCCATAAAGGTAACGCGAGAAGTATGTCTAATCTGGCCCTGCTCGCCGAATAAAGTTAAACGAGAAGTCAGTCTAATCTGGCCCTGCTCACTCAAAAATATGCTAGAAGTCGGTATAATATGGCCCAGCTGGCTCAACAATATGAGGGAAGTCAGTATAATCTGGCCCAGCTCGCTCAACAATGTACGAGAAGTCGGTATAATATGGCACAGCTCACCGAAGACATGCAGGAAGTCAAAGAAATCTGTCCCAGCTCGCCAAAAAAATAATCCTTGGGAAATAAATTAAAGCACAGGGCAGGAAGAAGATATTACCCAATTTATATATGGATCAGGGTTTTGTGAGGCCGGTCAACGTTGTGCTTTAATTTTGCCTTTTATTTTTTATTAGGCAGTTATATTATAAAATCCTATATCGAATAGAATCTTTGAGAGATCCAATTCTCACGTAATTTTATGGGATAAAGACCACCAAACTCAAGGGATATGTGTTATCACATAAATGATTGTGTTTATGTAGATCAACTCTCAAACATCAAATCAAGATTTGACCAGCATAAAATTTGCCCAGTTCTCAAAATATACTACCACTGTCTTTTGTGGTACACACAGATTAAAAAAATAATTAATGTGTTGTATTTTAAGTAGTAATGGACATATACACCACTATCATATAATAAATACTCAATTGGAATATTAAACAAATATATAAACATTAAATGTTATTAATCAATATGTTAGGAAAAGTACATTAAATTGTGTTTATGTTGATAAACTCTCAAACATCAAATCAAGATTTGACCAGCATAAAATTTTCCAAGTTCTCAAAATATACTACCTCCGTCTCAAAAAAAAAGTGTCCACTTTTTGTGGTACATACAGATTAAAAAAATAATTAATGTGTTGTATTTTAAGTAGTAATGAACATATATACCACTATCATATAATAAATGCTCAATTGGAATATTAAATAAATATATAAACATTAAATGTTATGAAGGAGTATGTTAGGAAAAGTACATTAAATTTTGTATTGGTTTTTTAAATAGATAGTTTTTGTAGGACCACTTTTTTTTAAAAAAGATGGAAATTTTTTATGGGACCAATGTAGTAATATTTACGGAGAAAATAGTTTTATTTTTCCGTTTCAAAAAAATAACTTATAAAATACTAACACTTCAGGGTTATGCATTATTCAGGGGATTCGATGTATTTTCAACGTCGCAATAGTTTTAGCCAATCAAGTTTTTAAATAAAAGTTTTTCCCTACAATGTAGACAATATTTAAATCTTATTGGTTTGAGATTACCATGTCATAGTTATGCTAGTATAAAAAATTGTTGACGGAGGTCGAATTGAGCCCGCCACATGTCGTTTCGCATTGGCTAAGCACTAAATGATAACTCATGTGCTTATAATAATAATAACTGATAATTAAGAGAAGATCCCAATGATGCTTCTACCATTAGGACTCTAATCATATCATTCAAATATAACCCTATTTATCTCCTAAAATAAAGTGATGGATACGGAAAATTCTCCGATCCTTAGGGGACAAGAAAACCGGACGAGATGTCATCTATATGAAAAATCCTAGAACTACGAATATACTTGATTCCAATACGTACACACTTTGGATACGTAGGCAACTTAGGATAAAATATCCCAAGCTCAGTCTAAATCACCACAAAATCATCCCCTTGTTCATCTTTTCTAGGGCTCTTTGGTCTTGAGTTATTGTCACTAGAAAAATACGGCCCATGTTAATTACCCGACGATTTCCAGCATCGTCAAATGGCCCTAGAAGGAGGGCTTCCTACTGGTCAACTTCGTTCAAGATCCGATGGCAAAATAGATCGTTCAAAATCCGATGGCAAAACAGATCGTTCAAGATCCGATGGAAAGCAGATCAAAAAGGTCATAACTTATATCAGCACCTTACACCATCATTAATATTATTATTATTATTATAATCAAGAAGCAGCACAAACATTCACGACCAGAATAGCTATTGATTAATTTCTTGAAGCATGAACAATTAAAACGGAAGAATGAGCTCGTCCAGAAAAAGCTCGCCCAGCATGAGCTCGCTCAAAAAGAGGTCGCCCACAATGAGCTCTCCTGCTCTCTAAGATCCGACCCGAGCTCTTCAGCTCTCTAAGATGTTAATTCTCTAGCTCCAAGGTACAAGCTTTCTTACTCTCTAAGATCCGAGCAGAGCTCTTCAGATCTCTAAGATCCGAGCCAAGCTCTTCAGTTCTTCAAGATGCGAGCTCTCCAGCACCAAGATACAAGCTCTCCAGCTCTCCAAGATACGAGCCGAGCTCTTCAGTTCTCCAAGATGCAAGCTCTCCAGCTCCAAGATGCGAGATCTGTAGCTCCAAGATGCAAGCTCCAGCTCTCTGAGATCCGAGCCGAGCTCACCGGCTCTCTAAGAACCTAGCCGAGCTCTTCAGCTCTCAAAGATGCGAGCTCTCCATCTCCAAGATACAAGCTCTCCGGCTCTCTAAGATCTAAACCGAGCTCTCTAGATCTTTAAGATCCGAGCCAAGCTCTCCACCTCTCCAAGATCTGAGCCGATCTCTCCAACTCTCCATGATCCGAGCCGAGCTCTTCAGCTCTCTAAGATCCGGGCTGAGCTTTCCAGCTCTTCAAGATCCGGTCCGAGCTCTCCAAGCTCTCTAAGATCTGAGCCGAGCTCGTCAGCTCACCAAGTATGAGCTCTCCAGATATGAGCTCTCTAGGTACGTCCATAACCTACTATTTACACCGTGATAATTCACACGTTCCTTGTCGGTTTATTTTTGTTGATGTCTTTTTAGTCAAGTTTGTTGCAACTATATGTCCATTGCATGTTTTATATATGGCTTAAAGCCAAGCTTTTGAGAACCTAAGGTCGGGTTACAAGTTGCAGGACGAACTTGTTAAGTCTACAATAAGGCTTCAAAATCAACGCGTTTGCTATGGAAATTTCGATAAGTCTGTAAAACATATAATCTGAGCTCCACAAGTCCGACTAAACAAGCATATATCAACTAAAAAGCACATTGAGTCTGCTTAATAATTCGAGAAGTCAGTCCAATCTGGCCCTGCTCGCCGAAAAACTTAATGCGATAAGTCAGTCTAATCTGGCCCTGCTCGTCGAAAAACATAATGCGAGAAGTCAGTCCAATCTGGCCTGGCTTGCCATAAAATTAACACGAGAAGTCACTCTAATCTGGCCCTGCTCGTCGAATAAACTTAATGTGAGAAGTCAGTATAATCTGGCCCTGCTCGCCGAAAAACTTAATACGAGAAGTCAGTCCAATCTAGCCCGGATCGTCATAAACGTAACGCGAGAAGTATGTATAATCTGGCCTTTCTCGCTGAATAAAGTTAAACGAGAAGTCAGTCAAATCTTTCCCAGCTCACACAAAAATATGCTAGAATTTGGTATAATATGGCCCAGCTGGCTCAACAATATGAGGGAAGTCAGTATAATCTAGCCCAACTCGCTCAACAATATACAAGAATTCGGTATAATATGGCACAGCTCACCAAAGACATGCAGTAAGTCAGAGAAATCTGTCCCAGCTCGCTAAAAAATATGGAGGAAGTCAGTATAATCTAGACCAGCTCGCTCAACATTATGTGGGTAAGATCTGGCCTAGCTCGCCTAAAAATGTGCAGGAAGTCGGACAAATCTGGCACATCCCGCCGATGACCAAGGCAGGAAGCCATTTAGAGCTGGCCCTGCTCGCCAAATCTAATATACAAAGTCAGCCAAACATCTGACCCAGTTCTCCAAAGTTTGACATTCGAGTTACGTAGGTCGGACTCAAGAAATTTATGCCCGCAAGACACCCCTACAAATTTAGTAAAGTGCATGGCACATATTCAAATGGTATGACCAACCCACTTAAGTGGCATACAAACAATATCCGCAAAATTTTACGTCCAGGACATGTTCTTGACTTCAATAAATTATTTAAATTTAGTAATATTATTTCAATATCATATTTATCCTCTCTATTATGTATAATACATAACGGGTTTAAGACCATAGCTCCAAGTTACTGGATAGACAAATAGAGCTCCGAAGCACATACTCGGCTAAATTCGATGTATGCAGGACAGGTTTGAACTGAACTTCGTAGGTCAAACCCCTCGACATTTGCATGATACTCAGTCTACAGGTTAGACTCGAACAGAGATCTGCAAGACAAACTCAAAAATAAGCAAACAAACAACTAAGTATGCCATTTAAAAACTATAAGTTAGTGCATGGCATAATGGGGGGCAAGACGTCATGGCATAAAGTGAAAAGTACTCAAAATGCTGAATTTTGGATTAAGAAAACTCATCAAGAGTAAAATACAATATATTACTCATCCGATCTCCGCAGGACGGACTCCGCTACATCGTTAAGTCTGCAAGACAGATTTGACCCAAGGGCTTTCAGCTCACCAGCTCTCTAGCTAGGCACCTTAAAACCAACTTCAGATCGGCACACTAAGTCCGACGTCACCACGGCACCCTAAGTCCAACCCAGCTCGGCAGCTTCATAGCTTTCCAACTTGCCAGCTCGTCCAACCGCCTGGTGACAGCCAACTCATGGCCCTATAAATAGCAGCATCACAACATTGAAAAATGGGGGCTCTCTTATTTTTCTAAGAACTAAGCATTGAGCTTGATCCCTTACAAAGGGTACGTAGGCAACCTTTCAAGCTCAGCTCATAATCACAAAACACCAAACATTCCCCTCACTTAGCTCTAAAACATCTTCATCTTGTTGTTGCGCACCGTCGTGTAACCACCGGCAAAATCACTCAATTTAGCAAGATATCCACCACACAAACCCCACTATTTACACGGTGATAATTTTGGCATTAATAGTTGGCTCTGTTACTGGGAAATCGACATTTTCAACATTTTTCCAGTAAAATTTGAGATTTCCGGTGGCCTAAAACCAACCTCTTTTTGGTTTTCCGGTGGCTTAAAACAGTCCGATTTTGGTTTTCCGGTTGAGTCTTTAACAAGATCTTCATTTAGATCTCAAAGTCTTCATCAAGGTCTACATCTAGATCTCAAAGTTTTCAACAAGAGTTTCATCTAGATCTCCAAGTCTTCAACAAGATATTTTTTCTAGATCCACAAGATTTTTCTCTACATCTACAAGATCCTTATCAAGATCTCCATCCAATGGATAGACCTCCACCTATTTTTGGTTTTCCGGTGACCCGAAACCGCCCATTTTTTGTTTTCCGACCGGAATTCATCAAGATTTTCATTGGAATCTTCATCCAAGTCTCGGGATCTTCATCCAGTTCATCATGATCTCCGTGTCTCCATCAAGACCTTTACTATGAGCTCTCAATCTCTTCAACTACGAGCTCTCAAGCTCTCAAGATCTTCACTATGAGATCTCAATCTCTTCAAGTATGAGCTCTCAAGCTCTTCACTACGAGCTCTCAAGGTCTCTAAGTATGAGCTCTCCAGCTACGAGCTCTCCAATACAAAATCTTCAAGTACAAGCTCTCATTGGTATTTATTTCCATTCGACAACTTGAATGATTATGCTTCATTATAAGAAACTCTCCCCAACAAAAGTGGCAGGACGGTCCTTCTTGTTTTTGGAACTCACCGAGATTAGCACGTCATCAAAATGGCATTTATCTTCACCAACAACAACTCCGTCCGCTTCATAGCGCTACACCATGAGACCGACCTCAACTCGGCACCATAAGACCGAAATCACTTCGGCACTATAAGCCCGACTCACTTCGGCATCATATTTTGAGCTAACCTCTGAGTGAATCTTCTCAAATTGTGGCCTTACGCTTTCAAGCATGAAGCACGTAAACCCGGTCGCTACCTAAGAACGGCACCGGCATACTACGCCAAATGAGCCTTACGCTACCTCAGCAGATCGCTCTAGAATAGAAACCTCAGCTAGCTCGGCCGGATCATATTTCAGTTAGATCTTGTCTCCAAACACCGCCAGTTTAGTCTCCTGAGCATGGAGCCGCTCTTTGAGAACTTTGATCTCTCGACCTTTGGACTTAGTCACGTATATTGTCTAAGTGCGAACCCCAAACACGTTCTTAGAAACCATCCCACTTCAAATGACATGGGCAAAAATACTTCAATTCTTGAGGAAGTTATGACAAGCGTCGTAACGGTAACTCGGCCACATAGCAAAGAAGGCCATTGTAAAATTCTGCAAGTCAAGATGACAGTGACTGAACTACACCTCTGAACAAATCTAACCTGACCACAAGAGATCAGCTAGATCTGGGGGGCTTATGACGGAGGTCGAATTGAGCCCTGCTACATGTCATCTTCGCATTGGCTAAGCACTAAATGATAACTCATGTGCTTATAATAATAACTGATTACTATGAGAAGATCCTAAGGATACTTCTCCCATTAGGACTCAGATCCTATCATTCAAATATAACCGTATTTATCTCCTAAAATCAAGTGACCGATACGGAAGAATCACCAATCCTTAGAGGACAAGAAAACCGAGAGAGATGTCCTCTATATAAACAATCCTAAACTACGAATAGACTTGATTCCAATACACACTTTGGATAATAGGAAACCTAGGAGGAAATATCCCAAGCTCAGTCTAAATCACCACAAAATCATCCTCTTGTTCATCTTTTCTAGGATTCTTTGGTCTTGAGTTATTGGCACTACGAAACTACGGCCCGTGTTAATTACCCGACGATTTCCAGTATTGTCAATTTTCATTGTTATCGTCTATGAAACAAGCAGTGATTTGTCTACAAGTGTAGCCAAGAGTACATGATGGCCACTAATAGTGCTATCGGAGTTGTCTCTGGCCTGGTCAACTAAGCGATAGCGCTTAGAGCCTCTCAAAATTTCACATTTGATGGCCCGTTGTATATGTTAAAAAGCATATTTTGTTAGTGTCCCACATTGGAACTTGAGATTGTTTCACCCACCATATTAAAAGATGGACTACCCTCACTTCACAACCTAGGTTTTGAGGATGAGGTCCCTCCACTAATATTGGTTTGGGTCTAGATTTTCCATATGGTATTGGAGCCACCCTTGTGCAAGTGTTGGGTCTCTTTGTTGGCCTTAAGAGTGCCCCTTATATGCCTTGTGTGTCACGTGACCCAGGCTTTTTATAGGCCCACCCTTGTGAGGGCATGTTAAAGTGTCCCACATTGGGAACTTGAGATTGTTTCACCCACCATATTAAGATATTGAATACCCTCACCTCACAAACTTGGTTTTGAGGATGAGGCCCCTTCTCTTATATGAGTTTGGGTTTGGTTTTAGGTACATTTTTTTAAAATAAGCTAAGAAATAAATTCTAAGACTCAAACCAATAACTATAAGCATATTCAGCTAAAAATAAATTTACCAACTTATAATATACCATTTTTTACATCTCTTCACATACTATACATTAAAAATTACAATCACATCATTGTTATGAAATAATCATTTAGTGAATGTCTATCAATGTGGTTTATTGCAAGAGTTAATAGATGATGATTATGAAAGATGAGGAGTCCTAAGTTACAATATTAAGTGTTGCATATTAATTGATTCATCCCCATTTTGTAGTATATATACATATATCTCATTTTTTGTAATAGAGTTGGTAGAGAAGTTGAGATGAAGTAATAAGAAAGTTCATTCTTCCTTTTTCCTCTACATCTTTGTTGTTGTATATTTGGTTTGTTTTATATTATTTTATAACACGTTATCAGCACGAGTCTTTAGCCAATTGAGTTATGCCACAAATTTCTCATCGGTCATCTGTTTGTTTTTATTCCATGATGCTTTGAAAGTATCTATCACCAATTTTGAGTTTACGAAATTGTTTTTGAATATCTAAGAAAACTAAACAAAGTATTCACTGTGGGAAAGTCAATGGAAGAATTTATATTGCGACAAAGTGGCGAGATCATATCAAATCAAAACCGAGGAACATCAACTCTTATTTTGAGAGTAGTTATGGACGGTGGTCGGACATGAATTTTGAGCAGAGAAAACAGTGAAGTGTGTTACTATATGATTTTAATCTTTAATTCATATTTGTATTATTATTATTATTTCATGATATTCTCAATTAGAGTTGCAAAATTCAAGAGAGTATTGATTTTGATATGAGGAATCTACCCGAATGACTCCTTATTTATAGAAAAGTTATGGACGATCAAAGTTTCTCTTCTAATATCCTTTTGCGGGCCTACCATGGAATGGAACAATTATCATTCCAATAGGAAATTATTGTTCTTTGCGGAAATATTCCAAAGCCTCGATCGATCATAGAATCATCAATTGAGTTGCCTATCGTGAAAAACCATGTCTCTCTAACGATGGTGCCGAATTGGAGAATAATTGTTATAGTGGCAAAGACGATGCCTGATTTATTTCTCCAATCGGGTTTATTGATACAACAATATTCTCGAAGGGAAGTATTGAAAGAATTTGCAAAGACAAAGGTTTATTATATTGATAAATCATCTACGACACTTGGACACTACAAATGAGGTAAGAAATTGAGGTAAAATTTTATTCATTATGATGATTATACAATAAGTTTTTGATACTAGTGACATTGATGATATCAATCAAGAGAATGATATGATCATATAAAGATGATCAATATTTTGAAAGTGTATATATATGGATATGAAATCCAAGAATAGCCTTTGAATGGCACAAAGTGAATATAAAATTCACATAAATGGAAGATGAAACTTGAGATTGATTAAAGATGATGACAACATTTGAATCATCGAGAGTGCGAAAACGCACGTTATACCATGAAAAAAAACTCAATTAGAAAAAATGGGAGAAGCGAATGATAATGTATGCAAGAGCTATTTTTCTATAAGGCTTCAACAGAGCCATTGAAATAAAATTGTTCAGTGATGAATAATTATTGATTACAAATACAATTTCTGGACAGAAATGTTTATTAGAAAAATTTGCATGCTATATCTTCCGACTTATATTATACTAAACAAAACAAAAGATAACAAAGAAATGAAATTCATCACATAGTAGACCACAAGTCTATTGATTCTAATGATTTTATGATATGAGATGATCGCTTTGGGCATCCCGGTTCCACAATGATGAGACATAAAAAGAGAATTCACATGGTCATTCGTTAAAAGGTCAAAAGTGTTAAATTATAGTGAATTCTCATGTGTTGCTTGCTCACAGGGGCAAATTAATTATTAGACATTCACGGTTAAAGTTGATAATTGAATCACCTACATTTCTACAACGAATTCGAGGGTGATATATGTGGACCTATAGATCCACCGTGTGGACCTTTTAAATATTTTATGGTGCTAATTGATGCATCGACAAGATGGTCACACGTATGTTTATTATCTACTCGTAACATGCATTTGATAGATTGTTGGCTCAAATAATTAAGTTACTAGCACAATTTTCTAACTATCCAATTAAGAAAATTCGTTTGGAAAATGCCTGTGAATATTCCTCACATAAGTTTGATGATTATTTCACGTCAATTGGAATAGGTGTGGAACATCCCGTGGCTCATGTTCACACACATTATGACTTAGCCGATTGAAACAAAATTGTTCGAAATAAAGCTCTATACTCTCCCAAGTCTCAATTTTTTTTTTATTTTATTGATTTTATTTGGATATGCTTAAAAATGGTATCATATCGACACATACAAAAAATGAGGACTTACTCATGCTAATAATATTTTCTCGATGACTTGAACAATATGCTTGAAAATGATGACATATGTCCATTCCTAGAAGAGAATGTGACCAATATAATATGCACGAGTAATGCAATGATATATGTACTATAATACATAAGATGCATCATGCTATACAATTTCATTTCGTAAAATGAATACGATCAAATATATTATATAAGATGCATCATTCTATACAAGTACATTTTATCAAGTGAATGTCATCAAATTAAAATTCTAATATGTATCATTCCATTTAATGAAGTGAACGTGGAAATATATTATTCTTTTGAAGATATCAATTACCGTGGTCATACCAAAATGAGACAACGGATGAAACGATATTAAAATGTCAAACTCTATAAGAGATTATTCAAATTCCCCCGCTTGAAATATATTCATGAAGTTTGTTGATACCCGCGTAAGAGGATATCACATAAAAATGTAGAATCCGTCACGGGTTATTGCAAATATTCGGATATTGATTGTGATAAAAGTATTGTCCGAGATTATCGGGAGGAATAATCAATACAAATAAATCAAATCTCGTGACAAACAACATTATAAAATAAACGAACATGAAGTTCAGATATTTGAATAGTCGTGATTGAATCACGCGATTACACACACATAGTGTTGACAAAAATTTACCGTGATGAATTAAGAGCTCTAGCGAGTCATCAATTATGAATATTCCGGTAATATATAAATCACGAAAGACATGTCATAAAATAGCTATATAGCATATCAATATATAAGACACAATAAGCATTGTCAATCTCATGTGGGGGAGAATATGAACATTAAGTTAATTTTATTATATATCACAACCCCCAGAAGAATGTCAAAAACATGTGGATAATTCTTGAAGAATCTGAAATGACATAGTGTTATGTTGATTCTATACGCAAGAAGCGTATGAGATGTTTGTTTCACAAGATATAAATCTCATAGATATGAGATAGTTAAATAAATTTTATAATCATTGGAAACAACAGTCATATAGCACTTGATCATGAGATTGATATAGCAAAAACTGTTGTGTTTCGAAATGTGCAAATCGCTTGAAGCGAATGATAGAGCATCAAGTTACAGCTCGGTGCAATTACTACATTCTTAACGAAGATCATTTCCCGGCATTAGGGGGAGATAAGAAAATCCCATTTTAAGATATAAGAATGCCGTGAAATTTTATAAAGATCTTCTACGCATCATTCAGACTAAGTTGCGTAAATAGTTTAACTTGCAGTATTTAGCAAGGAACTGCCAGATGCTTTATTGAATATAAAGAGTGACTATTTATAAATGCACCAAATCAAATTTGATTGATAATAATATCTATGCAAGAAGCGTAGAAGACCGATCGGTGTAATAAATAAAAATCCGCAGAAAATAAATTCGATATTGATATTAAGTCACCCATGAAATCTCTCGAAGAGATTCGTCTTGAAGGCGACAACCCCGAATAAATTCGCACGTGCATTAAATGATCAAATAATGGGGTTGCGGAACAATCAGATCCATATATTGATAAGGATTTGGTTTATGCTAGCAATGAATATTTTGGGAGAATTTCATAATATACTATCACGATCGTCGATTTACATCGTTGCCTCATAATTTGTTATTATAATCTGGATCCAGAACCCAAGTCAGTAATAGAGTGCCGGAAGAACATTGACTGGGTAAAAATTAAATAAACAATAGAGGTTGATCTTGATTAGAATTTGGTTATGTAATAACCAATTATTGATTTTGATCAATTACATTCTCCCACTATGGATAACATCATGTTCCGCTACTTAATAAATCTGGGCAAGAATTAAGGATTTTTATATGACGTTGTGACCGTATATCACTAGACATATTTATATGAAAATGAATGATTGATTTTAGATATGAAAATCGCAACCTGTATATATGGGGTTAGTTGCAAATGTCATTATATTGCTTAAAATATGGTTAAAGGTAAGAAAATCAATCAAGAAATTCCTATGAATAAGGGATATATATAAATAGCTCATGCATAATGACATGAGTTGTGTGATATTACATCCCCTATTTTTATTTAGAAGATAATGTTGATTGTGTTGCAAGTGTTGCACAAATGAGTAGTGGGTATGACAATTTTTAGCCCCTACATTTAAATTGGACTCTAAAAGAGATATGACTTATAAAAAGTACGCTATAAGTGACAATCCGACATATTTGTTCACTAAGTTCATTCCAACATCTATTTTGGAGAAATGTTTATAGTATTGGAATGCGTACATTTGAATATTTCATGTCGTCGTCGGGGAGCGACAACTTCAAAACAATCTTGATGCTTTGGTCTGTATGAACAATGATCATTTCTTTTTCCCTTTAACTAGGTTTTTTTTCCCACAGGGTTTTCTTAGTTAAAGGTTTTTAACGAGGCAGTTGATGAGAGAAAAATACACCCACTAAAATATTGGTCCCCGGCAACGGCGCCAATTTTTTTGATGAGCGAAAAATTCACCCACTAAAAATACATTTATAAAGACTCGCGAATCAGGTAAACTAACTAACTCTCTACCGGCAGAGTACCGTGTCGATTGCTAGGATAGCTACAGAGTACGAGGTCGTCCCAAGAGAAATGTGGTTGTGAGTACCAAAGCGAACGTAGAACTTAGTCTAGGCGATCAAAGTTTTAAGTGGAGTGTTTATACTAATGCGAAAAAGTAAAGATTATTCTAACGAGTTTAACTAGGTGATTAAAAAGCATAGCCGAGCCATGATCCAACAAAGTTATCTCCCCACAGAAAAACTTGATAAGGAGTGTGTTTTATCTCGATTCGATTCATATGATATTCACGGGAGTCAACTCTTTATTCTTGCGTTAAGATCTCAATAGCTCTCTTACTTAACCCCCATACTAGGTTTATTAACCTCCCTTTGTAGAGCTAACTCGCTTTAACATGGTTGACCGGAATAAAAAGCCGTTGAAAAACCTCACAAAAACATAATTTTAACGTATCACTTAGGTTGCCAATCTAACGATTAAGACTATGGTTTAGTGATTTTAAAACATGTTTCGCACATCTCGTAAAAATAAGAATTTCACTTAGGCATAGTCCAGATCTGTCACTTAGATTGTCAATCTAACAATCAGGACTATGATTAGTGATATCCATATCTCACATCTCACCGCAAAATACATTTATAAGCTCGATGTAACCGTGAACAAAGTTGTCAATTTTATTCAAAGTTAGGAAAATGATCAAAACGGGTTTTAAAACATGAGTTTATCATACTAACGCTTAATTACGCACACACAACTCTCATCTCGCCTCCCGAGGGTCAATTTTACCCGTTTTCACATAATTCGCTATGTATATATTTAGCTACCCATATAAACGGATTCTCATCAACATGTCATGGATTAAAATGGCGGGAAATTTTACATAATAGCCTTACACAATTATGGCGAATTCTATTAAAACCAAATTAAAACCGAAATCCAATCATTTGTCAGATTCTCCTTTATACGGATACTACTACAGATACATATATATATATAACGAGAATAAAAGAAACAAAAATGAAAGAAACAACAATGAAAAAAAAACGAAAAACAAGCTTACTATTATAACGGCGATATCAAAAGCTTGATATTACAACTATTTCAGCAACACCGAACTTCTGATAATTCCCCGAGCATTACAACGATACTAATATTACTAAATTTATTTCGCATAAGGCCTTATTTACAACCTAAAAACTAAAGAAAATAAGAAAGATAGATATATATATATATGGTGTATATATATATATAAATGGTACACCCAAGTCTGCTGCAAATGCTCTGCTATATATAGAAGAAGTTCCAGGGGCGGTCTAGACCGGTAGGGGCCGTCTAGGCCGGTCGTAATGATGACATTCATCCCCCCTAATTTATATTTTTCGGATAAAAATTATATATTTTGGAATAAAACTTCTAAAATTCATATCTTGAGTTGTAGGCCTCCAAAAATCATGATTTAAACGTCATTAGAAAGCTCTCGGAAAACTCTACAACTTTCATGAAGGACACTTCTTCAGAAAACGCCTTTTTGATGGGCCATTCCCATTACGTGTCGTTTTCGGGATTTTCGAATCGATTAGCCACTTGACCATCATTTGAGTTGTACAAGTCCGATTGACTTGATTCAAAATGCGTTGGAAAGATTATTTGAAGATCTACAACTTTCATTAAGGCCACTTCTTCAGAAAATACCGTTTTGAAGGGCCATTTGTTCGTCGAAGATATAAATCGTTAGTGGTACCACTAACCACTGAGCCACTTGACCACTTAAGTTAGTGGCACACTCTTTTATCCCTAAAAACACCTCTTTTAGGCCTCAAAACGCGTGTCGTTACTCGATTTTGGTCAACTTATAATTCTCGCAATAAACCACCAAAATACCAAACGTAACTCCGACACGACACTCGAGGTTACTAAACCGGTACAAAAACTAATAAAAATACATAAAAACACGATATTTTATAAAATAACTACTACTTATATATTTTTATGAAATCTAAGAATTAATGACTTAAATTGATATAAAAATGCTAAAAATGATATTAGAAACGGGGTAAATTGTTATCAAAATAACATTGAATTTTTCCGTCATCACAACCCCCCACTTAGCTTTTGGTCGTCCTCGAACAAAATAAGCGATAAAATAAAATGAATGAGGAAAAATTCATGAAGATAAAATATTAATGACAATCAGATGATGCAACCATTCGAATCATAACTACACGTTAACCTTAATATAAATGTATAACAGAGTGCGTGTGTGACAAGCCTTTTCAATTTCCACTATCCTCTCTTGAATAATTCAAGCAAACGCACAAATATCCATTCAGATAGTCCTAATAACTTTCCTAGGTATAGGCAGTAACAATTCCACACAACGTCCTCCCGTGTACTTATTAGGATAATCCCTAAAGCATATCATTCATTTTTATACTGAGGGATAGTTAGAAGATAACTTCTCTCTTTTTTTTTTTTTTTTCATAGAATACTAACATATCCGAACTCATTGCCAAATTCGACTATCTTTCAAGCGTCATGAGGTGAGATTGAATACATTAATACCTATCTAACTCTTTTTTTTTTTTTTTTTTTTTTTTTTTTTTTTTTTTGTAGCATATGCCTCATTCCCAAAGAATAGGATGTTTCGTGATAACACCCTAGCTGGACTACTATCATCAGGCAGTCGGGAGCTTTTAAACCTCATAGTGATATAGGACGTTTCGTGATAACACCCTACTGCACTCAAATCATTGGTAGCTACATCCGGCTTATAAATAGCTTACTTATTTTGACATTCTTTCTATCACATTCAAACCTTCAGATATTCACAGTACATGTTCAGAAATTAGGTACTAAGCTACTGCTATTTCTAGGATAAACAACTAGAATACTGAATGGGTACAGTTTAAAATTTTCGCTTCAATCTCAAAGGCTTACGTGAAGGAATTCATGTTACACAAATAAATTTAGGCTAAAATGCACTTACGGTTCACATTGGTTATACATATCCAAATTGATCATTACATCTTTAAATCCATGAAATATATACCTTATACAATTTATTTTAATCAACTAAATAATACTCGAAAAAGATCAAAAACTAAGGGTTTAAACACTTACTGCCATACTAAATCAATCACATCTCTACCCCCCACTTACGATTTTGCATTATCCCCAGAGATAGAGAGAAAGACTTAGCTTATAAACCTGGCAGAAAGGTGCTATCGAATCCCGTAACAGCCATGAGAAAGCACATCCCGAATCCCTGTACCAAAACAACCAAAACAAAGCCAACACGGGACATGGTCCTCGTGCCAAAATATTGAACAGGGATATGGGAATAATAAGATAATGGCCCTGTTACGTCAGAAAATTCGATAGGCAATATATACATAGCTTTAGATGGAAAAATAACCCACACGGGTAAAGCACAGAACATCTAAACATATATGTATCACATGAGCATATATCATAGTCAAGTAAGTTATTCCTAGATTCATTTTTATTACACACAGTTTTATTAAGGTGGGAATACTCACCACTATACTACAACGACCAGAAATTTGAAACAGACTAGATTATAAAATGAAATGTATGAAAAAGTATTGAGTCTTTTATACCCAGATCCTCAAGGGTTCAACAACCTAAGTCCAAGAAATGATGTATTTGAATGTTTTCTTTATACTCCCTCGGGATTTTCGGATAACCACCTAATCGTTCCCTTTTAATGAAATTCAAACCTTCATCCTGAGACTTGGTTGTGCTTTGTGTTCATCTTTCATACAGATTCTACATTTCATTCAGACTAGGCTTATCCAAATTATTATTATTTAACGGGCTGCCTCCCGGTAGCGCTTTTGTTTAACGTCGTTTGCTCGACAGGGTGACTCTAAACAGACTCAATCAACCAAAATCCGAACTCAAGAAGATCAATAGCTTAAGAAAAATTAACAATGCGAGAACCATTGAAATTGTATTGTCTAGAAACGTACCTCGTTTGGCCCTCGATGTTATCTCCTCCCAGCCAGAGAATCTTCTTTTATCAGCCTGTCGAACCATCTTCTTTTGAAAATCACCATAAAGCTCATCCATTGGGGAGTATATGAACTGAATCGCAGAAAATTCATCCTCACAGAGTGGACGAATATAGTAATCCGGGACCATCATATCAACTATTACCAACTTTCCCAGTGGCTTTACCGAAGATGGCCGATCAATCTCTTGCTCCTCTAACTCTGAAATCTCATTATAGCAAACTGAATCCTCAACCTTTTTCTCGACCTGAACTTCTTCAGTGATAACATCATCATCCTTAACCACCTCACATGTCTCTGCCTCTTTCACATACCTCACTAATTCAATCAATTTCCCCACCTTGTCTTGAAGATTTCTTATGGCGGCGTCAGTACTTCTATCGAACTCTTGCATATCCTTCTTTAATTGAATCAAATTCTCGTCCAAAAGAGTAATCTGCTCCATTTGAATGTCGGTGAGGTCTTCTTGTGGCAGGGGGGAAAACTGATCATACTGACTTTGATTCATTGGAGGTGAGTAGTAGTCCTCTTGCCATTCCGCACAATCGATCGGTGGTCAAATATGGTTGAAGCTATCAACGTGTTGAGTATGAACACTTGTAATCCTGATAAGCATTAGGGTTCGGGTAACCTCGTAATATGGTGGCTCATTACTCGAATAACCATAATTACGTCCTGGTATGCATTTGGGCAATTATAGGACCGAGAACCACCTGGTTATTCTATTTGTTGATACCGAGGCTCAGACATGAACTGTTGTTGATAAGGTTAGTAGGGGTATTGTTGTTCAGATGAGTAGTGTTGATTGAAAAATTCATCCATTTAAACTCAAACTGCAAGATCTCAGAAAACAACAATAAAACAATAAAATTTTTCTTTTCTTTTTTTTTTCGTTTTTTTTTTCCGTAAACACACGATATTTAGACCCCTCAAAAAGTTATGGTTGCCGAAGGCCCTAATCCCCAGTTTTAGCCAGACTTACAAAATATCACCCTCCGAAGAGGCTAAGTACCAAAGTCGTATTCAAACCGAGTTCAGGACAATATCACTTCAGCATCCATAGCTCTTATCGACATCTAAATAAAACAAGAAAATAAAAACCTAGGCCCAAGCCTTCGGTTCACTTACAAGATATCACAACAATATCACACATTTCCCCGGCAACGGCGCCAATTTTTGATGAGAGAAAAATACACCCACTAAAATATTGGTCCCCGGCAACGGCGCCAATTTTTTTTGATGAGCGAAAAATTCACCCACTAAAAATACATTTATAAAGACTCGCAA
This sequence comes from Gentiana macrophylla, assembly GCA_026214975.1. Lineage (NCBI taxonomy): Eukaryota > Viridiplantae > Streptophyta > Magnoliopsida > Gentianales > Gentianaceae > Gentiana > Gentiana macrophylla. The sequence goes on from CM047815.1 coordinate 46,075,204, forward strand.
CTGTGGGTAAACTAACTCTCTAACTGGCAGAGTACCAGGTCGATTGCTAGGATAGCTACAGGAGTACGAGGTCGTCCCAAGAGAAATGTGGTTGTGAGTACCAAAGCGAACGTAGAACTTAGTCTAGGCGATCAAAGTTTTAAGTGGAGTGTTTATACTAATGCGAAAAAGTAAAGATTATTCTAACGAGTTTAACTAGGTGATTAAAAAGCATAGCCGAGCCATGATCCAACAGGTTATCTCCCCACAGGAAAAACTTGATAAGGAGTGTGTTTTATCTGATTCAGTTCATATGATATTCACGGGAGTCAACTCTTTATTCTTGCGTTAAGATCTCGAACGACTCTCACTTAACCCCCATACTAGGTTTATTAACCCTCCCTTTAGAAAGCCAAATCGCCTAACATGGTTGACCGGAATAAAAAGCCGTTGAAAAACCTCACAAAAACATAATTTTAACGTATCACTTAGGTTGCCAATCTAACGATTAAGACTATGGTTTAGTGATTTTAAAACATGTTTCAGACATCTCGTAAAAATAAGAATTTCACTTAGGCATAGTCCAGATCATCACTTAGATTGTCAATCTAACAATCGTGACTATGATTAGTGATATCCATATCTCACATCTCACCGCAAAAAATACATTTATAAGCTCGATGTAACCGTGAACAAAGTTGTCAATTTTATTCAAAGTTAGGAAAATGATCAAAACGGGTTTTAAAACATGAGTTTATCATACTGAACGCTTAATTACGCACACACAACTCTCATCTCGCCTCTCCGAGGGTCAATTTTACCCGTTTTCACATAATTCGCTATGTATATATTTAGCTACCCATATAAACGGATTACACAACATGTCATGGATTAAAATGGCGGGAAATTTTACATAATAGCCTTCTGTCAATTATGGCAGAATTCTATTAAAACCAAATTAAAACCGAAATCCAATCATTTGTCAGATTCTCCTTTATACGGATACTACTACAGATACATATATATATATAACGAGAATAAAAGAAACAAAAATGAAAGAAACAACAATGAAAAAAAACGAAAAACAAGCTTACTATTATAACGGCGATATCAAAAGCTTGATATTACAACTATTTCAGCAACACCGAACTTCTGATAATTCCCCGAGCATTACAACGATACTAATATTACTAAATTTATTTCGGCATAAGGCCTTATTTACAACCTAAAAAAACTAAAGAAAATAAGAAAGATAGATATATATATATATGGTGTATATATATATATATAAATGGTACACCCAAGCTGCTGCAAATGCTCTGCTATATATAGAAGAAGTTCCAGGGGCCGGTCTAGACCGGGTAGGGGCCGGTCTAGGCCGGTCGTAATGATGACATTCATCCCCCCTAATTTATATTTTTCGGATAAAAATTATATATTTTGGAATAAAACTTCTAAAATTCATATCTTGAGTTGTAGGCCTCCAAAAATCATGATTTAAACGTCATTAGAAAGCTCTCGGAAAACTCTACAACTTTCATGAAGGACACTTCTTCAGAAAACGCCTTTTTGATGGGCCATTCCCATTACGTGTCGTTTTCGGGATTTTCGAATCGATTAGCCACTTGACCATCATTTGAGTTGTACAAGTCCGATTGACTTGATTCAAAATGCGTTGGAAAGATTATTTGAAGATCTACAACTTTCATTAAGGCCACTTCTTCAGAAAATACCGTTTTGAAGGGCCATTTGTTCGTCGAAGATATAAATCGTTAGTGGTGCACTCACTAACCACCGAAACCACTGACCACTTAAGTTAGTGGCACACTCTTTTATCCCTAAAAACACCTCTTTTAGGCCTCAAAACGTGTCGTTACTCGGGATTTTGGTCAACTTATAATTCTGCAATAAACCACCAAAATACCAAACGTAAATCCGACACGACACTCCGGTTACTAAACCGGTACAAAAACTAATAAAAATACATAAAAACACGATATTTTATAAAATAACTACTACTTATATATTTTTATGAAATCTAAGAATTAATGACTTAAATTGATATAAAAATGCTAAAAATGATATTAGAAACGGGGTAAATTGTTATCAAAATAACATTGAATTTTTCCGTCATCAGCAGTCAGTGCAACACATAAAAACGCATATGTAATGAACTACTTTCCTTGTCTAGTTTTTGTCCCACTGGGTTTTTCTAGCAAAGTTAATAGTACATGACATATACGTTATGCAACTTAGATATATCATTCAAATCAGCTCTATATTCAATGAACTTTGTCTACTATTACAATTGCAAAGAAGATCGTTCATCTCAAATTCAGTAATATTTACATAAGTGGGAGAGCACATTATCTTCAGAAGAGAAGTGAAATCGATATGCGATGAATCAAGTCAAATTGTTGATCCAACAGATTCATTTACTAAGTGAGATGTCACAAAGCATGTGCAATCGACATATTTTTACGGACGATTTATGACCGAAGGTTATACCCAGCATTAATATCAAAGAGCTCGGAGAATGTTTTCAACAGTGGGAGTAATACAAACACAAGTGACGGAGAATGTTTTCAACAGTGGGAGTAATACAAACACAAGTGAATATGTATCATTTTTGTTAACTAGAGTTTTCTCCACAAGGTCTTTTTATAATAATGTTTTAACGAGTCATATTCATTGTGTATTGTATGATAGACATTCAAGGGGGAGTGTTATGAAATAATCATTTAGTGAATGTCTATCAATGTGGTTTATTGCAAGAGTTAATAGATGATGGTTATGAAAGATGAGGAGTCCTAAGTTACAATATTAAGTGTTGCATATTAATTGATTCATCCCCATTTTGTAGTATATATACATATATCTCATTTTTTTTAATAGAGTTGGTAGAGAAGTTGAGATGAAGTAATAAGAAAGTTCATTCTTCCTTTTTCCTCTACATCTTTGTTGTTGTATATTTGGTTTGTTTTATATTATTTTATAACAATCATAATTTTTTTGTGTGGAATAGAGTCCTAGAGAAAACTTTTACGCCCCTGAGTGATAGGAAAACATTGTTGTTAAGACACATTCTTCGCATTGGCTAAGCACTAAATGATAACTTATGTGCTTATTATAATAATAACTGATAATTATGAGAAGATCCCAAGAATCTTTCTTCCATTAGGACTCTGATCCTATCATTCAAATATAACCGTATTTATCTCTTAAAATCAAGTGATTGATACGGAAATTCTCCAATCCATAGGACAAAGAAAACCGGATGAGATGTCCTCTATATAAACAATCCTAGAACTACGAATAGACTTGATTCCAATACGTACACACTTTGGATACGTAGGCAAATTGGGATAAAATATCCCAAGCTCAATCTAAATCACCAAAAATCATCCCCTTGTTCATCTTTTTGTGGCTCTTTGGTCTTGAGTTATTGTCACTAGGAAAATACGGCCCGTGTTAATTACCCGATGATTTCCAAAGATTGTCAAATGGCTCTGTATGAGGAGGGCTTCCTAATGACAACTTTGTTGAAGATCCGATGGCAAAACAGACCGTCCAAGATCCGATGGCCAAATTGATAAAAAAAAAGGTCATACCTTATATCAGCACCTTAAACCATCATTAGTATTATTATTATTATAATCAAGAAGCAGCACAAACATTCACGACCAGAATTGCCATTGATTAATTTCTTGAAGAATGATCAATTAGAGCGGAAGAATAAGCTCGTCCAGAAAAAGCTCGCCCAACATGAGCTTGCCCAGAATGAGCTCTCCTGTTCTCTAAGATCCGAGCCGAGGTCTTCAGCTCTCGAAGATGTGAGCACTTCAGCTGTAAGGTACAAGATCTCCAGCTTTCCAAGATCCGAGCCGAGCTCTTTAGATTACTAAGATCTGAGCCGAGTTCTTCAGTTCTTCAAGATGCGAGCTCTCCAGCTCTTTAAAATACAAGCCAATTTCTTCACCACTCTAAGATGCAAGCTCTCCAGCTCCAAGATGCGAGCTCTTCAGCTCTAAGATGAAAGCTTCAGCTCTTCAAGATCGGAGCCAAGCTCACCGGCTCACTAAGAACCGAACCGAGCTCTTGACTCTCCAAGATGCGAGGTCTCCATCTCAAAGATACAAGCTCTCCAGCTCTCTAAGATCTGAGCCGAGATCTTTAGATCTCTAAGATCCGAGCCGAGCTCTCCAGCTCTCCGAGATCTGAGCCAATCTCTCCAACTCTCTATGATCCGAGCCGAGCTCTTCAGCTCTCCAAGATCCGGGCTGAGCTCTCCAGCTCTCCAAGATCCAGGCCGAGCTCTCCAAGCTCTCTAAGATCTGAGCCGATCTCTTCAGCTCTCCAAGTACGAGCTCTCTTCAGTCCAATCTAGCCATGCTTTCTGAAAAGCTTAATGCGATAAGTCAGTCTAATCTGGCCATGCTCGCCGAAAAACTTAATGTGAGAAGTCGATCGATCTCGGCTGGATTGCCATAAACATAACACGAGAAGTCAGCCTAATCTGGCCCTACTTGCCGAATAAACTTAATGCGAGAAGTCATTCTAATCGGGCCCTGATCTCCGAAAAACTTAATACGAGAAGTAGTCCAATCTAGCCCGGATCGCCATAAATGTAACGCGAGATTTAAGTCTAATCTGGCCTTGCTCGTTGAATAAAGTTAAGCGAGAAGTTAGTCTAATCTGGCCCAGCCTGCTAAAAATATGCGAGAAGTCGGTATAATCTGGCTGAGCTCACTCAAAAATAAGAAGGAAGTTAGTATAATCTGGCCTAGCTCGCTCAAAAATATGCGGGAAGTCAGTATAATATGGCACAGCTCACCGAAGGCATGCAGAAAGTCGAGAGAATCGCCCACTCACTCAAAAATATCACGGAACTCAAGATAATCGACCCAACTCACTCAACAATATGCGGGAAGAGTAAAATATGGCCCACTTCGCCCGAAAATATCACGGGAAGTCGGAGAAATGTCGGCACAATGCGCCGATGACCAAGGAAGAAAGCCACTTAGAGTGGGCCTTGCTCGCCAAATCTAATATACTGAAGTAAGCCAAACTTTTGACCCAGTTTGCCAAAGATTGACATTCGAAATTTGCATAGGTTGGACTCAAGAAATTTTTGCCCGAGGACACCCCTATAAATTTTGTAAAGTGCATGGCACATATTCAAATGGCATAACCATCCTAACGGGTGACATACAAACAATATCCGTAAATTTTTACGTCTAGGACATGTTCTTGACTTCAATAAATTATTTCAATTTAGTAATATTATTTCAATATCATATTTCGTCTCTCCATTATGTATAATACATAACGGTTTTAAGCTAATAGCTCCAATTCTACAGGACAGACAAATAGAGCTCCGAAGCACATACTCGGCTATATTTGATGTCCATAGAGACAAAGAAATCGAACTTCAGAGTCAAAGCCCTTAAAGTTTGCATGATACTCGATCCACAGAGCTAAACCGAGATATGCAAGACAAACTCGAAAATAGTCAAACAAACAACTAAGTATGCCATCCTAAAACTAGATGATACTCAGATCTGAAGAACAAAATCACTACTTCATGATTTCTTCACCAACGAATTATATACATACAAATATGGGGTAAAATAAATTAACTACTACATAATTAAACTAAATAAACAATTAAAACATACTAGTCAAATAGAACAACGACCGATCTACTTCTTGGAAAAGACAGAAAATCATACCCTCAAAGATGAGTGTACATCTCCCTCGGATCTCTTCCTAGGCGGAGAATCCGTCGTTTCCGTGACTAGAAATCGTAAAATAAAGAACAAAGAAATTTTACTGCATAAACTTGTAAGTTTTTGAGGTTCAATGAACTCAAAAGTGGAAACACTCAGTTCTGAGGTGAAGCTTCTTATTTATAGCTACATAAACCGACTTAGAAACACCTAGAACTACTCATCGTCCAAGAAAACACGTTTCAGAAGATTCTGGACTCTCGGTAAGTCGGCGGCAGCTCCTAATTTATCGGGGGTATTTTTATTTTTTTCTTTCTGCCGACTTAGCTTGGAAGATTCTGGAATACCTTAGGCCCAATTCGTTCATTCAGTCCACCCCATAATTGTCCACTGCTCATCCCAATATTTTGTATCCTGAAAATAATTAAATAAAGCACGAAAAAATATCGACTAAGGGAAAATAAACGTTAAATGCAAAGTACTCGGCTCATGAACCCGACATATGATATTCAACTCAATTGGTTCATAATTACAGGTCAAAACAACTATTTCTAGCTCGTAATGGACAATATGTTGATGCCGTTGGATATAATATTTTAAGCGTCATCAACTACCTCACACTTGCCTTTGTTCGTCCTCGAGCAGAGTATCAAGGCAGAATGTACCTCCAAGAGAAATCCCCATCAACTACCACATATTTGATAAAGATTTCTAGCAGAACACACATCAAGCTACAATCCATAAGGTTCCCATTAATCATTACTTACCATGCATCAATGTGTCGTGTAATAATTCCTTCGTTATAGTGCGTTCGTGAAGAGAATCAAGTTGTATTAATTCCACAATCTTAACTTACATGCGCATACACTCGGTCGTCTTGCCTTCAGACTTGGTTACGCAACATGGTATCTTAATTGGGCCGGGTGGACTTGAGGACCGAGTCTTCCTCTTAGGTCCTCGTTTGTTTCTTTTTTATGCGAGGGTCTTGCCCTTTTTGCTACGAGTTTGCTTCCCTCACTGCCTTTATTATATCATATGTTTTTTTTTCTGTTTTTGTGGGAATACCCGTGCATTTTACGCTCCATCGGCTTTGCTTGGCAGATTTCTCACTCTTTTTTCTCTCTCTCTCACAAGTCTGTTTTGTTCCGGTTTACCTTTAGGTGTTTTTAAGTTGCTTCCCTTGTCCTACAACAATTTGTTAAAATATATACACAGACAAATACTGATTCCTGGTTAAAACACATTGTCATCTCATCTCAAATACTTCTCAGTCAGATTATATGCTCAAATAATTGAGTGCAATGGTAGAATAGCAATTAATAAGTTACTACTTCATGCAACATAAAACATGCTCATTCTTCTATACCAAATTGAATATGCTATAGCTAACTTCAAATCGTTTTTGGGCTCCTTTTCTGCTGATTCCTTACTCGGAACGTGCAATAAGAAAGCTAAAAATGGTGTTTATATTTTCAAAATTATTCCCTTTTTCAATTAACAAGATAAGACTGCCTACCCCCACTTATTATAGGCATTGTCCCCAATGACTAAGAATAAAGAAAAGAATAGGTACTTAGCTCTGGAATTGGTTGGAATAGTGAATCACGTGGCTCCCAAGTCGTCCATCTTCCATGTATTTAAACGCATTCCAAAACACTTCCAAAAAACTGTGAGTAACCTGCGAAGGGCAATAAGAAAATAAGGTGCCGGTAAGTGTGCATACCTCAGGAATGCGCAAAAATAGTTTAAGCGACTTTATTATTTATCCTAAGCAAGACGTGAAAACTTATACGAGGGTATCACATGAGAACCATGAAGGAAAAAACCACATATATATCTCTAGTTAGCGAACCGAAGATATATGTGATGAAAAAAACACCTATGATCGTCATGCTACTTTATTAACTCAAACAATTCAAAATACATAAAAACAGTAAATAAATGTTTAGAAATAGTTTTGAATTTATAGTCACCAACTCGACTCTACTAATAGGGCTCCTTTATTCGTATACGGGATCGTCCAACATAAAGACTTCCAATTCATGGTCATACTCATGCTTTAGGTAATGTTTCAGCTTATGGCCGTTTACTATGAAGATCTTCCCACGGTGTACATTTCTAACTTCACACACACCTGAATTGAAGATGTTGGACTTATTTTAAGTTTTAGTGATGAGTGCCAGACTAGATATTATAGAGCAAAGGCAAAAAGATGTCTAGATCAAATGTATAGGTTTATTAGAGTTTGATCTTTGTATAGGTTTGATCAAACAAGCCTTTCAGAAAAGGTCGGTGACTTTCATCAATGACACTGTCTAGGTCGATAAGGTACACGAGTCAGTAGACTAGTTTAGGAACCAGTTGAAGACTGAAGGCTGAGGGTTCAAACTCAGTTATTGAAGGCTAAGGGATCAAACTTAGTGTTTAAATTCAAGGATATGGAATCGAAATTTAGGGAAGTCTGTGATGACCTAAATCGATTGCATATACCTTAATGTACAAGTCTAAGTTCCATAAGTTAAATGGTGATTGGAACTTGGTTATGTTCAAAATGGTGTAATCTAACTTCATAATAAAAATTTAGATATTAGAGAAGTCACCATTTGCAGTGTTTTATAAACATAGCAACTTTGGATCAGCTGACTGATATGCATTTCAGCAGACTTACTTTCACAGGAACCTTCTGAACTTATATTTTGATTTAATCAAAGGTTATATTGGATGATTACAAGGACAAGGACAGATAACAACTCTTGATTTTGTCAAAAAATCAATGGCTAAGATTAAAGGGACGTTGGAAAGAAACAGAGGTTTATCCAATGGATACAAGTCAAAGAGTGGGCGATCAAAACTATCAAAAGCAAGCGACAATTATCGATTACTATGTACATGGACAGAAAGCAAGTCGGAATAGGGACGTATCAGAAAAGGCTATGTTTGAATTTCAAACAAAAGTCGTAAGGATTATCACCTATAAGTAGAAGACCCCTGATACAGAAACAGATGATGAAAATTGATGAACACAACGAAAAATTTTGCCTAAAGCTATTATCAAGAAATTCACCCTGTTGATATCACTGAGCTTAAAGCTACTGATCTAGTAATCTCTTCAAGTGTAACCTGCTATCAAGTTACATCAAGTACACACACTTGAAGACTTCAAGCTGCTGATCATTCCATCCTGATCAAGCTGCTGAAAGCTGAATCACTTATTTGGTTCAAACTTTCTTTTACAAGAAACCTGCTGAAGACAGTGAAGCATCTTTGTGTGTCAAGGACTGTTGTTTGTGGTGGAGCTGGTGAAGAGGCAATCCTACCCCTCAAGGACCAGTGGAAGACTTTGGAGCAACAATCCTACCTGTTCCAAGTGTTCAGTTTGTGAAGCCATAGTTATTGATGAAGGACGAGACACCTTAGTGATTTTTGTAATCTACCTCAAAGATCTCTAGTGAATTACCTCCAACATCACGTAAGAAGAGAGTGGGTGACAGGATTACACCACCTGGAACCACTATAAAAATTTTCTACTTACTTTACTGCATTTATATTCGACATTTAGTATATTTAACACATCAACCTAATGAAACTAGCAAGAATGAATCACACACTTACACTCGCTAAGTATCTAATACTTGGGGCCATATTTTAACAACAAGTAATAGGTCTTAACTTGAGTATATTATCTTTGTAACAAATTCAAGTAAAATCAACGATCGTGAGACAAGCGAGTGTCGTGAGACTCTTGAAAGCGATCGGAAAGCTCTTGAACTTGCTTGAGTTTGTTAACACTAAAAGTTTTAAGTGTTAAGTTTATTCACCCCTCTAAACTTAACCAAAGCATTTTCTAGGGACCAACAATTGGTATCGAGCGATGCTTACGCTCAAGTAATCCTACTTGTTGTGCTTGTGAAAATACTTTGAAAACTATTTCAAGTTTCTGATTTTCAAAGCTTTGCATCATGGATAACAACCAGTATGCTAGAACAATGTTGATGTGTTTTTTAGATCGTTTTGATGAGTATAAACGTCGTATGCAGGCTTTTCTAGCTGCAACACATGATGAGATGATGGATGTACTGACTGATGGACCACTGGAAATCACAAAAGCTATAACTATAGATGGTCAAACTCAGTACATTCAAAAGACAAAAAGAGAATGGAATGCTGAAGATTGAAAGAGAGAAAACCTCAACAATATTGCTATTGATATCATATACAGAACCTGCAATATGTACATGAAAGTGAAGGATTGCAAGACTGCAAAGAAACTTTGGGATAAGTTACAATTAATTTGTGAAGGCACTGATGCAATCAAGAAGAACAAAATCAGTGTTGCCAAAAATAAGTTTCAAGACTTCAAGATGAAATCAAATGAAACCATTAAGCAAATGGAATCAAGATTTAATGCAATAATGGTTGAACTTACATTCTTGAATGTAATCTACTCAAAAGAGAAGTCAATACAAAAGTCTTGGAAGCCTTACTCGCAAAAGAAGTTTGGGAAATGAAGGTTCTTGCAATTGAAGAAATGAGAAGACTTCATGAAGAGGATACCTTCAAATTATTTTCAGATCTCAAGGCTTTTGAATTGATAAGAAACCTTTACAGGCGCGAAAAAAGAAAAACCAAAGACCACCGCATTGGCTGCTACACATCAAGAAGAAACATCAGGAGCTCAAGATGATCTCCTGGATGAGATGCAAGAGAAAATTGCCTTACTAAGCAAGAAAATCAGAATGATGAAAACTGGAAAGGGTTCTCCAAGGATTTCACAAAGAAATCTAGTGAAAAGAATAATGATGAATCCAAGAAAGACAATGATTATTTGTGCTATCAATGCAAGAAACCAGGACACTTCAAACCTGGATCGTCTGAACTAAAATGAGAAGAAGGAACTGATTATCTTTGCTTCAATTGCAAGAAGCCTGGACATTTTAGACTTGATTGTCGGACTCTTTGAAGAGCAAAAGTCAACAAAGAAGATCCGCAAGAAAGCTATGGTGGTGAAGATGAATCGAGATATGAAGTTGAATCGAAAAGGAAATGAATCGATGATCTGCACTTGTTCTTGATATGGATGATTATGCTTTAATGGCCAAAATGGATGAAACAGAGGAGGTGTACATTTCTTTATCTATAAATACTCTGTTTGAAAGTGATTGTGAATCAACTTGTGGTTCGAATCCTAAAAATTCGACAATGAAGAAACTTTGGATGCCATCCTTAATCAACCGAGATAATACAATCTGGTTATGATTTTGTGAAGGCTAAAAAAGAAGCTCTTTAAGCAAGATTTGAAAGGCTAAAATCTGAATTAAGAATTCTTAAGGAAAGGAAAAGAGTTTGGACGAGAATAAAAGCTGCTTTGTATATTCATGAGTCACTTGAATCTGTTGAAAAATCTTGTTCCTCCACTGCCTTCAAATCAGGAAAGCCTTATGGTGATAGAACATGCCTTGGATTTGGAACTCAATAATCCAATAAGAGTAGATCCAGTAAGGTTACTGAACCTAGTACCAGAATTGGTCCTAAGTTTGTACCTGCACAAGATCCATCTCTAAAAAGGGTTGCTAAAGCAGTGAAGCCTTCTGAGAATACTTCAAAGAGGCAAAATCAGAAGTCAAAAAGGACACCAGTACCTAACAAAAAGAATAAATCTAAGAGTAGGACTGATGTACCTTCTAGACCTACTGATAGCAGACCTGCTAGCAAGTCTGCTGGACCACATAAAGGGAAAAATCAGAAATATTCCAAGGATAAGAATCCTAAACCTAAAAATGTCAATCATACTAAGGATACTTATCTCAAGAGGAATGGTAGATTGTACCTATTGATGATAGCTGGAATATTCACGCACTCTCTTTGCTAGAAACAATAGATATAACCATCTTTGCTAGGGTAAAACCTCAACAATGGACTCAACAAGGGACTCGTGAGAGGACTTATACAAGACCTCAAAGAGATTCCGTGCGGTCATAAATTAATCTGAGACACAAACACAAAGAGCTTCGACGGAAAGTCGTTTGATCCAATCCATTCTTGAAGTCAAATAAAGATAAAAAAGGATATGTCGGTGACTGTACGACAAAGCACTCTCCGAGGGCATGGAATGTATAATTTTTGATTAGAATCTCCACATTAATGTCTCTCATTAGATTCTCCGGTCGAATACGGAAAACTCCATTCAATTTTCAATGGAAACGGAGTTTTGACCTCTCTTGAGACCTCGATGAGACTCCATATTACAGTGGTCGTTTTCTAAAAGACAGCAAACCTATAGTTATGCTAGTGCTTCTAACAATGGAAATCTTTAAACAGTATTACATACCGAAAGGCCATAAAGCATATATGATTCCTACATAACCAGAAGTTAGACCTTATGGATGTGTAGAATACATGTATGAACAAAAGTATGACACTTTTCAGAGAAGACCTTATGGAAATTTGCCAAGGGTCATGCTTACCACTGACCCCCATGGACCCAAACAATTTTGGGTACCTAAAATACATTAACATTTTGTTTTGTAGGGTGTCTGGTACTTTGACAGTGGATGATCCAGACATATGACAAAGAATAAGCACTGTTTGTCAAATTATGTGGCAAAGGATGGTCCAAGAGTGAATTTAGGCAACAAGAACACACCAGGATACACAAGAGGATATGGAACACTTGTGAGAAATGGATTAACAATAAAAAATGTTGCATTTGTGGAAGGAGTGGACTACAACCTACTGAGCATTGGACAGTTTTGTGACATGGGTTACAAGGTCACTTTTGACAAGGGCACCTGTATTGTCATTAGTGAAAGACGTGATCAAGTTGTGTTGGTTGGAAGAAGAAAACAAAGCATGTATGTTGTGGATTGGTCTACTGCTGTTCTAGAATCATGCCTGATTGTACATACCAAGTCAGAACTTAATTGGTTATGGCATAAGAAGTTGAATCATCTAAACTTTGTTGATATAAATCAGTTGGTGAAGAAAAAATTGGTGATTGGTTTACCTGAGATCACATTCAAAAAGAATGCTATATGTGATGCATGTCAGCAAGGTAAACAAACAAAATCTAGCTTCAAGTCAAAGACTAAGCAATCAACAAAAAGAGTTTTGGAGCTGATGCACATGGATCTGTTTGGACCAGTAACACCAACAAGTGTAACAGGAAAGAAGTACACTCTGGTAGTTATGGATGATTATTCAAGATACACTTGGGTAATTTTCATGAACAAGAAAAGTGAAACACTTCAAAAGATGCTGAACTTTTGAAGAGACGCAAAATGAGAAAATTTTGACAAGATAGTAAAGATCGAGATCGGACAAGGGCAATTGAATTTCTCAATAAATTTATAAGTGAATATTGTGAGCAAAATGGTGTGCTACATCAACTAGGCTAGCTTCTTTGGTACACCTCAGGAAAATGGGGTTGCTGAAAGAAGAAACAGGACTTTGAAAGAAGCATGAAGAACTATGATTTGTGAAGCATTATTACCTGAAAGATATTGGGCTGAAGCTGTCAATACAGCATGCTATACACAAAACAGAACCTCGGTGAACAAGAAGCTGCTGAAGACACCTTATGAGATTTGGAATGGAAGAAAACCTAATATATCCTACTTCCATCTTTTTGGAAGCAAATGTTTTATATTAAATCATAAGGAGCAACTGAAGACATTCCAACCAAAATCAGATGGAGTAATTTTCTTGGGATATTCTTCTGCCAACAATGCATTCAGTGTACTGAATAAAAGAACACTGAAACATGAAGAAATGATACATGTTGTATTTGATGAACCTAAGTTCACTGGAATGGAAGATGAGGCATTAGAACTCTTGAGAATCAACAAGTCACCGATCCAGTTGTGTTGATGTTTTGGAAAGGATAAATGACTTAAAGGTTTCGACTCGCCTCTCTTTGAACCCCTGCTTTGTAACACTCATCGATGCAAAGAATCGAGGCGCTTCAAGGATCTCATGAATCTCTTGTTTGAAACAACAATGAGACCCTACTGAAGATGATGTTCCTAAGAATCAATCTAACCAAAATCCACAATGGTTAAGGGATCACCCTGCTGAGCAAGTTATTGGAAATATACAGCAAGGTGTAAGGACTAGAAGACAATTAGAAGCAATGTTTACTTGCTTTCTATCTCAAATAGAACCCAAAGTTGTTGAAGAAGCAATATCGATCCAGTTGGATAATTGCTATGCAAGAAGAATTGAATGAATTTGAAAGAAATCAAGTTTGGACACTAGTGGAAAGGCCTAATCATGCAAATATAATTGGTACAAAATGGGTATCTGAAAACAAATTGGAGAAATCTGTACCATTGTAAGGAATAAGACCGGACTAGTAGCAAAAGGCTATTCTCAAGCGTAAGGAATAGATTTTGATGAGATATATGCCCTGTTGCAAGATTGGAAGCTATAAGATTATTCTTGGCATATCTTGCTTACAAGAACATCAAGGTATACCAGGATGGATGTCAAGAGTGCATTTTTGAATGGCATTCTAGAAGAGGAGGTCTATGTTCAAAGAACCTCCTTGTTTTGAAGTTAAAGATCAAGAAGATAAAATGTCTGACTCAATAAAGAACTTTATGGTTTGAAACAAGCACCAAGAGCATGGTATGAGACCCTATCTCAATTCTTGGTGGACAATGGTTTTACAAAAGGAACCATTGACAAGACTATTTTCGAGAATCAATGAAGGAGACAACACCTACTGTGCAGTGATTTATGTAGATGACATAATCTTTGGTTCTGAAAATGAATTGCTATGTGAAAAATTTGCTAATCTCATGAAATGTAAATTCCAAATGAGTATGATGGGAGAAATGAACTACTTTCTGGGATTGCAAGTCAAACAGATGAAAGATGGAATCTTCATTCATCAAACCAAGTATATCAAAGAGCTACTGAAGAAGTTTGGTATGGAAAACAACACCAAAGTATCAACTCCTATGAGTACAAACATTAGATTGGATGAAGATAAAGAAGGCAAAAATGTTTGATCAGACCTTATACAGAAGGATGATAGGCAGTCTGCTGTACCTTACTGCCAGCAGACCTAATATATTCTTTGTTGTAAGTGTTTGTGCAAGATTTCAATCTAAACCAAAAGAAAGTCATTTAGCTGCAGTCAAAATAGTTCTCAAGTATCTAAAAGAGACCTTGGATGTAGGGATATGGCATTCAAAAGATGGAAGGTTCAAAGTTATATCCTACTCAGATTCGGACTATGCAGGATGCAAGATTGATAGAAAAAGCACCACAGGAACCTGTCAGTTGATGGGAAATAGACTGGTTTCCTGGTTTAGCAAGAAATAGAATTCTATATCAACTTCTACTGCTGAAGCTAAATTTATAGTCTCTTTGAAAGTTCTTTGCACAAACACTTTGGTTAAGGCAACAATTAAGGGATTATGGAATTGAAGAAAGATAAATTCCTATAATGTGTGACAACACAAGTGCAATCGCAATCACGAAAAATCTTGTTTTGCACTCAAGAACCAACCATATTGATGTGAGACATCATTTTCTAAGAGATCATGTTGAAAAGAATGATGTGGTGGTTCTTTACATCCCTACTAAAGATCAACTTGCTGACATTTTCATAAAACCATTGGATAGTGAAAGATTTGCTAAGTTAAGGACTAAACTTGGAATCATAAAAGTTGGTGATACATCTTTGATCGTGCGATTCTTCGAATTCACCAAGGGATTAGTCTTTGCTATGTTGGGTGAGCTCACTTAGCAGACTAGTCATTGGTATCAACAATTCCATGTACTTATTTATGTTTGGACAATTGAGAAAATGAAGTTGCCAAAGGGATTGGTCTTTGTTCTGTTGGGTGAGCTCACTTGACAGATCAGTCATTGGTATTAAACTTCATCTTCTATTATCAGTTGGACAAAACAAGAGGAATTGAAGATCAACAGAGTAACTCACAAGAGTTCTGAGGCATCTTTGTCGTGACTCTTGAGCCAAGTCTCTCGTGGCGGCGTGGCTGCTTTGAAGCATATGTTACACAGTCAAACCTTAACAAAGTCAAAAAGAAAAAGACCGGGATATTTATCTTATCTTTATAACCGCAGTTACACGATCGAACGGTTACCACTCTTTATGGATCAGTTATGGGACACATGGCAAGATCTAATTTATTCCAAATTTAATCGTGGTTAATGCTACAGTACGTGTACAGTGCGTTATCTGACAGTCTCAACTACCTCTCTCTATATATACAGATATATACAGAGAGTTCCTACTTACAACTCTAAGATTGATATTTCTCTTCAAACACTTTGTGTGAACACAGATTTGAAAACCTTCTTCATCCTTTTCATTTTTAATGGCGGGTAAAGCTGATGTTCATATTGGAACTAGTCAAAGTGTGAGAGGATATGTTACTGACTGTCACACCACTGAGTTAGCTATTAACATTGGAAGAAGAATCAGAAGGGTTGCTGGCTTAGAAAATGTCATTAATAGAAGATTGGAAAGAATTTCATACATCAATGTTTTGGAATTCTGGAAGAACATAGTCATACATGAAGGTAGAGAAGCCTTTACTACAACGGTTAATGGCAGAGAGATTGAAATCACTTGGACCTCTTTGAGAGAAGTATTTCTTTTGGACTGGAAATGGTGCTCCTACCAATCCGAAATGATGAACCTACCAAGAATGAAATTTGTTGATGCAATTAAGACTAATGAATCTATAGCATCATCTCTAAGCATTAATGTGAGGCACATTGAATTTGAATATAATCTACTAAGCAAGTTAATTTCCAAGACCATTTTGGGATTCATTGGGAGTCTAGATACCTTTGTCTTGACCCAAGATAGATCTACTGATCATCATCTGCGAAGTATGAAGTTTGATTGGGCTGGATTTTTCATACATTATATGAAGAAGGTGTTTCTTGAAGATAGAGATGGTATAAGGATGTCCAAAACCAAGCCCTTAGGTCTCTGATTGAGACCTGTTTGAATCACTTTCAGATACTGATGTTGCACCAGAAAAACTAAACGAGTCCAGGATATAATAAGGAGATCGGTTATCCTATTCTTGGATTAGATGATGATGAAGATGTAGATGATGAAGCTCACGAGAGTGACAATGATGGGGATGATGATCTTTGGTGGTGAGCGAGTTAAGCAAGTTGTCAAGTCGGATGCACCTAAGAAAGTTTCTAAAAAGAGAAAGGCTTCTGGTACTAGAAAAATCACTGAGATGCTAAAGCCTAAGAAAACCAGGAAGCAATCGATCTGAGATCTTTGAGTCTACTAAGGGTTCAGTTGAAGTTGAAGTTACTGACCCTGTTGAAGTTGTAAAGAAGAAGTCTGTTGCTGAAATTTTGAAAAAGAAACAGAAGGAAGATAAAAGAAAGAGGAAAGCCACTGAGATTGAAGCCAAAAGACCTTCAAAGAGAATGAAGGAGATTGCACACAAAAAGAAATATGGAAAAGAAAAGGAATTGAGGGTCCTATATGAACAAAGGGAAGTAGGAGAAGAGGCTGCTGAGCCTACTGAAGCTGCAAAAGTTGTTATTGAGCAACTTACTGAAGAGCCACAACAGACTACTGAATCTGCACCTGCTGTGGAAGTTGATACAATGGTTCAAGACCCTGCCATTTCTGCAATAGTTCAGGGGGAAGAGCAATCTACTGCTGACCCTGTTGATGAACATGTAAGTTAGGGGGAACCAAGTATGGAACAGATGGAGGTGTTAGGTACAAATTTACAACCAGAAGAACCTACTGACCTTGATGCATATGTTGAGGAAACTTTGAACCTACTTGTTGAGACCTTTGGAGCACAACAAGTTGAACAAGCTACTGCAGGAAAGCCTTCAATGCCATTTGAAAGAAAGGAGAAGAAAAGAAAAGAAGGATATGTTGATCCTAAACTGAAGCTGGTGGCTGATTACTTTCAATGGAAGTTTGTTTATTACATGAAACAAAAATCAGCTGCTGAGCCTATGACAGAATTTGAAGAATGGGCTATTGAAAAGTTAGAGGTGGAAAACCTACTTGATCTGGTCAATACCCTTTGCTGGAAATGAGGTTAATGGAAATCATTGACAAAGAGAAGGGAGAAGGAAGCATCTTGTTTAAGGATCCTAGGGATGCACCAGACAGTGATGATTCATAATTATCTGACTCTGATGATGATCATCTTCCACATCAAGGAGAAGCCAGTGGAATTGCATTATAAAATAAACCTAGAGCAGAACAGTCTACTGGTGCTGGCAAGTCTACTAGGGCCAACAAACTGAACAAATGGATAAGGATCTGGAAGATCTCACTATAGATGATTTGGAGACTCTAATTAACGATGGAATAAATCTTGGAGGTAATAGAATGGTTGGTACATCTGATACATTCAAGGTTGTGGAGTCTGAAGTGAATCCTGATGATCAGCAGACTGAAAATCTTGATGAGGAAAGGGTTTTTGAACATAGTGAGCCTGATATCAATTCTGAAGATTCAATTCAATACCAAGAGTGGATTGATACTCAGGGCACTATATCTAAATCTGCTGATACTTTACAGAAGATTGCTAATACTGGGGGATCTCTAGAGGAAAACTTGGCTACTTTTCCTTTTATTTTTGTGCAAGAAAGGGTCCTATTCACTGAGGAACAGACAGTGATTGGACAGAGATTGGACATGGTGATGGGTCTTGAAGAATCTCCATTACTTCTTGAGGAGGTTCAGGCTGCTGAGGAACAGACATCACCTGAACAAAGGTCGGAACTGGAGGTACAGGTTGCTGAAGATCAGAGAACACCTGGACAAAGGTTGGAACCTAAAATTGTTGAGGATGAGGCTGCTGTAGTACAGTCTACTGGAGTAAAGACTAGTAAAGGGAAGGATAGTCAGCAGACTGTTGTTATTGATGAGGATGAACAGCTGCTGGACTATGACTTCAGTGTTGAAGAGTTTCAAGTGCCTGAGGAAGAACCTATTGCTGTTGAACCACAATAGGCATTTGTACCAATTTTTGAGGAACCTGCCCAAGATCCAATTCTGGAGGAAATTTTTGTGAATGTAGTTGAGGAAGGTCCTGACCCTGCTGGAAGGGATATGAGTTGGGCCATGGTTGTCAGCAGACAGAGGGCACAATACAATGTTGAAGAGCCTGCTAGACATATGGCTGGAGGTATGGCTGGTGGAGTACCAGCACAGTTGTTGGATGAGTTGAGGGCAGCCAGAAATGACATTACACGGTTAAGAACTCAACTTGATAGTCAAGAGCAAAGATCTGAAGATTTGATGAATCTGGTGAAAAATAGAGGAGGACTCAAAAACAGATTGCTTCCAATATTACATCCACTAAATATGCTCTTCTTGACCTTACCAAAGATGTGAGAGGCATAAAGCTAGGAAATACACTCAAGGATCGAGTTCTTAAAGGAACAATTTGTCTCCATTCACCATAAACTTGACAAGCTTGCTTTGAGGCACCCAAGCTCTTGTGTGGTGAACTCTTTGAACACCTCACCTGCTACATTGGATCCTAAGATTACTAAGAGGATCAATCTTTGGAGCGAGAAAAAATGGAAGGAGGATCAACTGCTTTGTTGACACAAGGACGAAAATCATGGAGGTCAATGAACAACTTAGTGATCACACAGAGAGTGTTCATGGCCTGCTTTCCCGTTTGTTGATGATGTCAATAAGGGGAAGAGAGCCAGACAATGATAGTAGCAAAGAGAGCTGCTAAATTTTTGCTAAAAGAAATGGGAGGCTGACACCAATGCATTCGAGAGAACATGAACCTGGTAGACTTCAGCTGAATGATGACCTCTTCAAAGAAGACAAGAAGCTCTATTACAATAAGAGGAGACCTTACCATGACAAGGGCTTTCATGAAGGGCTAAATTCCTTCTTGGGATTGAAATTCTGGGAAGCCAGAGTCAAAGCTCTAAGGTCTTCACATAGAGGTGGAAGAGGTGGTAGAGGTGGAAGGAGTCTACCTACTACATCAGCAAAAGATTCATTGATGAATTCAAGCAGTTATACATGCGTTTGGGCTTCAGAGTACACCAAATTAATCTTACTCTACCTGAGGCATGGAAATGGTGGAAGGAAGTGAACCCCCATATTGATTTTTCCCTTTTTGAAAATCAATGGATGAGAGAAATGGTTAGAGATATAAGGGAATATCAAGAGCAGCAAGAGAAAGAAAGACAAGAAAGAGAAATAAGGAACTAGATCAGCATACTTACACGTGCTTTTTATTTTTGCTGAATCTAGATTGTAATAATTTTGAACAAACATGAATTTAATGAAAAATGACTTAGTTTGATTTGTTTTTGTTTTTACTCTTTTTGCTTTGCTGTAAGGAGGGTATTGGCATCATCACCAAAAAAGGGGAAATTGTTGGACTTATTTTAAGTTTTAGTGATGAGTGCCAGACTAGCAGTTTTAGAGCAAAGGCAAAAAGATGTTGTTGGTCCCTTGAAAAGGCTTTGGTTAAGTTTAGGGGGGGTGAATAAACATAACACTTAAAAATTTTGGAGTTAACAAACTCGAAGAACTTCAATGATCTGCGATACTTGATAGTCTCATTGATTGTTGAGTCTCTTTGAATTTTGCAAATGGAAATTTATAAAAAATTAAGCCTTGTTTCTTGTTGTTAAATATGATACCAAGTATTAGATACTCAGTAGTGTATGTGTGTGAATTCAGTTGCTAGATTCAGTAGATTGATGTGTTATATAAACTAAGTGCAGAATGTAAATGCAGAAAGTAAGTAGACAGATTTTATAGTGGTTCCAGGTGGTGTAATCCTGTCAGTCCACTCTTCTCCTGTGATGTTGGAGGTAATTCACTAGAGATCTTTGATGTAGCTGTTACAAAAATCCCTAAGTTGCTTGTCCTTCACCAAACACTATGGCTTCACAAACTGAAAACTAGGAACAGGTAGGATTGCTGCTCCAAAGTCATCCACTGGCCCTTGAAGGGTAGGATTGCTTCTTCACCAGCTCCACTACAAACAACAGTCTTTCAGACAGATGTGCTTCACTGTCTTCAACAGCTTTCTTGTAAAAGAAAGTTTGAATCAAGTAAATGATTCGATTCGGCGACTTGATCGAGGATGATATGATCAACACTTGCAGTCTTCAAGTGTGTAAACTTGATATAGCTTGAATACAGATTACACTTGAAGATTTTCTCTGGATCAGTAGCCTTAAGCTCAGTAGGTTCAGCAGTGTGTTTTTCTTGATTTAATTCTGATTGCTGAAGATAGATTCTTATATTTCATCAATTCATCATCTGTATCTGAATTAGGAGTCCTCTATTTATAGGTAGGAGTCCTTGTGACTTGTATTTAAAATTCAAATATAGCCGTTCCAGATTTTGTCCCATTTGACTTGCTTTCTATCACTGTTCATAGTACTCACACAGTTAGACTGCTTTCTGACAGTGTATAGTCTGTCCACCCTTTGACTTGTAACCATTGGATAAAATCCTGAATCATCCCAACGTCCTTTTAATCTCAACCATTGATTTATTTGATAAAATCAGAGGTTGTTAGCTGTCCTAATCCATGTTTTCTTCCAATGTAAACTTTGAATAATTCGATGTATGTGTATCGGCAGGTTCTTGAGATAATAAGTCTGCTGATATATTAATTAGTTAGCTGATCCATATTTTGCTAACTGTCTTTTATCTAACTTTTATTTATGAAGTTAGATTACACATTTTTGCATATAACTAAGTTCCAATCACCATTCAACTTATGGAACTTAGACCTTGTACACAAGGTATATGTAATCAGTTTAGGTCATCACAGACATCCCTAAATTCTGATTCCATATCCTTGACTTTAATTACTAAGTTTGATCTCTTAGCCTTCATTAACTGAGTTTGAGCCCTCAGCCTTCAGTCTTCAGCAGGTTCCTGATAAGTCTACTGACCTAAATACCCTACTGATCTAGACTAGTCTGCTGATGTAAGTCAGCTGACCTTTTACAGTGCTTGTTTGATCTAACTTATACAAAGATCAAACTCTAATAAACCTATACATTTGATCTAGACATCTTTTTGCCTTTGCTCTATAACAGTTAGTCTGGCACTCATCATTAAAACTTAAAAATAAGTCCAACAATTTCCCCCTTTTTGGTGATGATGCCAATACCCTCACCTAACAGCAAAGCAAAAAGATTAAAAACAAAAACAGAACAAATTCCAGTCATGTCTCATTATAATAATTTGTTCAAGAGTATTACAGTCTAGAATTAGCAAAGATAAAACAGATAAGGTATGCTGATCTACTGTCTTCTTTCTCTATCTTCTCTTGCCTTTTCCACTTGTTCTTGGTAGGCTCTTATCTCTCTGATCATATCTCTCATCCATTCATTTTCAATCAGAGAGAAATCAATGTAAGGATTCACTTCTTTCCACCAATGCCATGCTTCAGGTAGAATGAGATTAATTTGATTTACTCTGAAGCCTAAACGCATGTAAAGTTCTTTGAATTCATTAAGTGACTCCTTTGCATTTGTGGTTGGCAAACTCCTTTCACCTCTACCACCTCTTCCACCTCTTCCACCTCTCCTTGAAGCCCTCAAAGCTTTAACTCTTGCTTCCCAAAACTAGAGTCCCAGAAAGGAATTTAGTCCCTCATGAAAACCTTTGTCATGGTAAGGTTTTCTCTTGTTGTAATGAGACCATCTTGTATTCTTTGAGTAGATCATCGGTGAGTGGAAGTGCACAGGCGCGCAGCTCTCTGAGGCATTAGTATCATCTTCCTATTTTTCTTGGCAAAGACTCTGAGACCTCTTTTGCTACTCACTGTTTAGCCTCTTCCCCCTTATTGACATCATCAACAAAGCGGACGACACGAGGCCATGAACACTCTCTTGTGTGATAACCCAGATTACTCGATTGTCCCTCCATAATTTCGATTTCTGTATCAACTGCAGGTAATCCTTGCTTGCATAGTTTGCTCCAGCAGATTGATCCTCTCAAGAAGTTTAGGATCCAATCCAAAGAGTTGAGATGTTCCAAAGAAATTGAGCATGCTTAGGTGCCTCACAAGTTTATCAAGTTTTTGATGGATGGAAGTAAATTGGTCTTTCAAAAACTTGTCCTTGATGTATTTCCTTGCTTAATACCTCTCACTTCTAGAGTAAGGTCGGCAGAGCATACGATTGGAGGTAATATTGGAGGCAAGCAAGCTACGTAGTCCTCCCTTTATTTTCCACCAAATTGATTAGATCTTCAAATCTCTGCTCTTGCCTATCAAGTTGAGTTCTTAAATTTGCAATGTCATTTCTCGATATCCTCAACTCTTCCAAAACATGTCTTTGGTACCCACCACCCATTCCTCCAAAGCAGACTCCATCGAAGATGCTCTTCTATATTATATTGTTGCCTCTATCTGGCGATCACCAAGGCATAGCTCATATCCTTTCCAAAGCGGTGAGGTCCTTGGTACTCCTCCATGATAGGATCAACAAATTTGGTTCTTAAAACACTGGTACAAATGCCTGCTGTGGTTCATCATCAACATGTTCTTCTTCGGGCATTTGAAACTCTTCATCATCAGTAGTCATAATCCAAAGAAATGCTCATCCTCATCAATAGCAGCGATCTGGCGATCATCTTTCCTACAAATGGTCTTGACTCAAGCCAGCTCCACTATAGCGACCTCTTTAAAAACAACGGCGGGGGGTTTCCTCCAAACCCAAAGTTTGTTCCAACCTTTGTCCAGTGTCTTTGTTTGAGACTCAAAGCACTGTACACTCTCCTGTTCCAACCAAAGTCCAGTCTTTGTTTGAGACTCGAAGAACTGTACCTCGATTCTATCTTTGGTTACATTGCAATTTGTGAAACAACAACTTGATCATGGAATATATCCATATTTTCCTTTTGAAATTCCCCAATATCACCAATCCTTCTCGGATAATTTGCGCTTTTGGTTAAAGGTGTCCTCGGTGTCAATCCAGTCTTGATATTGAATTGACTCCTCGGAAGCGACACTTGGCTCATTATGATCGGTAACCCTCTCATCATCCAAAACTTCATTATCTTTGATCTTCACTGGACTTACCAAAGCATCAACGAGTTCATCTACTGTACCATCAATGGATTTTTGACCAGTGGCTTCATCAGTTGTTCCTTTAGCCACTCCATTGGTCTCCCCAAGGAACATGGGAGGATCATCATCAGAATCAGATGAATCACTGTCAGGTGTGTATTTTGGATCCCTGAACATAATTGCACCACTTTTCTTCCCTTCATCCAACAGATCCATTAGCCTAGATTGTAGCAAGGTTGTATCCACTAAATCCAATAGGCTGTCCACACCCAGCTGATCAAATGCCAATTCTTCAAATCCACTCATTGGATCAGTAGCTGGTTTCTGTCTCTTGTAGAATCCAAACTTCCATTGAAAATATCTTTGCACCTTTTTGAAGTTGGGATCTACCTTATCCTTTTTGGATGTCTGCTCCCTCTTGTCATATGGCATACTTGGCTTTCTGGGAGCAGGTTGAGTATCTTGCTGAACTCCAAAGGCCTCAACAAGTAAATTCAGAGTTTCTTCCACGTATACTTCTAGGTCAAGAGAGTTGCTTTCGGGTAGGATGTTAGTCCCTACTACCTCCATCTCAGACTACACTTGGTTCCCCACGACTTATATGCTCATCACAAGGTTAGCAATAGATTGCTCTTCCTCTCGAACTATTGCAGGACTTGCAGGGTCTTGTACCAACTTTTCCACTTCCACAGCATATATTGACTCAGTAGCTTGCTTTGGCTCTTCTACAAGCTGCTCAACAACAACTTGTACAGTGCAGTAGGCTCAGCAGCCTTTGCAGAGGAGGATTTAGTAGCTTCAACAAAGAGGCTCGAGATACAACGATCTGTGTGAATCTTCGAGAGGTTGCTCAACAACAACCTCTACCATCTCAGTTGGCCTGATAATTGTCAAGGGCTCAGCCTCTCCTTCTTCTTCTATTTCTTCTTCTTGTTTGTTGTTCTCTCTGACTTTCCAAAATTCTCAATTGTTTTCCTTTTCCATGCTTCTTCTCCTTGGAAATCTCTTTCATTCTTTTGGAAAGATCCTCTTCAATTTTAGTAGACTTGCTCTTTCTACTGGCTTCCTTTTGTTGCTCCTTCAAAATTTCAGCAACAGTCTTCTTAGCAACTACAGCTGGGTCAGTAATCTCAATTTCAGCTGGACCCTCAGCAGACTCAGTAGTCTATGATGTTTGCTTCCTTGTCCTCTTAGGCTTTAACACCTCTGTTATTTTTCTTGTGTCAACAGCCTTTCTTTTCTCAGTAACTTTCTTTGGTGCAGCAGGCTTGACAATTTTCTTAACCTGCTCACCACCAGCATCATCATCATCTCCATCATCATCACTGTCAGCCGCCTCATCAACTCCTTCTTCATCATCATCCAGACCAGGGATAGGAGTGGTAGCATCTGGCTTGAATCTGGATTGATTGATCTTCTTAGATGAAATATCAGGTATCTGAAAGTGATTCAACAGAGTCTGAATCAATAGACCTAGAGGTTTGACCATGGACTTCCTTATACCATTTCTATCTTCAGTGAACACCTTCTTCATGTAGTGTACAAGAAATCCAGCCCAATCAAACTTCATACTCCTGCAGATGATGACCATCAAGTCTATTTTGGGTCCAGATAGTGTATCTAGACTTCCAACAAATCCCAAAATAGTTTGGCTATTAATTTGCTCAGTAGCTTGTACTCAAATCCAATATGTTTCACATTAATGCCTAAACTTGAAGGTATAGCATCGTTGGTCTTAATTTGATCCACAAACTTCATCCTTGGTAGATTCATTGCCTCTGGATTAGTGGGAGCATCATTTCCAGGTGCAAAATGAAATAAATTTCTCAGCAGGTCTGAGGAAATTTATATCTCTCTACCATTCACAGTGGTAGTGAAGGCCTCTCTACCTTCATGTATAACAATGTTTCTCTAAAATTCCAGTACATTAATATATGAAATTCTTTGCAATCTTCTATTGATAATACCTTCTAACCCAGCAAATCGTCTGATTCTCCGTCCAATGTTAATGGCTAACTCAGTGGAGTTGCAGTCAGTAACGTATCCTCTTACACTTTGACTGGTTCCAATATGAACTTCATCCTTTGGTGCCATAATAAATGAAAAAGATGAAGAAGAGAATGCTCAAATTTGTGTTCACACAGTGTAAATGCAAGGAGAATCGATCTGAGATTTTGTATGTAGCCTCTGTGTATAGATCTGCATATATATAGACAGATATGGCTGAAACTGTCAGATCGTGTACTGTGCATTAACCACGATTAAATTTGAGTGAATGCTGTCTTGACACGTGGCCCATTACTCTCCATACCTTTTTGTAACCGTTGGATCGTGTTAACTGCGGTTATAAATAGGAAATAAATATCCCGCCATTTGCTTTTTGACTTTAGTAAGTTTGACTGAGTAACGTAATCTTCAGCAACCTTGTCATCAGCAGACTTGGCTCTGCGACTCTGCGACAATGTGTCTCGAAAGAACCTCTTGATAGAGTCACTCTGCTGATGCTTAAATCCTTTGTATTGTCCAACTGATAATACAAAATGAAGTTTAATACCAATGACTGATCTGTCAAGTGAGCTCACCCAACATGACTAAGACCAATCCCCTTGGCAACCTCATTTGCTCAATTTTCCAAACATAAGTACATGGAATTGTTGATACCAATGACTAATCTGCTAAGTGAGCTCACCCAACATAGCAAAGAATAATCCCCTTGGTAAATTCCAGTACACTGCTGATAAAAAATGTATTAGTCAACTTTTATGATTCCAAGTTCTGTCCTTAATTTAGAAAATCTTTCACTGTCCAAAGGTTTAGTGAAAATATCAACAAGTTGATCTTCAGTAGGGATATATAAAACCACCACATCTTTCTTTTCAACATGATCTCTTATAAAATGATGTCTCACATCAATATGCTTGGTTCTTGAGTGCAAAATAGGATTTTCAGTAATTGCAATTGCACTTGTGTTGTCACACATAATTGGAATTTCTCTTTCTTCAATTCCATAATCCCTTAACTATTGTCTTAACCACAGTATTTGTGCACAACAACTTCTAGCAGCAATATACTGTGCTTCAGCAGTGGAAGTTGATATAGAGTTATGTTTCTTGTTGAACTATGAAACCAATCTATTTCCCATTAACTGACAGGTTTCTGTGGTGCTTTTTCTATCAATCTTGCATCCAGCATAGTCAGAATCTGAGTAGGATATCACCTTGAAACTTCCATCTTTAGAATACCATATCCCTACTCCCAAAGTCTCTTTAAGATACTTGAGAACTCTTTTGACTACACCTAAGTGACTTTCTTTAGGTTTTGATTGAAATCTTGCACAAACACCTACAACAAAAGATATATCAGGTCTGCTGGCTGTAAGGTACAGCAGACTGCCTATCATCCTTCTGTATAAGGTCTGATCATCATCTTTTCCTTCCTTGTATTCATCCAACCTTATGTTTGTACTCATTGGAGTTGATACCTTGGTGCTGTTTTCCATACCAAACTTCTTCAGCACCTCCTTGGTATACTTGGTTTGATGAATGAAGATTCCATCTTTCAATTGTTTGACTTGTAAGCCCAAAAAGTAATTCAATTCAACCATCATACTCATTTGGAACTTACTTTTAATCAGATTTGCAAACTTTTCACAAAGTAAGTCATTTTCAGAACCAAAGATTATGTCATCAACATAAATCGACCAATGAGGTCTTTGTTTCCTTCACTGATTCTAAAAAGAGTCTTATCAATGGTACCTTTGGTAAAACCATTGTCCACCAAGAATTGAGATAAAGTCTCATACCATGCTCTTGGTGCTTGTTTCAATCCATAAAGTGCTTTGTTGAGTCTATACACTTTATCTTCTTGATCTTTAACTTCAAATCCCGGAGGTTGTTAAACATAGACCTCCTCTTCTAGAATGCCATTCAAAAATGCACTTTTGACATCCATCTGATAAACCTTGAAGTTCTTATAAGCAGCATATGCCAAGAATAATCTGATTGCTTCCAAATGGATGGAAATAAGATATATTAGGTATCCTTCCATTCCAAATCTCATAAGGTGTCTTCAGCAGCTTCTTGTTAACTGATGTTCTATTTTGTGTGTAGCATCTTTGTATTAATCTGCTTGACCCGATGCCTTTCGGTAACAATGCTTCACAAATCATAGTTCTTCCTTTCTTTAAGATTCCTGTTTTTCTCTCAAAGAACCCCATTTCTTTGAGGTGTACCAAAGAATGACAAGTTGATGTAGTACACCATTTTGTTCACAGTATTCTCTTATCACTTTGTTGAGAAACTCAGTACCCTTATCTGATCTGATTTTCACTACTGTGACACTTTTCTCATTTTGTAATCTTTTCAGAAGTTCTGGCATCTTTTGAAGTGCTTCACTTTTCTTATTTATGAATACCACCCAAGTGTATCTTGAATAATCATCCAAAGCAACTAGAGTGTACTTCTTTCCTGTTACACTTGTTGGAGTCACTGGTCCAAAAAGATCCATGTGCATCAGCTCCAACACTCTCTTAGTTGATTGCTTTGTTTTTGACTTGAAGCTTGACTTTGTCTGTTTACCTTGCTGACATGCATCACATATGGCATCCTTTTTGAATGTGATCTCAAGTAAACCAATCACTAGTTTCTTCTTTACTAATCGATTGATATCATCAAAATTCGATGATTCAACTTCTTATGCCATAACCAATTGAGTTCGACTTGGTATGCACTATCGAGCGAGTTTTCGAACTACTGATTGACCAATCCACAACATACATATTTTGTTGCCTTCTTCAGCCAACACAACTTGATCACCTCTTTCACCGATGACAAGATACATGTACCTTTGTCAAAAGTGACCTTGTATCCCATGTCACGAAATTGTCCAATCTTTGGCGAGTAGTAGTCCATCCTTCAACATATGCAACATTCCTCGATTGTTAGTCCATTCCTCACAAGTGTGCCATAGCTTTGTTGTGTAACCAGGTGTGTTCTTGTTTCCAAAGTTAACTCTTGGACCATCCTTTGCTATGTAGCTTGTCAGACAGTGTTTATTCTTTGTCATATGTCTGGAACATCCACTATCAAAGTACCAGACACCCTACAAAACAAAATCAATACATTTTAGGTACCCAAATCTGTTTGGGTCAATGATGGTCAGTGGTAAGCATGACTCCTGGCAAGTTTCCATAAGGTCTTCTTCTAAAGGTATCATACTTATGTTCATACATGTATTCCACACATCCATAAGATCTAACATTTGGTTGTGTAGGATTCACATATACTTTCTGGCTTATCGGTATATAGTGCTGTTTAGAGTGATTTCTTTTGTTAGAAGCACCAGTATAACCATTAAATTGCTGTCTGTTAGGAACAGCCCTGTAGTGTGGAGTCTACTGAGGTCTCTGATGAGGTCTTATATAAGTCCTCTACTGAGTCCTCTGCTGATTCCATTGCCTAGGTTTTACCCTAGCAGTATGGTTATATTTGATGTTTCTATCAGTGGGGGCAGGAATATTCCAATCATCTTCAGTAGGGAATAATCTACCCCCCTGAGACAAGTATCCCTAGAATGATTAACATTTTTTGGATTTAGGATTCATATCCTTGAAATATTTCTGGTTTTTACCCTTCTGTGGTCCAGCAGACTTGGTAGCAGGTCTGCTATCAGCAGGTCTAGAAGGCACATCAGTCCTATTTTTGGATTTATTCTTTTTATTAGGAGCTGTTGACTTCTTTGATTTCTGTTGCTTCTTTGAAGATTTCTCAGTAGGCTTAGCTGTCTCAGCAACCCTACTTGGAGTTGGATCTTTAGCAGGTACAAACTTAGGACCAATTCTTGCACTAGGTTCAGTAACCTTACTGGATCCACTCCAGTTGGATTGTTGAGTTTCAAATCCAAGACCTGTCCTATCACCATAGGGCTTCTCAGATTTGAATACAGCATAGGAACAAGATTTTTCAGCAGATTCAGTGGCTACTGAATGTTCAGCAGACTTATGCTGATTCTGTTCATCTTCTTTTTCTTTTCCTTTGAGAACTCTCAATTCAGATTTCAATCTTTCAACTTCTAATTGAAGGGCTTCTTTTTCTACCTTCACAATCTCATAACCAGATTGTATCATCCTCAGTTGATTAAGGATGGCATCCAAAGCTTCTTCATTATCAGAATTTTTAGGATTTGAACCACGGTGGATTCACAATCACTATCGGCCAGGAGTATTAATTGATACTGACTGTAAACCTCCTCTCAGATCATCCATGTTAGCCATCAAGGCATAATCATCCAAATCGACAACCAATGCAAGTGTCATCAAATTCATTTCCTTTATCTGATTCAACTTCATAACCAGATTCATCTTCAGCAACCATTGCTTTCATTCCATGTCTTCTTTGTTGACTCTTGCTCTTTTGTAGATCTGGACAGTCAGGTCTGAAATGTCCAGGCTTTTTGCGATTAAAGCAAAGATAATCACTGTTTTTTTTTTTTTTAACTCGGGACAATCAGTCTATAGTGTCCTGGTTTCTTGCAATTTGAAAACACAAGTAATCATTATCTTTCTTTGATTCTTCCTTTTTCTTTTCACTGAATTTTTTGTGAAATTCCTAGGTGAACTCTTTCCAGTCTTCATCAATCTAATTTTCTTGCTCAGCAATGCAATATGCTCTTGCATCTCATCCAACAAATCATCTTGGGCTGCTGAAGTTTCTTCTTGATGAGCAGCAGCCAATGCTGTAGTCTTTGGTTCTTCCTTTTCTGTCTCAGGCACCAGTTTCTTGCTAAACTCATATGCCTTAAGATCTCGAGAACAGTTTGAAGGTGTCCTCCTCATGTAGGCTTCTCATTTCCTCTTGTCTTTGTCATTCATCTCACACACTTCTTTGGCGGTGTAGAGCTTCCAAGATTTTTGAATTTATTTCTTCCTGTGAGTACTTCACACTCAGCAGGGTGAGTTCATCAATGATAGCATTGAACCTAGATTCCATTTGTTCAATGGTTTCATTTGGCTTCATTTTGAACTCTTGAAACTTCTTCTTTGCTACACTGATTTTGTTCTTTTTGATAGCATCGTTTGCCTCACAAATTAACTAAGCGCAACTTGTCCCAAAGTTCCTTGGTCGCTTCGCAATCTTTTACTTTCATATACATATTGCTATCCGTAGTTACGTAAATGATATCCATAGCAATGTTGTTGAGATTGGCTCTCTTTCTATCTTCACTATCCCTTCTCTTTTGGTTTTGGAATGTCTTTGGATCTCAATATCCACGATTCATGACTTTTGTTATCTCCAAGTGGTCCATCCACAAGACATCCATCATTGCGTCTGACTAGATAAGCCTGCATTCGACGTTTATATTCATCAAATCGATCCAAAGAACACATCAGCATTGTTCTAGCATACTGATTGTTATCCATGATGCAAGTTTTTGAAAATTAGAAACCTTAAAAAGTTTTCAAAGAATTTTCACAAGCACAACAAGTAGGATTACTTGAATGTAATACCTTTGCTCCGATACCAATTGTTGGTCCCTTGAAAAGGATTTGTTTAAGTTTAGGGGGGGTGAATAAACTTAACACTTAAAACTTTTGGAGTTAACAAACTCAAAGAACTTCAAAGATCTGCGATACTTGATAGTCTCTCGACGACACTCGATAGTTTGGTTGATCGCTGAGTCTATCAATTTGTGCAATGAAATATATTGATCGGGTCAATCAGTTATAATATACTTTACCACCATAAACCAATACTAGCAAGAGAGACTAGGCCCATAATAGTATAGCTATAGTGAATCAAGGTCGATCCCACAGGGAACCAATTGTGGATCATCTTATATACAAACAATTAATTAAACATGTCAAGGACATAGAGGTGGTCTACGACCAACATAAGACAAGAAAGGTAAAGACACGACTCGACACAACGTAATTAACCTCCCCGATTGTAGTCTTTATCGTTTGGACCTAGATAATTTATATAATAAACTGAACTTATTAATTGTCAATCCGTTTGTATCTATCTTAGATTGGCTACGGGAGTCATCCTCTTTAACTTGACTTAGCACCGGTAGGTCACTAGATCACTGTGATATTGTTACGTGACTTCTCCTTTTAAGTGCCTCCATCTCATATAACTCACATGCTTACGACACTAAGGATGCCGATATTAACCGTACACCTCGTCTAGGCAACATTCCTATGGTTAGGCGTACTTCCTAAACGATTACTCAAGCTCTCGTCCAACTAGCAATTACCAAGTTATAGTCTCATGCTAATCTACGACGTACGTATAATCAGGCGCATGCAATTCCCATATATAAACCTACCTAGATAACGCTGAACGTCCGTGAAGAGCAATTCATAAGCCTACCTAAGAGTTTTATATTGGTATTTCCTTTTTACACGTTTTAAATAAACTAAGCGAGTAACGTAGCCGTAGCCATACCTATTGAGATAATAAATTCAACTAGGTTAACCTAACCATAAAGACGTGGCATAATTAACAGATGACAGGGGCTCGGTCGACCGAGTGAATAGGCTCGGTCGACCGAATGAACTTATTCGGTCACCCGAATCGATTTCGTCCCCAGATTACATCTCTGAACATATCTCTCAGCGTTTCTCATACAAAACGGACTAAATATTAATTCATCAAGCAATTATATAAATTAACATAGATGCATGGTAATTAAACAACATAGATTCATACATAGACTCTAGGTAGAGGACGTAGGGTATGTGATCCTCATAGACAAGGCATCGCCACCTCCCTAACGTCATAGACTAGATCTACATCATCTAACTATGAACAATTAACTCAAACGATAAAACATAATTGGGGGGGATTAATTACTTAAAAGAAAGAAACAGAAAATAAAGGATTACATATTGAAGCCCCTAAATTGCTGAAAAAGCTTCAATCAAAATTATGTATTTGGTTGTGTAATGTAATGGTTCAATGATATGATATTATAAATTTCGTAGATGCTGCTTATATAGAGGCTTTTGCCGACCTAGGAAGGATCTAGAAGATATACACGTGATTTCTGCCGGATAAACTTCAAGTGACCGAGCCGACTCTCTCGGTCGACCGAATGGATAGGCTCGGTCGACCGAGCCCTTTTTTACATGTGTTAAACGCGTCTCTTTGTCTGACTTGTTCCCCACTGCATTCTTTTGAACTGATCTGATTTATCCTTTGATTAATGCTCCGATTTTCCTCTTCATTATCTTGAGATTTCTCGATTGCGCGATATTTATCTTCCCGATTTATCACGATTTACAAAATCAGCAATTATCGCACAATAAATCGGTCTTTAATAATAAAAATAGCTAAATACCAAAAATCATATTAATAATCACTTAACATTAAACAATAAATATAAACAAGTGATTTAATACGAAATATATATTATTTGGCTCGATTTAAGGATAATGTTGATGACATTTACGGGTATCATTTGACCGTCATCATATATAAAAAATTAAGCCTTGTTTCTTGTTGTTAAATATGATACCAAGTATTAGATACTCAGTAGTGTATGTGTGTGAATTCAGTTGCTAGATTTAGTAGATTGATGTGTTATATAAACTAAGTACAGAATGTAAATGCAGAAAGTAAGTAGGCAGATTTTATAGTGGTTCCAGGTGGTGTAATCCTGTCAGTCCACTCTTCTCTTGTGATGTTGGAGGTAATTCACTAGAGATCTTCGATGTAGCCGTTACAAAAATCTCTAAGTTGCTTGTCCTTCACCAAACACTATGGCTTCACAAATTGAAAACTAGGAACAGGTAGGATTGCTGCTCCAAAGTCTTCCACTGGTCCTTGAAGGGTAGGATAACCTCTTCAACAGCTCCACCACAAACAACAATCGTTCACACAGATGTGCTTCACTGTCTTCAACACATTTCTTGTAAAAGAAAGTTTGAATCAAGTAAATGATTCAGTTGCAGTAGCTTGATCAGGATGATATGATCAACAGCTTGCAGTCTTCAAGTGTGTAAACTTGATATAGCTTGAATACATATTACACTTGAAGATTTTCTCCAGATCAGTAGCCTTAAGCTCAGTAGGTTTAGCAGGGTGTTTTTCTTGATTTAATTCTGATTGCTGAAGATAGATTCTTATATTTCATCAATTCATCATCTGTATCTGAATTAGGAGTCCTCTATTTATAGGTAGGAGTCCTTGTGACTTGTATTTGAAATTCAAATATAGCCATTCCAGATTTTCTCCCATTTGACTTGCTTTCTATCACTGTTCATAGTCTTGACACGGTCAGTCAGGCATCTTTCGACGATGTATAGTAGTCATCCACCCTTTGACTTGTAACCATTGGATAAAGTCATGAATCATCCCAACGTCCTTTTAATCTCAACCATTGATTTATTTGATAAAATCAGAGGTTGTTAGTTGTCATTATCCATGTTTTCTTCCAATGTAACCTTTGAATTATTCGATGTATGTGTATCAGCTCCTGAGATAATAAGTCTGCTGATATATTAATTAGTTAGTTGATCCATATTTTGCTAACTGTCTTTTATCTAACTTTTATTTATGAAGTTAGATTACACTTTTTTGCATATAACTAAGTTCCAATCACCATTCAACTTATGGAACTTAGACCTTGTACACAAGGTATATGTCAGTTTAGGTCATCACAGACTTCCCTAAATTCTGATTCCATATCCTTGACTTTAATTACTAAGCTTGATCCCTTTAGCCTTCATTAATCGAGTTTGAGCCCTCGACCTTTCGCCTTCAAAGAGGTTCCTCGATAATTATATCGACCTAACTACCTCTATGATCTAGACTAGTCTGCAGATGTAAGTCACCTGACCTTTTACAGTGCTTGTTTGATCAAACTTATACAAAGATCAAACTCTAATAAACTTATACATTTGATCTAGACATCTTTTTGCCTTTGCTCTATAACAGTTAGTCTGGCACTCATCACTAAAACTTAAAAATAAGTCCAACAGATGTCTAGATCAAATGTATAGGTTTATTAGAGTTTGATCTTTGTATATGTTTGATCAAACAAGCACTATAAAAGGTCAGCTGAATTTCATCAGCACACCTGTCTAGGTCAGTAGGGTACCTGAGTCAGTAGACTAGTTTAGAAACCTACTGAAGACTGAAGGCTGAGGGTTCAAACTCAGTTATTGAAGGCTAAGGGATCAAACTTAGTGTTTAAAGTCAAGGATATGGAATCAGAATATAGGGAAGTCTGTGATGACCTAAACTGATTGCATATACCTTGTGTACAAGGTCTAAGTTCCATAAGTTAAATGGTGATTGGAACTTCGTTATGTTCAAAATGGTGTAATCTAACTTCATAATAAAAAATTTAGATATAAGAGAAGTCAGCTGCAGTGTTTTATAAACACAGACTGATATGCATTTCAGAAGACTTACTTTCACAGGAACCTGCTGAACATATATTTCGATTTAATCAAAGGTTACATTGGAAGATTACAAGGACAATGACAGATAACAACTCTTGATTTTATCAACAAATCAATGGCTAAGATTAAAGGGACGTTGGAAAGAAACAGAGGTTTATCCAATGGATACAAGTCAAAGGGTGGGCGATCTAAAAATCACAAAAAGCAAGCCCATCGACAAAGTCGATTACTATGTCTGAGAGACGAAAGCAAGTCAGAATAGGGACGTATCTGAAACGGCTATGTTTGAATTTCAAACAAAAGTCACAAGGATTCTCACCAATAAATAGAAGACCCCTGATATAGAAACGGATGATGAATATTGATGAACACAACGAAATATTTTGCCTAAAGCTATTATCAAGAAATTCACCCTGCTGATATCACTGAGTTTAAAGCTACTGATTTAGTAATCTCTTCAAGTGTAACCTGCTATCAAGTTACATCAAGTACACACACATGAAGACTTCAAGCTGCTGATCATTTCATCCTGATCAAGCTGCTGAAAGCTGAATCACTTATTTGATTCAAACTTTCTTTTACAAGAAACCTGTTGAAGACAGTGAAGCATATTTGTGTGTCAAGGACTGTTGTTTGTGGTGGAGTAGGTGAAGAGGCAATCCTACCCTTCAAGGACCAGTGGAAGACTTTGGAGCAGCAATCCTACCTGTTCCAAGAGTTCAGTTTGTGAAGCCATAGTTAGTGGTGAAGGACATACACCTTAGGGATTTTTGTAACTGCTACCTTAAAGATCTCTAATGAATTACCTCCAACATCACAGGAGAAGAGTGGACAGACAGGATTACACCACCTGGAACCATTATAAAAATTGCCTACTTACTTTCTGCATTTATATTCTACATTTAGTATATTTAACACATCAACCTACTGTTAAGGCCATATTTATATGATTATTAAGGGTTATATTTCATTATTATTTCCCCACATTTGCATAATTTATATGAGAATTAAGGGTTTAAGTGTAATTATTTAGTAAGGATGATTTTAATATGGTTATTTGCAAAATTGATTATTTTATGTGTTAAATTAATGGAATTATTATTATTTGAGTTTTATTACATTTTGCAATGTTTATTTATCCTTTAGGAGGCTGAATTTCGAGTGCTAAAGAGGATAAATGAAGCTCAAGTCGAATTATTCAAGATAGAGCTGGAATTGGCTTGAAGAGAATGGATAAAGATGAAGAAATCCGATCCCAAGCAATCCAGCCGAGCGTTCAGTCTCCGTCCAGGATGGACGAGCGTCCATAAATTCGAACGGGCGTTCAAAGGCATAAAATCAATACAGAGAGTTCAGCCGCGGTCGCGAAACGAAGCGTTTAATCGTCACGGGAATTCCAGACGAAGCGTCCAATTTTCCAGACGAGCGTCCGGAGCCGACTTACTTCCAGCCGACTTAAAACTCTATAAAAGCACCGCATTATGAAGCCTTAAACCCTAATATTTTACACAACTCTTTCACGCATACTTTTACATAAAAGCTGCGGCTAGAGAATCCTAATTCCATAGAGATGAATTTCTCCAATCCAACAATCTTGTCTAACATGATTGTTGGCTAAAAGCCTTGCAGTGAGTCGACGGAGAGCTCATCAACAACACAACCAACTAGAGAGTTCGATGCTTTATGATTAGTGAGTTTAATTTATAGTTTTTCATCACTTTGGATGCTGTTTTGTATTGTTCATGTTTTGTTTGAATTAACGATTCGATGAAACGATTTATTTTTATCTATGTGCTTGGATCTATGTATGAAAATATATTGGTTTAAGTTTTATTTCGTTCATGTGATGCAATTAATTGTGTTATAAGAGATTATGCATAGTTGATTGAGTAGAGTTTGGAAACAATCTCGTGATTTCGTTTTGATTGCATGTTTAGTTTGTTTGAAAAGATAAACAAAACCCTAGAATTTGGTTGTAGAAATTCAATTGAATTCGTGAAAAAATCACTACTAAAAACTATATCTTTAAATCACCATCTAGTTGGGATTGTTGGTTGATGGGTGGAATCTAGTTGCCTCATTGTGTTCTCTTTTTATTGTTTATTAATCGAATCGTTAGTTTATTCTTTAGTTAAGTTCTAGTGTTTAAACCTTAAGTTTTTTTTCCTGCTGATTTCCTGCACTTTTCTTTTCTGTTCGTAGTTGAACGTTCGTCCGCAATAGCAGACGCTCGTCCAGTAGATTTCGTTTCCAGACGTTCGTTCATTAAGTTGAATGCTCGTCCAACTTGTCTGTTTTCTGTTCGTTTTTGTTTTCAGTTTTAGGTTAGTTAATAGTTTTATCTTTTAGTTAGTTTCAACCTTAGTTTAGTTAATAATTGTGACATAATCGATATAGGTTTATACTTGAATTCGATAAACATTCCATTCCCTTAGGACGACCCGTTAACATCCTTTACTACAGATCCTTATACTTGGGGTGTTTCGGTTTATAAATTTTAATACTAGTTTTTACCGAACACCTACTGAAACTAGCAACTGAATCACACACTTACACTACTGAGTATCTAATACTTGGTGCCATATTTTAACAACAAGTAATCAGGCTTAACTTGAATATATTCCGCTGCAACAAATTCAGTAAAATCAACAGTCAGCAGAATACTGAGCAGTCAGCAAGCTACTGAATTTGCTGAGTTTTTTAACTCCAAAAGTTTTAAGTGTTAAGTTTATTCACCCCCTCTAAACTTAACCAAAGCATCTAGACTTCAGCTTCCCAGGAAAACGATGAAGACACGAATTATATACCAACACTTTACCTCCAACTTGAAATGCATTGTTGTGAAAATTTTTATCATGCAAGCACTTTGTTCTTTCCTTGTAAATCTTTGCATTCTCATACGCTTGAAGTCTAAATTCCTCGAATTTATTTAATTCTAATAATCTTTTCTCACCGGCTGAATTTTTATCTATAATGAAGAACCTCGTAGCCCACAGGGATCGGTGCTCGAGTTCTACCGGTAAATGACATGCTTTTCCAAACACTATCATAAACGGTGACATCCCAATTGTGGCCCTATAAGCGGTTCTGTACGCCCAAAGAGCGTAATCTAATTTCAAACACCAATCTTTCCTCGTGGGATTCACAGTCTTCTCTAAGATACTCTTTATCTCTCTGTCCATGACCTCCACTTGTCCACCTGTCTGGGGGTGATATGCTGCTGCAATCTTATGTCTGACCCCATAGTGAACTCCAACTTCTCTAGAATGTCATTGGCTCAGAATACTTGGAATCTCGTCATCATGGATGCATATCCTA
This sequence comes from Gentiana macrophylla, assembly GCA_026214975.1. NCBI lineage: Eukaryota > Viridiplantae > Streptophyta > Magnoliopsida > Gentianales > Gentianaceae > Gentiana > Gentiana macrophylla. The sequence goes on from CM047815.1 coordinate 46,113,693, forward strand.
AGAATGATATCATGGCACATATCTTATAGGTAAGGATCGTCCCAGTAATAATGATTTAGATCAGTAAAGAATTTCTTTTTATCAGCATTCGTGAATTCCAGTGGTAGGTACCTTCCCGCTAGATAGTTTACAATGTTAGCAAACCAAGGGTATAACTTACCCACTCTTGATGTATTTTGTCGGGTATGAGATTCGACTGCGGCTACTACTGAGACGGCAAATAGTTGTTCATTAGGAAAGCTCTCCTTGATATCAGTCGGTTGCTCATCTTCTAACAAAGTTAATCTTGACAGGTGATCAGCCACCTGGTTCTCAGATCTCTTTTTATCCTTGATCTCGACATCAAACTCTTGTAAGAGTAGTACCCACCAGACCAGATACTGGTATCTGGTCTGGTCTGGTTTTTTTTAGGTACATGTATGGGTATTATCCATCTTAACAACCTCGGCTTGGAGTCTTGCTTGGTTAGAAAGTATTTAAGAGCTGCGTGGTCAGTGAATACAATGACTTTCGATCCTATCAGATATGGTAGAAACTTGTCAAATGCAAAGATAACAGCTAAGAGTTCCTTCTCTGTAGTCGCACAATTACTCTGGCCACTATTGAGGGTACGACTGGCGTAATAGATCAGCTTAAAGATTTTATCCTCTCTTTGTCCCAGGGCTGCTCCAACTGCCGTGTCGCTTGCATCACACATAAGCTCAAAAGGTTTGTTCCAATCTGGGGCTACCAGAATTAAGGCCGTTATAAGCATTTGCTTCAATGTGTTGAATACTTTCTTGTACTCTTCTCCAAATACAAAAGGCACATCCTTGCAAGTAATTCTATCAAAGGCTCGCAATGTCTTTAAGTTTGTGGGAGGGGTAACTTCTCTATTACCTCTATCTTTTCCTTATCGACCTCCATTCCTTTCTTTGAGATCTTATGACCCAACACTATTCCTTCTATGACTATGAAATGGCATTTTTCCCAGTTAAGTACAAGCTTGGTCTCTTCACATCTCTTCACCACTCAACTCAAGTTGTCCAAGCATTTATCAAAGCTGTCTCCAAATACAGAAAAATCATCCATGAAAATCTCCAGAAAGTCCTCCACCATATCCACAAATAGTGATATCATGTACCTTTAGAATGTTGTTGGCGCATTACAAAGTCCAAAATGCATGAGATTTCCGGCAGCCTAAAACAACCCCTTTTTGGTTTTCCGGTGGCCTGAAACAGCCTGGTTTTGGTTTTCCGGTTGAGTCTTCAACAAGATCTTCATCAAGATCTAAAACTCTTCATCAAGGTCTACATCTAGATCTCAATGTTTCCAACAAGAGTTTAATCTAGATCTCCAAGTCTTTGTCAAGATCTTTTTTCTAGATCTACAAGATCCTTATCAAGAACTCCATCAAATGGTTGGATCTCCACCTATTTTTGGTTTTCCGGTGACCCAAAACCGCTCATTTTTTGTTTTCCGACCGGCATTCATCAAGATTTTCATCGGAATCTTCACCCAAGTCACAGGATCTTCATCCAGTTCATCATGATCTCTAGGTCTCCATTATGACTTTCACCGTGTTCACCACAGATTCACTAGGTACGAGACGAGCTCGCTAAAACGAGCTCACTAGATTGAGGTCTCCAGAATAAGCTCACCCTGCTCAAGACCATTCCTATGAGCTCTCAATCTCTTCAAGTACGAGCTCTCAAGTTCTTCACTACAAGATCTCAATCTCTTCAAGTATGAGCTCTCAAGCTCTTCACTACGAGCTCTCAAGCTCTCCAAGTACTAGCATTCCAGCTACGAGCTCTCCAGGTACAAGCTCTCATTGGCATTTATTTCTGTTCGACAACTCGAATGATTATGCTTCATTATTTGAAACTCTCCCTAACAAAAATGGCAGGGCGAGCCTTCTTGTTTTTGGAACTCACCAGAGATCAACATGTCATCAAAATGGTATTTTTATTCACCAACAATGAGCATGTCTGCTTTATAGCGCTACACCATAAGTCCGACCTCAGCTTGGCACCATGACCGAACTCGGCTTGGCACTATAAGCCTGACTCCAGCTCGGCATCATATTTAGAGCTCACCCCCGAGTGAATCTTCTCAAATTGTGGCCTTACGCTTTCAAGCATGACGCACTTAAACCCGTTCGCTACCTAAGAACGGCACCGGAAGACTACGCTAAATGAGACTTACACTACCTCAGCAGATCGATCTGCAACAGAAACCTCAGCTAGCTTGGCCAGATCATAGTTTAGTTAGATCTTTTTTCCCAATGCAGCCCGTTCGTTCTCCTGAGTCTGGAGCCGCTCTTTGACAACTCAGATCTCTCAACCTTTGGACTTAGTCACGTACATTGTCTAAGTGTAAACCCCAAACACATTCTTAGAAACCATCCCACTTCAAACGACATGGGAAAAAACACTTCGATTCCTGGGGAAGTTATGACAAGCGTCGTAACGGTAACTCGGCCACCTAGCAAAGAAGGCCATTGTAAAATTCTTCAAGTCAAGATGGCCGTGACCAAACTACACCTCTGAACAAATCTAACATGACCACAAGAGATCAGCTAGATCTGGGGGGGCTTATGAAGGAGGTTGAATTGAGCCCCACCCATGGAAGTTATGACAAGCGTCGTAACAGTAACTCGGCCACCTAGCAAAGAAGGCCATTGTAAAATTCTTCAAGTCAAGATGGCCGTGACCAAACTACACCTCTGAACAAATCTAACATGACCACCAGAGATCAGCTAGATCTGGGGGGGCTTATGAAGGAGGTTGAATTGAGCCCCGCCCATGTGCTTATAATAAAAATAATTGATAATTATGAGAAGATTCCAATGATCCTTCTCCCATTAGTACTCTAATCCTATCATTCAAATATAACCTTATTTATCTCCTAAAATCAAGTGATAGAAACAGAAGAATCACCAATCCTTAGGGGACAAGAAAACTGGACGAGATGCTCTCTATATAAACAATCCCAGAACTACGAATAGACTTAATTCCAATATACACTTTGGATACGTAGGAAACCTCGGAGAAAATATCCCAAGCTCAGACTAAATCACAACAAAATCATCCCACTTTTCATCTTTTCTAGGATTCTTTAGTCTTGAGTTATTGTCACTAGGAAACTATGGCTGTGTTAATTACCCGATGATTTCCAGCATCGTCAATTGTCATTGTAGTCGTCTATGAAACAATCAGTGATTTCTCTACTGGTGGAGCAAAGAGTACATGATGGACAGTAATAGTGCTATCGGAGTTGTCTCCGGACAGGCCAACTAAGCGATGGCTCTTAGAGCCTCTCAAAATTCACATTTCAAGGCCCGTTGTATATGTTAATAAGCATATTTTGTTAAAGTGTCCCACATTGGGAACTTGAGATTGTTTCACCTACCAGATTAAAAGATGGACTACCCTCAGCTCACAAACTAGGTTTTAAGGATGATGCCCCTCCTCTTATATGGGTTTGGGTCTAGTTCCACACGGTATTGGAGCCACCCTTGTGCAAGTGTTGGGCCTCTTTGTTGGCCTTAAGAGTGCCCTTTATATGCCTTGTGTGTCATGTGACCCAGGCTCTTTATAGGCCCACCCTTGAGAGGGCGTGTTAAAGTGTCCCACATTGGGAACTTGAGATTGTTTAACCCACCATATTAAGAGATGACCTACCCTTAGCTCTCAACCTTGGTTTTGAAGATGAGGCCCCTACTCTTATATGGGTTTGGGTTTGAGTTTAGGTACATTTCTTAAAATAAGCTAAGAAATAAATTCTAAGATTCAAACCATTAACTATAAGCATATTCAGCTAAAAATAAATTTACCAACTTATAATATACCCTTTTTTACATCTCTTCACATACTATACATTAAAAATAACTATTACATCATAACATTTGCGGAAAGAGTCCCAGAGAAAAAATACGCCCCTGAGTGCTAGGCAAACATTGTTGTTAAGACACATTCTTAATTTTTGGCTGCATTAATAATATGAATTGAATTCCCTTAAAAAAATTAATGTGAATTGAACTATCTTAGAACACCGTATGTTGATCTCAAATTTCACTTATCACAGAGTTGGTTTGTGAGAAAGAGACTGTCATCGAGTATTGTTGTTGGCGAAACAAAATTTCATCGGGTATAAATCTTGGCCGTATAATATAGTGGTAATTTAATCAAGGGTAATAAACAGAAAAAGTATGAACGAGGAGATGGTTTTGGGGATGATTTTGACTGAGCCTGGGGTCATTTTCCTGGTTACCTACGTATCCAAAGTGTGTATTGGAATCAAATCCGCCGTAGTTCTTATGAACGTTTATATAGGGAACACTTACGCCCTAGGCCTGCATAGGCCGTGTCTAATATGGACTCTTTTTCGTATCCTGCAAGGATAATTAAAACGTATTTATCCCCTTATTTTAGGAGATAATCTCGGTATTCAGATACCAGATTTAAATTATAAAGATCATGAGTCTTAATGGCGTAGGATTCTTTCCATAATTATAATTATAAAAATATGTAGTTATCACTATCTGCTCTAACCGACTTACGGAGAGCAACCGAGGTCAAAGTGACCTCTTGACCGACCTGCGGTGGACTGAGAAACAACCTGATCAGCTTCCCCCTTGGAGATGAAGGTCAGCCTTTAGGCTTATACTGGAGCTCATCCCCTAAGAGTTAGGATCTCGAGTTTATTTGTATTACTATTTTGGTGTTGTGTGCATGACACGTGAAATGGTTAAATCCGGCCTCGACATAAGCCTCTCTGATCTATCTGAGATCTTGGGGTCAGGTCGGATCTGTTTCAGGTAATGCTCGGATACTTCAACTAGACCTTAAGATTTTGACTAGTCTACCTTAACAGGTGGCAGAGTTTAGTTTATACATCGTTACAACGTTCCTGAGAGACGAGGCATTTCCGTCTCACTTCTTTATGAGTAGGACAGTTTTTCAAAGACATGTTGAGGGGTTTATGATAGGTACTTATACCCCTAGTCATATCCACCGCTGCACACTTTTTTTAAACAAACAATCCGGTGCCGGTGAATCAGATCTACTTCAACTCTTTCTTCAATCTTTGATTTTCAAGTAAGTTTCTTCTTCTTTCAATTATACTTTCTCCTTCACCGCTTTAACTCTAAAGCTTACTCATGACCTAATGGCCGAAACTAATTTTATCTTAAAACAAGAAGAGGTAGTTGACTGTGTAGTAAATATGAGGTAGATCTAGATAGTTACAACCCTCAAATTCCTACAGCCGCTAACCCTTACTCGTCTCATCCTCCATCCAGGTACTGCACCGTATACGAGGATCAATTTGACGTAGGTCTTTGTCTCCCATTCTGTCCAACATATATGGTCGTGCTTGACTACTATAAACTTAGCACCACCCAAATAGCTCCTAATGGGATCAGAGGTATAGTAGGCTTTGCTATAATTTTCCGATTGGCGAAGGTTAAGTTCATGGTTGAGCTTTTTCGAGCCTTTTATCAGGTTAAGACGTTCAAGGACAATCTGGATTTTTATTACTTTTCTCGCCGGACAGGGAATGGGAATGGTCTCCATTTAATGTCAGACGGGCCATCCTCATACAAGGGTTGGAATACCCACATCTTTATCATCCGTCACAAGGTGGATTCTAAGCTAAGTCATTGGAACCCCGAAGACCAACCCAAGGATGTCTACTCTAACATCTCCGATGTTCAAGCACTACAAACCATACAAAATTTGGGGGTTTACCTGAGATATTGCAGCATTCCTGTGTAGCTGATCTTGGCAGCTCGGCTTGCCGAGGCTGGTCCTAACCCGTATATCCCTCTTGATTTATCACCTAAAGAAGCTTGTAGGCCCCATATTTATCATCTGCTTATTTTCATAAAATGGTATTTTTTTAATGAACGTTTCTAATGATTCTCCCTTTTGGAATCTGCAGAAGACACTGCTTTAGACATTCTCCCTTTTTTGCAGTGGATGCCTTTGCTGATCTTTTAGCTGCCGCTGATGAAGAGGGATCAATGCAGCAGACTGACCCAAAGTATCTTTGGAGACTCAAGCCAAAAATTGTCTTTGTATCCCTCTTGTCTGAGCTGTGGGTACTTCCTAACCCCGACCTCTACCCAATCATTGGCTGAGCTTGAGGACGATGCTATGCTGGAGGACCTGATCCCGGGTGAAACTATTTTAGTATAAAAGCTGATGGGAATGCTGAGTACACTTTCCTGATCATCTGAAGATATCTGTAGTCTGCTGATAGCATGAACACCAGCAGCCTGCTGACAGAGTGACGACTCAGCAACCTGCTGATTAGTTCAAAATAGTGTAATGGAGAAAATGGCTATTCTGTTGTAACTTGTTATAAGCGTTTGTAACTTACTTCTAACTGATTCATGAGGAGTATGAAGCTATAAATACCCCATGATCAGCCATATTGTAAATCCAACTTGTAACTTTTACTTGATCAATAATAATTCTGCATGTTATTTTGTTTGACTTACTCCACTTCCGCAAATAAAGGCATTTAGCACTAGTGCTTGAAGGTAGGATTGGAGATTTTGCATACATATTCATATAGTGACTGTTCATGAAATATCTTAATGCAATGAGTAAAGGTTGGTTATAAGATTCTGAAGATCAGATATTGACGGTTGTATTGTCGCACCCTTTCTGAAGGAATGTTTAAATAACAACCCTGGACCTTGAAGTAAAGATATTCAAGAAGTTACTATCAGATTTAAACAGACCACATCCAACATTGATTGTTGGGGGTTACACTGATAAATACTATTGAATCAGATCAGAATGTCAATCCAACCAAATGCAGTGGGGGTATGGTTTATCCATTGACTTACTGTGATTATGCAGATTTTACAGTCTGCTGGGGGTGATTGATAACCAATGGTCATTTTGGGAAGGCTGTATAGAATTCTGATAATAAGAGGTCGGTTTAATGCCATAAACCTATAAATGGAGTGTTGGTACTCCAATTCTGTTCACACTTTTGTAGAACCACCTGAGTGTCTCACGCCCAATGGGAGAAATTGGATCTATGTGAAAAAGTGTCGAATGAATGAGAAATTTTATCTTTTTAAGCAAAGCCAAGTGGTATTAAGGGTAATTCCCTGAGAAGTAGATAGTTCAATAGGGGTGATGCCCTGAACTCTTTCACCATTCAGCATTGATTGACTCCATTGAAAGTAGGAAGATTACCAAAGGTGATGCCCTAAAACTTTCTTGCCATACAAAGGAGCTTGAATTCATTCAGAACAGAATGGTTTTGGCTTAAAGCCAATGACAAATTTTCTGGCTTTGCTTATATCCATCGGTGGATTAAAGCAAACCTCTAGGTCATTAAAAGCTACATGTTTGAAATATTTGGGCTTGACCAGAATATTGATGAGCCTTTTATAGACCAGAGGATCAATGTTGGTAAAGTAGTGCATATTGGTGTACGTAACGATAACACTGCAACTGTTGTAATCAACATGGGTGTGTTATCTAAAGTTCAGAAACTGACGAGCCAAAACTTCTCTAAACCAGATAAGTGGACTATATTCTTAGAAATCGATTCGGTCGAATTCATGAGAACAAGTTGTGAAAGTTTCCCATCCATCTTATTGTTTAAGATGATAATGCATTTTTGAATGCTAGATTCAATGAGAGGTTTCCTACCCAACCCCTCATAGAATAATTCTCTTCAATCTTTGGATAAAGAGAAAATAGGATAGATTCTGTAACGCCCTCAGACCCCGTTCCTAGTAGCGCTAAATTAGTCATAAGTGGTCCGGTCAACTGCTTAGACCGCCGTCCTTGCTTGGTCTAAAAGGGCTAACCCGAGTTGACAAGAGCTTTATGTCTCACACTTATACGGGGGTGAACAGGACTTTTACTTTACCGATGTGGGATTTTACATCCTCTCCTCTCCCCTTATAAGGGAATGGCGTCCTCGCCAGGATGGCCAAGATTTGTCCCAGTGGACATGTCCCAGTTCGTCCCTACCATAGGATTATAGAGGTGGCCCTCACCACCTCTTACAGTGTGGAACTTAGTTCCGTATGGTAGTCGGCTCTGATACCATTCTATAACGCCCTAAGACCCCGGGTCTGGTAGCTCTAAATAAGTCATAAATGGTCTGGCAACTGCTTAGACCGCCGTCCTCGCTTGGTCTAAAAGGGCTAACCCGAGTTGACAAGAGATTTATGTCTCACACTTATATGGGGGTGAACATGACTTTTACTATACCGATGTGGGATTTTACCGATTCTCTTTTGGATAGAGAAAGTCAGGTTATTAAAAATCAATAACAGTCGAATCAAGGATTCGGATGTTGAGTAGCAGGATAGTGCATCCTCAAGTGCAGTTGGAGAATGAGGAGTAATAATGCGTCTATATTCAGGTGCATACATGTGTATTGTTGACTACTCTGATTCTGACTTATAGTCAGATTAAGGATGATCGTTAATCGATCTTGGGCTCAGTGTTTACTCATGGTGATGGAGCTATAGTGTGGAGCAATCTAGCACTACCAATTTGACTCAGATAGTCGAATACATAGTAGCTTTCGGAGCAGCTAAAGAGGCAGTGTGGCTTGAGAAGTTCTTTGTTGGATCGGGAAGTGATTGCAGGTCTTGATGAGCCGATACCATTTTACTGTGAAAACAGTTGAGAGGTATCTCATGCAAATGATCTTCGCAATCACAAGAGGTCAAAACCATATTGAAAGTAAAAACCCCCTGGTCAGACAGATCGTGCAAATAGGTGACGTTTCGGTCCTAAAGTTTTCCTTGAGCCTACAACCTAGCTGATCAGTTTACCAAGACGCATGGCATCTAATGTCACTGATAAGCGCTTGGCAGGTATGAGATTGGGAGGTGTGTCTCATCTGCTTTACAGCAAGTGGGAGAGTGATATGGATAGAAAGAATAAGGGTGTGGTGCTTTAAAAACAATTGTTGCTTGTCTTTACGAGCTAGTGGGAGGTTGTTAGATGTAGTGCCTGATAGACAATTGTTGCTTGTCTTTATGGGCAAGTGGGAGATTGTTGGAAGTAGCGCTTGAAAGACAATATATGTAATTGTTTTTATAATTAATATATGACAGATTTATTCTCATCTTATTATTTGCTTCGTGCTTATAAATAATACACTGCTGAAAACCGTAAGTTGTATCATATGTGGCCATATAACTTAGTGTGTGTCACACGTGATGATGAAGTTTATGGTGATACACTTGAACTGTTAGTCCGTGGTGTACTTAATCAAAGTATGGGGTCTATTGATTAAACCACCATTAATGCGCCCATAACACTTTAAGGTGTGACCGTCTTATCCGGACCGTCGATATTGGTTATCTAAGTGAGGCATTTATTTATGATGTAGTAATATAGGACTGGACCGATTAATCTAAATTTCTCGTATAATTTCGTGATTGAGAAATCTTATTAAATCACAAGATGTTCATAAATGGATTTACCTTAATCCTAAAGTGATGGCATGCTCCTACTTGTTTCAGGATAGGGTTTGATGTGTTCGTTAAAGATCGCTATGAGGCGCGGTCCGAATCACTTTCACGTTGGCACTATTCTGGAATGAGTGAGAAGTGTGTGTCTCACAAATATGGAATCCATTCCTTCCTACGGGAAGTAGAAAGACAATACCCTTATTTGTTGATCCTAAGAAACTGATCGATCAGCCGAGTTCGTATTGGTTATGAACAAATTGATCACTAGTGGGTTGATGGTAAATAAGGATAAGATGTAATGAAAAACGTTTACGGAAATAATCCCGCTTCGTTACAGATAGTCTATGGAGGGTTTGTCTGTATGTAATGATTATATCAATGGACACTTATTGACTCGACGCTTGGAGAATAAGTTATATCTGTAATCGATTGAGTTCAGTTTCGGATTAATGGTGGCGTGATTCCGGAATTAATAAGTTGAGTAGAAATATTTTGTTCGATGAATATTTTATTCAATTTATTGTAGCTACTGATTATAGGTCCATGGTCCCCGGGTTGGTTCCTAACACACGAGTGTTTTCTCGTTTTGTGGAACCTCGAGAATAAACTAAATAGTTGGTCTATTTAATAAATAAAGGAATAATATTTATTTCGTGAATAATATAAAATAGAAAAGACATTTTCTATAATCCAATTGGCATCAAAAATGGCGCCACTTAGATTTGGTTTTGGGAAAAGAAATTTTCTCCTAATTAATTATAATGTGGATAATGTAATTATTTATGTGTTAAATAATTATAAATAAGAAATTAATTTTCTTATTGAATAAATAGGAAATTTGTTTTCCGATTGGATAAAAGTTTTTATTTTCCTAAAATGAAAAGATAAATTTGTGAGTAAAATATAAACTCTCAAATTATTATTTATTTTCTATTAAAAAGAGAGTTTCTCCCAACACAAAATTTAACCAAAAAAACCAACGCCATATTGGAAAAAAAAGGGATGCACCTATTTTTTGAAAAAGAATAGAAAAATTAGTTTCTAGTTCAAGCCATTGGGAGAAGAAAAACCTAGGGTTTTTCTTGGAGCATATTCAAGGAGGTTATATTACGAGGATCGACCTCCACCAGTCGTCACTTAGAGATACAATCCGGAAGACTGCGGCTTCTCCCTATTGTCGATTGCTCATCCTCTTAATTGGGTAAATTTTCATCCTTCTCGTAGTTGTGTTTATTAATTATGTGAATTAAAATCATGGCCAAATCGCATGCGAATTTAATTCATAGCTTCCGTTGTGCATGATCGAGTGTCTCGATCGGTGCTGTGAATCAGATCTGACGATCCAATTATGGATCTGATCCGGATTCGGGTTTCTGTATATCCAGCAAAAATTTCACACCCAACTGAAGCAATTGAATCAGATCGTCTGAGAAGGAATTGCACCCTTTGTGATAGCTATTGAAGGATTTGTTCTCAAGGAGCAGTGTTGAAGACTGAGTCACTAAATATTTTGTTTCCAAGGAGTGATACTCTTGAAGATTGTGAAGCTTGTGTAGCCATGGACAATCACACTATTGTATTGCTAAAAGTCAATAGTGAATTCCTACAATCATGACAGGAGAAGAGTGGACTAAGGGATCACACCACCCTGAACCATTATAAACCTTGTGTCATTTACTTACGGCATTTACTTTCAGCATTTACTTCCTGCACTTTATCTATTTTATTGGTCCTTGAGAAGGGTGAAAGTATAGTCAGAGAGGGGGGGGGGTGAATGACTATACTAGAGTTTCAAAAACTTTTCATGTTTTAAAAGCTTTTTGGCAGCGGATAAGTACCTTCTCAAAAGTTGTTTCAAAGTAGATTGATCACACACAAAATATGAATAAAAGGCAATAATGAAATGTTGTAAAGTAAAGTGCAGTAGGTAAATGAACACTAAGGTTTATAGTGGTTCAGGGTGGTGTAATCCCTTTATACACTCTTCTCCTGTGATGATTGGAGGAATTAACGATTGTCTTTCACCAATACAATAGTATGACTGTCCTTGGCTAAACAAGCTTCACAATATCAAGACTATCACTCCCTGGCTACAAAAGCTTGTGTGACTCAGTCTTCAACACTGCTCCTTGAGAAAAAATCCTTCAGCAGGTATCACAAAGGGTGCAATTCCTTCTCAGACAATCTGATTCAACTGCTTCAGTTTGGTGTGAATTGGATTCACTAAGGGATGATCAGACTCAGTACTTGATGTGGATTTGATGCCCTGTTCTCTAAGTTTGATCTGCTAGATTTCCTTTTCAGTTCAAAAAGAAGGCTTGTGAAATTGACAAAGTTTCTGCTCTTAGAATATGTTAAGTGTTCTTCTTGTATTCTGTCAATGCCTTCTATTTATTGCATTGATCTCCTTGATTTGAAAATTCATCGTTTGGATATTTAATACGGAGAATATTCCTTGATTTAATCCTTGATTTTATTCTCCTTTATTTTTGTGATCCGGATTTTCTTCAAACATTCTTCATAAAATCCGTCCTTGATTGATTTTTCATTAATTACTTGATCTCCTCAACGTCCATTTTCAAAATAAAATGTAGATAGCATACTTCACTTGCCTGCCTCTATACTTGGATGTTGCTTTACCGGTTCAGTGAATTTTCTTATAGGCTGTTACTTTGCTGTTGAGATTCTCTTCAACGTTATTCTTGATAGTCAGCAGGTAGAACCTTCACTTAGCTGATTTGTTGTTTTTCATTCTACATCAAATTTCAATGTCTATGTATGCTTGTACTTCACTGATCCTTGATCAGTGTACACCATATTGAACATGAATAGATTTCATCACTTGTAATATATCTTAGACTTACCCAAGGTTATCACAGACTTTCTTCGTTGTAAGTCAGTCCATAAGTCATCACTTCACTCTACAGGTACTTGGCTACCTTCATTCAGCTGATCTTCAGTCTTTCATTGAGACATCCAACCAATCTACTACAATGCTTGTCTGACTGAACTTATACAACATGTCAGACTTTAAGTAAAGTCTTATACAGATATTTCTAACTTATTTTAGGCTTGCTATAACAGCTAGTGTGGCCATCATCAAAATAAATAAAATGTTCCTAACAATCTCCCCATTTTTGATGATTTCAAAACCCTCATAAGCCTGAATATAAGTAAACATTTTCACATGATTGAAAGAATAAAACTCAAAAAATTTATTCATCCATGAAGGGCATAAAAGGTTTCAAAAGAAACATATTACAACTACAAGTTTCTTAGATTTTCCTTGTACCTCTTGAACTTTATAGTTTGAATCCCTTCCATGTCCTTCCAGTTAATTTCAGGAAACTTCCATTTCCAGTATTCCAAGGCAATGTTGTAAGAAATGCCTAGGAATACTTTATTATTAACAAGCCTGTTGAAATCAGGCATAGTTTCATGAGCCTGTGGCTCTCCAAAGTGTTTCTCCAACATGTCCTTTGCTTCAGCAATGTGAGGAAAAGAAAACTTCAGATCCTTGTACATTACCCATTGTTGTGATGGGTCTAATATGCCAATAAGTCTAAAAAATTTCACCATGTTGTTGAAATCCTCTTGTCTTTCACTAGACAACTCATCTAGCCCATTTGCAGTGAGAGACACAGATTGGTTTGCCCAACTATTTGAGCCAGATGCTCCTTCCCTAGTTCCTTGCTTGAGAGATGCATACTGTCCATTTATATCATTGTACATCTTTTCCATGTCTACTCTTAGATCTTCATCTTGATATCCAAGCCAGTTTGCTCAAGCTTCATCTTGTGACTGGTTGGGATAAATACTATCTTGGACTTTAAAAAACTCCTTCACATTTTCCAGCATTGCTGCATCATTTTATTCCCTATTTCTATAGGTTGTGAAATGTTGTTTATGACCAGAAAGTCTTCCAACGTTGTGTCTTTGTCCACTACCACCGCCTTTGTTGGTGCTAGAACGATGTTGACTTTCTGAGCTTCTTTGTTTGCCGGACCCAGGCCTTTGCTGATTTCCCGATCTACCTCTGTCATCATCTCTTCTTCGAATTGGAAATGGTAGTCCAAGTCAAGGCTCATTTTTTATTCTTTCTCTTACTGCCATGATTTTCTTTTTATGTTCTTCAGTTGCAGCTCTGACTCTCAATTCCCTATCTCTTGCTCTTACCTGTTCATCAGTGAAGTTTGGGGGTCTGATTGTTGATCCTTCGGGCTTATCACTTTAATCCCCTTTCTTGGCAGCATCATCCTGTTGTTGTAACAAAAATATTGTGTGCATCTATATACTCAGCAACTGTGTGGAATCTGCATTTAGTTTATTGAATTTCATCCTTAAAAGCTGTAGACATTGTTCTGAGACACAGTGCTCTTTGTTCTAGTTCATCCAGCAAGGAGTCCACTGCCCTTTGAAAAATCTGATTTGATATGGCAGCATCATATTCTGGTTGGACTTGTTCTCGTAGCGGTGGTGAAGAAGTCCCTGGTTGAGTGAGTGTGGGAGGGACTAGTTTAGGTTCCTTGTCATGCACATCCGGTTGAGTGACATCAGCATCACCTAATCCTTCTTCAAGTACTTGAGTGGTTGTGATTTCAGGTTCACCAATGTCTCTCATTCCCCTTGCTCTATGCTGGGAATGGACTTTGCTGGTGTTGCAGCAGCTGATCCAGGGTCCAACACTGCTCTTGGATCAGCGGATGTGTCAACAGATAGTTGTTGTCCAATTTGAGTTTGCTTAGGAGTGCACTCTGCTGCCTCAGTCTGCTGGTCATTTTTCCTAGATGGTGGTGGTTTCTTAGCTGCTCCCTTTTTCTGTAAGAAGGCATGCAGAGTGAGGTCATAAACAACTGCATCTACTGCTTCTTCATCATCACCATCATGCTGAGCATGATCACTTTCACCTTGTGCTCCTCCATCATCATCATTGTCTCCATCACTCTGAGCATCATCATCGTCATCATATTGATCAGTATTGCCACCTTCATCATCAGATGATTTCTGTAATGTAGCTTTGGCCTTTTCAATCATTTCCCAAAGTAGTGTCTCATCAAGCACACCTACAAAGGTTGTGACACCATGAAATCCAAAGAACCAAGCTTCTTCATCAAACATTCTTGCAGAGCTTTCAAGTTGAATCCTAGAGTCTCCCATCTTCCAGTTGAGATATTCTACAACTCTGTCATCAATATCCATTTCAGGATTTTCTATTTGTTCTTCTTCTTTCTCTTCCCCATCATCATTTCTTTCAGCCTCATATTCCTTTTGTTGTTCTTCTTCCTCATCTCTCAGTGTGCCAAAGGATTCTTTGTCCAGATTTCTTTGGACCTTTTGTTTCTTTCTTTGACCGGAGGTCCTTCTATTGGATTGCTTTCTCTTTCCTCCACCTGCTGCTTTGGGATGTTTGACATAAGTATACAAAACTTTAGCATCATACAATCGATGGAGTGACACTAAAGGGACATTCAGACACTTCTGATAGTGGAGAGGAATCCCATAGGATTTTTTTACCCAAAAATCCCCTTTTTCTTCTTCCTTTAGATATTCCTTGTTCCTCTGCAGTGGTCTCTCCTTTGATTTGTTCTTTTAGCCACCTAAAAAAGTAGGTGGCCCAGTCAAATTCCAGAACATTGTAGATAATGCCCATAAGTCGCATTCAGGTCTTGGTCATGACATTCATGGCACCTAATTTGCCTTCGATGTTTTTTTCAATCATTAACCTAAACTCATTGAAAGGCTTTTTGAGAGCAGATCTCAGACAGTTGAACTTTTTGTTTTCCACAGTGGCATCCTTACCAATTTATAGCCAAAATGCATCCAAGTCTTATGGAACGAGTCCTACCTTAGCGTACCCTTGATTTGAGAGTTGAAGATGCTGGTGAATTACCTTCACCATAATCACCACTTCTGTGCCATTGACAGTGGCAACTATCTTGTCTTCATTTGCTTCATCATCTTCAGTAAGAAGTCTAGAGACATATGTGGCAGTTTTCTAGAAAGAGATGAGACTTTCATAGCAAATTCCAGTGATAGGAGGGTTGAGGAAGGTCATCACCCTAAATCTTTGCAACCATCCACCAATTTTATAGCTTGTACATCATTGTTGCACATTTTTATAGTGTATTTCTTGGAAGAACGACCTAGTGGCAATCGGTTTTTCATATTGTTTGCCAGATTTTTTGATTGAGGAGGATGAGGCCATTTATAAGATTTTTGAAAGACAAAGCTTTGAAATTTCTGGAGAAAATATGGTTTAAGAAATTCAAAGAGGGCTTAATGTTCATGAAAAATCTGAATTGTTGTTTATATATGGAGATTTGAGTGCGTGAATGTGGTTGAATATGGAAGGATTTAGTGGAGTAATGGCGTGATTTTGTGTATACAAATCATGGTAAACAAGGGTAACAGGAGAGAGGATTGAGGCAGGTGATGATAAAGCCTGGGAATCAAGGCGTTGCCGTCATTCCTTCTAGTCAAAAAAAAATAACCTCCACGATTTAAAACAAATATCCATGTGTGTGATCCTCCATAATAAATATGTAAATCCTCAGATTTTCCACATGTGTAAACCTATTATTTAGTTCACACATGAAAGTTACTTCACCGGTGGAGTGGTGAGATTAGTGAGCTAATTGCTTTGTTGAACTGTCTCTGAGCTGCTTCATCAAAACTGTTCCTACCAATCGGTGAAGTGGACTTTGCTGGTATCAGTGCCTTACCTGCCAAGTGAGCGTACCCAAAATGGCAAAGGTTCAGTCAGCTGGTGAAGTCACTCCGCTGATTACTCCGGTTAGTTGCTCCATGTGACTTAATCAATTTCAATCATTCCCAACTCAATTCTTAATTTACAAAATCTTTCATGACTGAGTGGTTTTGTGAATATATCGGCCAATTGATCTTCTAGAGATTTGTACCTCAAGATTACATCTCCTTTCTCCCCATGATCTCTGATAAAATGATGTCTCCCATCAATATGCTTTGCTCTTGAGTGAAGCACTAGATTATCTGTAATTGATATTGTACTTGTATTATCACACATGATTGGAATTGTCGTCTTTTCTATTCCATAGTCTCTTAGAGGATGTTTGATCCATTATACTTAAGCACAACAGCTACATGTTGCTATATATTCTGCTTCAGCTGTTGAAGTAGGTATAGAATTATTCTTTTTGCTAAACCATGATACTAGCCTACTGCCTAGCATTTGGCACGTTCTTGAAGTGCTTTTTTTTTGTCAATTTTACATCCAGCATAGTCTGAATCTGAATAAGATATCAATTTGAATCCACCATCTTTTGGATACCAAATTCTAACATTGATTGTGTGCTTCAAATATTTGATGATTCTCTTGGCTGTTAACAAATAAGATTCCTTAGGTTGAGCTTGAAATCGTGCACATACTCCTACTAAAAATGTTGTATCAGGTCTGCTTGTAGTTAGGTAGAGTAGGGATCCAATGATTCATCTGTATAGCTTTTGATTAACATCCTTCCCATTTTCATCCTTTCCAAGTATAAATATTGCACACATAAGTGTTTCATAAGTTCCACTTGTGTCCATTCCATACTTGTTGATTATGTCTTTTTTATACTTTGCTTTATTGATGAAGATCCTATCTTTTGTCTATTTCACTTGTAATCTAAGGAAGTAGTTGAGTTCTCCCATCATACTTATTTGGAATTTGCTTTTCATCAGATTTGCAAATTTTTCACATAGCTTTTCATTTTCTGATCCAAAAATGATATCATCCACATGTTAGGTGTGATGCCCGAAAGACAATTTTTGTAATTGTTTTATTTAATAAATGAAATGATATTATTATTCATATTTATTATTCTCATAATCACCGATATGACAATAGTATTTACACTACAGAAAACCCTGAGTATATCGTTTATGTAATCACTTAACTCAGTGTATGAGATATACACGGGAGGATTGAGTTAGTGAAGATGTACTTAAAATACAATTAGTCCGTAGTAAAGTTAATCGAGAGTATCGGGTCTCCCTTTAACGTTACTATTAATGCGCCCATAACACGATAAGTGTGATCGCCTTATCCGGACTTTCGGTTAAGGGAACCTAATGAGGCATTTATATATGATAGATATATCATATAGTATTTGGACCGATTTGATCTCGAGTTCTCAATATAATTCCGTAATTGAGAAGTCTTATCGAATCATTAGATGATCATATTATGGATATATCTTAATCTGAGGTGATCACGATCAACCGCTTGAATCGGTATGAGGTTTGACTTGACGGTTAAGGATTACACCGAGTCTGTGATCCGAATTACCCCATCTTGGCATTGTATTTGGATTGAGTGAGTAGTCCGTGTTATCACGAGATACGAATCCATTCCTTCCATTTATGGAAGTAGATGAGACGATTCCTTACTTATGAGTTAATCCTGACATTGATCGATCCATGGGATTCATATTACACCGATTAGCTACCAAAGTGAGTTATTTGAATTATTGATCACTGGGGGTTAATGGTAAGTAAGGACAAGATGTTACGAAAAAGGTTAACGGTAACTTCCCGATTTAGAATGAACAGTCTATGGAGGATTAATCCATATGAAATGATTATATCAGTGGACGCTTATTACTTTCTCGTGAGGAGATAAATATAATCTTATAATCGGAGGAGTGCAGTCACGGGATTATGGTGGCATATTCCTGTGATTGATTTATCGAATATATGATTGTTCTGTTCGTCAGATAATTATTTATTTGATTTATCGGAGCCGCTGATTATTTGTCCATGGTCCCCGACGTGCCTCCTAATATAGCATAGATATTCTCGGACGTCGAATCCTAATAATATTAATTTAGTTCATGTTGGACTTTATTAAAACGATATGTGAATTAATTGTTTAATGGACTATTAAATTAGTTGGGCTAAATAATTAAATATGTGGAAAAGACATTTTCCATAATCTTGCTTCAATTATTGTGTAATGGCAAAATTAATATTGACTAGGTCAATATATTTTGTGGCGCCACACACATCCTATTTTAACAAGGAATTAGTTTTCTTGTGTGTTAAAAAAGACATGTGATAAAATATTTATTGGATAAATATTTATGGTAAATAATAAAGATAAAAATATTCTTGATTTGTTCTAGAATATTTTGAGATTATCTTTTATTTACTAGGATTATTATAATTGATTTTGTATTAATTGTAAAATCCTTGGAGGCTAAGTTTTACTCTCCTATATAAAGAGAGCTTCTCCTGCCTTTTAGAATACACTTGAGAATTTCGAATTCCCTTAGTAATTGAGAGGAAGAAATTTTCGGCCATAGTCTAGGGAAAATCTTGGTGATTTTTCCGGAGTAGCATATCTCGGAGGGTTCGAGTCGAGAATTCCTTCCACCGGAATGCTTGGATCACACGTCACGGAAGATCGTGGTGCTCATCACATCTACTTCCATTCATCCTCCTTGTTGTTCTCCAACTTGGATTTTGAGATCCAAGAGGTATGTTCTACAACCCTCAGTAGATATAGATCTAGTTGTTTTATTACGTATATATTATAGATCTAGATCCTTAAATCGCTTCCGTTATGATGATATTTTCCTAACAATGGTATCGATCGCCAAGGGATCTATATTTATTCGTATAAAATATTAGATCTAAGGAGTGGAATATGACGTGTGTAGATTGCATTATTTTCGTTTTTAATTTTATTATTTTCAAAATTTTATGATGAATGCTTACGATTGTTGTGGTTGAAGAGATGGATTGGGGTTGGTATTGTTTACCCGTTAGATCTATTGTAAACTCGTATAAACGATGAAAATTCGTTCATATGAGTATAGGAAATTATGTAATTTATCTTTATTGCAAGTTTAATTTCCAGCAAATAGATCTGGTTTGTAGCTGTTTAGTATTTTTGCTTTTCCCGTTGATCGAACCGTTGAAACGAAGATCCCTCCGGTCAGAATCAAGATTAGAAGAAGATGATCAACTCCACAAATTTTGGCGTCGATCAGGGTCCGTTTCGATATCCGTTTGATGCTGCGAAGAGGCTGCTGTAACAGAAAAACGCAGGATTCACAGATACACTACCTGTGACTTCCTCGATTTTCTGGGAGAGTTTGGACCGTTGAAACGAAAATCCGACCGTTCAGGTTGATCAACTTGGAGTTTTGGAGGTACCATAAAAATTTCAGGTCGATCGGGATTCATCTCGATTCCCGATCTTCCTCAGGAAGTCCTTGATGCGGTGCAGTCAAAGTTAGATTCAGCAGCAAGTTGGGCGGTTAACTGGAGAAAATTGACAAGTCAAAGCTCCGATCCAACCGTCCATATTGGAGTTCGAGAAGTGAAGAAAATATCTGGAAAGTTTCGTCCCGATCCGAGTTCGTTTGGTTTCCGATCATCGAAGAGTTCGAACAGCTGCAGATTTTGTTAGAAAGTAGTAAACCCTAGTTAGGGTTTTGGTTTTTATTTTCTATTAGATTAGATACGAAGTACCAAACGATCCATCTCGGTGTTTAAATTTTCCGCAATTTTATTTTTTATGTGTTTGATCATAAAATAGACATAAAATCGGAATTGCCATGACATGCATCATATCATAAATCCACTCCATGCATACATGTAGAATTTTAATTTTGGTAATTAAAATAGGCATGTATACAAACTCGCGTAATTAGTTGAAATTTAATTAATACGTGGTAATTAATTAATTTAGTAACTAATTAAAGATCCGAGGACGGGTTATGAAATCGTTAGCCTTTCGGTGTGTGTTCTCGGTGAACCGCCTTAAAGTCGAAACGAGATCACGCTTTCAATTCGTAGTGTCTACGAGATTGAATGATGGTAAAAGAACAATAAATCTTGGATAAAACGGTTCGCCTTTAGGTTGGGTGGTCAATCGAGCTTCGCTCAAACGACTTAACCATCCTAGTGTGATGTATGCACGGGGTCGGCAAGACTAAGCCACACCGGAGAACGGAGGGTGATTCCTCCCATCTCAAACGCGCTCTCTTGACCCGATTTCGTCCGATCATCACATATGTTCCAACGAATAGGACGGGTAGGCTTGCCTACGCCACCGACACCATTCGAATCCTTGATTTTATGTACTTTTATGTTAACATCAAAAGACGTGGTTAGTTAACCCACCACCACTTCCAAAATATTGAGTGGGAGCGGGAAGGCGACAACCAACCCCACGGTCTCTACTATAGATGCAAGTAAGTGAGAGAAGGGTGACGCCTCGCGGCGCTTTGATTTCGTCCCCTACGGATGGTGTTCACCCCTATCAACATTCATGGCTTGGTCTCCGAAAGGATAGGATTTACGGGTACTCGCCGGGTCACCGACCTATCCTACGACGGCACACTCAGGCGTACCTAAGAGATCCGATATAGTAGGTCACACTCATCATGGGTATTTTTGGTAATACCTAGGCTAAAAAAGGAAGGTAGTCAATGAATAAAGGGATGTTCGATTCTCGTGGGATGTCTGATTCTCACAAGTTATTCATTGATTTAACCGTTGATCTCTTTGACCTACCCTACGGCGGCACTGAGATGCAAGGTTAAAACCTTGGAATGGTAGAGTAGACTTACTTTTAGTTTACAATTCCTAAAATAAAATAATATAGTAGTGTTAAACTTGAATTAATATATGTCATTTTATTTACAGCATTATATCCCTTACTAAATTGCTTAAAAATTTATAATTGACTAGTATTGACTTCGTTAAAAAGTGGAAAGTAACTAGGACGTTGAACTAGTTAATTGATAATGCAATTATTTTTCAAAGAGATATTTTCTCTTAAGCCTTTTAAAACCAAAGTGACATATGGGTATGTCACTAGTGTCATTCGTGTTAAACGGAGACAAACTTAGTTTGATCAAAGGTGATTTCGGACTTTGAAATTCTTCTAGTGAATTTTAAGTGTGTAGTGATTACACGAGTAAATTTTCTAATTGAAAAATCGGAAAATCATGAAGTGTTACTAGTTGGACGATATTTGGAATTGATGAACTAGTGGGGAGCTTTATGATTTATTGTTTTTCTAGAACATTAGAAAAGTGTAATTGACTACACACGTAACCGTTCTAATTGAAAAACCGGAAAGTCATGAAATGTCGCTAGTTGGACGATATTTGGAATCGATGAACTAGTGGGAGTTCTATGATTTGTTGTTTTTCTCGAAACATTAGAATCTGTAAGTGTTTACACGAGAGATTTTCAAATTGAAAAATTGGAAAATCATAAAATGAAAGCATTCTTTGGTTAGGCGGTATTTGGAACCGATAAACTAGTGGGAGCTTTAATGTTATGATTTGTTGTTTTTCCGGTTTGATAGAAAATCCGAGAAGTCCTAACAAGTAACAATCGAAATAGACATCCCACGGTTCAAGAGTAGTGTCTACTCAAACGAACCGGTTCAAGACTGTTTCATTCACGGAAAGTCAAGAATGGGAGAATATGTTGATTTCTAAAATCGAAGATTTTAAGGCTAAAACGAAAATTAACAAACTGAAAGTCATAGGATAAGGATAGTGATTTCGGATCACCAACCTATGAATCCTTGGTGATTTTCTCTTAGGCTATGTTCTTTGGAAGAACGAGATAGTTGTGCATTAACGATTAATAGACAACGGGCAGTAATTTTAGCAAAATAGTGGGAGTGATATGAGGAAATGAATCTCAGATTCAACCCTTGGATATCGCAGAAGATTTATTTTTCTGTTTAAGATTCGTTGGAACGAATGGATTTACCTTTTATTCGATAATTTGTTTGTCTTATAGAAAGTGAATATACCATTTGTAGTACGAATCCAAGACTCGGACTTTTGTTTGATAAAGTCAAAACCACTTACAACTGCTGAAATATGTATATAACACATCTTAAGAACTATTAAAAGCAATTGGTTTCTATATTTAGATAAACGCTTCTTCATATTCCATAGTTAGTGCATAGTCCCTAAAAGACAAGACCTGAAGACTGGCTCAGGGTGATTCCTTTCTCCCAGTCTGGTTGTATTGTCTCAAAGGTTCAATGACTAAGTTTCCTTTCAATTTGGAAAGGATAATGGTTATAAAGAAGTAACATTGCTTGTTCATGACGACCTTCGGGGTCTGATGAAAGAAACAAGCTAGTAGGAGCTTCTGAGTAGTGACTTCTTGTCTGATAACTATTCAAAAACTCCGGCAAGTTTATCCAAAATATTTTGAGGTTTTCTCTGTTTTCAACAGAGATGGAGTATTCTATACTCAGAAATGGGCCATCACATAGTCCTAGAGACTGATGTTCGGCCTACCTCATAGTGAAATGCTTTCACTAAGGAAGAAACCATTGAATTGCCTTACATAGTTGTAGATGTGCTACAATACACTGCTTAACTCAATAAAGATATTAGAAGCGAAATATCGGTTTACATTGAAATGTAAGACCAAGCGCCTACCTAGAATATGCCTTGGAATTTTCGGATAAGGTGTGGATTCGGTTCACCCCACTTCCGTAAATATAAGCATTTAGCACACGGTGCTTGAAGGTAAGACTGGGAATTTCGTGCATACGTTCGGTCAATGACCATTCGTGCTATATCTTTTAAACTATTGAGTATAAAGGTTAGATATAGGATTCTTGAAATCGGGAAGGGACAATTATATTTGTTGCATCCTTTCGATAGAATCCATGTTCGAAAAACCTTGAACCTTGAAATGCGCTTTACTCAAGGTAGTTACTAATCGGTTAAAATCGGACCACATCCAACATCGGTTGTTGGTGATGACACTAAATACTCATCGAACTAGATCGAATTTCGATCCACCAAGAAAATAGTGGGAGTATGGTTTATCCATTACCCATTACGGTTTCTGCGGACTTTGTAGTCCGAGGATCGATTGATGACCTATGGCTCTTTTGTGAGCAGTGATAGATTCTCGATAATAGAGGTTGGTTTACAAGCCATAACCCCATGAATGGAGTTTGGTACTCCAGAGTCGTTCATACTCTTGTAGAACCACCGAGTGTCTCGTCCAGCCCAGATGGGAGTAATTGGATCTACACGAAAAGAGTAGAATGAATTCGGTAATTCATGATTTCGTTCAAAAGCGAGAAAATAGGGGGTGATTCCTGAGATTTTCTTGCCAAACAAACGGAATCTGGATTCATTCGAACAAGTATGGTATTGCCTTATGAACTCATGACAGATGACTCGTCAAGGCTTATGTCCTTTGTGGATAAAAAGCAAACCTCTTGGTCATTGGAAGTCATATATTTCTATAATATATGGATTTGACCGAATATTGATAAGTCTTGTGTAGATCGGATATCAATTTTAGTACAAGAGTGAATATATACATATATATTAGTGTTTGTGAAGGATAGCGCCGCACTAGTTGGACTCAACATGGGTGTGTTATCTCAAGTCGAGAATCGACAATGCCACAATTCTCTTCTCGCAATGTAGATTTGGACAACATTCTCAAGAGTTTGACTCGGTCGAATTCATTAGAATCATCATTGGTTTCCCATCCATCTTATTGGTTAAGATGATGCATCTGTGTATGCAATATTCAACGAGGAAGTTCTACCATATGCCTCAGGAATGACTCTCTAAATCTTCGGATAAAGAGAAATGGGATGGATTCTCTTTGTGACAAGAGATGGTCAGGTTATTGAACGTCAATTTTGATCGAATCTTAGATTCGGCGGTTAACGAAGCAAGTTTAGTATGTCCTTTTAGTATCTTGAGAGAACGAGGAATAATATGCGGGCATGTGAGAATACACTGGTTCTGACTTTGTGTCAAATTAAGGATGATCGTTAAGTCGATCTCGGTCTCAGTGTTTACTCTTGTGTTGAAGCTATTGCCTGGAGGAATCCAGCAACGCCAACTCGACTTTAACTAGTTGGGTGATTAGCGGCTTTTGTAGTAGCTAGAGAGGCGATATAGCCTCGTGGATTTCCTTTCGCTTTTGGGAGTGATTCCAGATTTGGAAAGCCGATACCACATCATTGTGAAAACGATGAAGGGTAGCTTATAAGGATTTCGAAATCACTTGAGTTCAAGAGCATATTGGGAAAGTACCACATGATTAGATGGACCGCGACGCTTTGATTCTACGGATCGCCTCGAGCCGACAACCTCGACCGATCATTAAGACCCATGACATTCAGATATAGTGCTCCCGAGTCACCGACCTATCCTACGACGGCATACTCGGAGTGTACTTTGGAATCAAATGGTTATGATAAGTTTTGTGGGTACTAAAATACGGGATGAGTCTCCATTGCTTTAGAGCAAGTGGGAGATGTAGTTTGTCGTAGTTTTAAATAATATGGTGTGCTCTAAAACAATTAATCACAAGCTTTAAATGCAAGTGGGAGATTGTTAGGTGTGATGCCCGAAAGACAATTTTTGTAATTGTTTTATTTAATAAATGAAATGATATTATTATTCATATTTATTATTCTCATAATCACCGATATGACAATAGTATTTACACTACAGAAAACCCTGAGTATATCGTTTATGTAATCACTTAACTCAGTGTATGAGATATACACGGGAGGATTGAGTTAGTGAAGATGTACTTAAAATACAATTAGTCCGTAGTAAAGTTAATCGAGAGTATCGGGTCTCCCCTTTAACGTACTATTAATGCGCCCATAACACGATAAGTGTGATCGTCTTATCCGGACTTTCGGTTAAGGGAACTAATGAGGCATTTATATATGATAGATATATCATATAGTAATTTGGACCGATTTGATCTCGAGTTCTCAATATAATTCCGTAATTGAGAAGTCTTATCGAATCATTAGATGATCATATTATGGATATATCTTAATCTGAGGTGATCACGATCAACCGCTTGAATCGGTATGAGGTTTGACTTGACGGTTAAGGATTACACCGAGTCTGCGATCCGAATTACCCCATCTTGGCATTGTCTTCGATTGAGTGAGTAGTCTGTGTTATCACAGATACGGAATCCATTCCTTCCATTTATGGAAGTAGATAGACAGTTCCCTTATGAGTTAATCCTAGACATTGATCGATCCATGGGATTCATATTACACTGATTAGCTACCAGTGAGTTATTTGAATTATTGATCACTAGGGGGTTAATGGTAAGTAAGGACAAGATGTTCTGAAAAGGGTTAACGGTAACTTCCCGATTTAGAATGAACAGTCTATGGAGGATTAATCCATATGAAATGATTATATCAGTGGACGCTTATTACTTTCTCGTGAGGAGATAAATATAATCTTATAATCGGAGGAGTGCAGTCACGGGATTATGGTGGCATATTCCTGTGATTGATTTATCGAATATATGATTGTTCTGTTCGTCAGATAATTATTTATTTGATTTATCGGAGCCGCTGATTATTTGTCCATGGTCCCCGACGTGCCTCCTAATATAGCATAGATATTCTCGGACGTCGAATCCTAATAATATTAATTTAGTTCATGTTGGACTTTATTAAAACGATATGTGAATTAATTGTTTAGTGGACTATTAAATTAGTTGGGCTAAATAATTAAATATGTGGAAAAGACATTTTCCATAATCTTGGCCCAATTATTGTGTAATGGCAAAATTAATATTGACTAGGTCAATATATTTTGTGGCGCCACACATGTCCTATTTTAACAAGGAATTAGTTTTCTTGTGTGTTAAAAAGACATGTGCATAAAATATTTATTGGATAAATATTTATGGTAAATAATAAAGATAAAAATATTCTTGATTTGTTCTAGAATATTTTGAGATTATCTTTTATTTACTAGGATTATTATAATTGATTTTGTATTAATTGTAAAATCCTTGGAGGCTAAGTTTTACTCTCCTATATAAAGAGAGTTCTCCCAAGCCTTAGAATACACTTGAGAATTTCGAATTCCCCTTAGTAATTGAGAGGAAGAAATTTTCGGCCATAGTCTAGGGAAAATCTTGGTGATTTTTCCGGGTAGCATATCGGAGGGGTTCGAGTCGAGAATTCCTTCCACCGGGAATTGCTTGGATCACACGTACGGAAGATCGTGGTGCTCATCACATCTACTTCCATTCATCCTCCTTGCTGTTCTCCAACTTGGATTTTGAGATCCAAGAGGTATGTTCTACAACCCCCTTGTAGATATAGATCTAGTTGTTTTATTACGTATATATTATAGATCTAGATCCTTAAATCGCTTCCGTTGCGATGATATTTTCCTAACACCACATAGATCTGATCAAGCAAAGTGCTTGTTCCATCTTCCAGTTTGAAAAGAGTCTTGTCAATGGTTCCTTTACTAAATCCATTGTTAATCAGGAATTGTGACAGTGTCTCATAATAGGCTCTAGGTGCTTGTTTGAGTCCGTATAGTGACGTTTTGAGCATGTATTCCTTATCTTCTTTTCCCTTGATCTGGAATCCATGTGGTTGTTCCACATTCACTTCTTCTTCCAAGAGTCCATTTAGAAATACAGTCTTTACATCCATCTGATAGACTTTGAAGTCCTTGTGAGCTGCAAAAGGTAGGAAAAGTCTAATTGCTTTCAATCTTGATACGGGTACAAAGGTTTCATCATAATCTTCACCTTCTGCTTGTGAATATCCTTTTGCAACTAGTGTTGCTTTGTTCCTGACAACAGTTCCTTGTTCATCCATCTTGTTTCTGAACTCTAATTTTATTTCAATGATGTTGGCCATGTCTGGTCTATCAACAAGTTCCCAGACTTCATTTCTTTCAAATTCATTGAGTTCTTCTTGCATGGCGGTAATCCATTCAACATCTTGGACTGCATCATCTACTGTGTTGGGTTCCACCTGTGATAGAAAACAAGTTAGCATGATTTCCAGTTGTCTTTTGGTTCTAACACCTGTATGTACATCTCCAATGATGTGTTCTTCTGGATGATCTTTGAGCTAATTTAAGTCAGGTTGAATTTGTGCTTGTTTTGGTGCATCTGTTGTTCCTGCTTGTGCATCAACTTCTTGAGTTTGTGTTGATGGCTCTGTTGTTGCAGTAGCTGGCACTTCATCTTGATTATCAACAAAGTGGTTCGGAATTGTGGTTGGTACTGTTGTACTCATGTAGATTTGCCTTTGTGCAACCTCTTCTTCAAAAGTGTGTAAATCTCCACCACTATTGTTTGGTTCATCAAACACTACATGAATTGATCTTCAATCATGAAAGGTCTTTTGTTGAGTACTCTGAAAGCTTTGTTGGTGTTTGAATATCCCATGAATATTACCTCATCAGTGTTTTCATCAAAATTATGTGGTTGATTCCTGTTCAAAACAAAATATTTAGATCCAAACATGTGTAAATGAGATATGTTAGGTTTTCTTCCATTCCATATTTCACAGGGTGTTTTCCCATGATGTTTATTGATGATGGATCTGTTCTGAGTATGGCATGTTGTTTTTGCTGCTTCAGCCCAAAATCTCTTTTGTAAGCTTGCTTCTATTATCATGGTCTAAGAGCTTCCTTGAGTGTTCTATTTCTTCTTTCTTCTAATCCATTTTGTTGTTGAGTTCCTGCTGCAGATAGTTGATGTAGAACTCCATTTTATTCATAGTAAGTTCTGATCACTTCATTTAGGAATTATGTGCCTCTGCCTGATCTTATTTGACGGTCTTCAAATCCTTTTAATTCTGAATCCTTCTCAAAAGGTCAGTTAGTTTCTTTAGAGTTTCTCTTTTCTTGTTCAAGAAGATGGTCCATGTGAACTTTGAAAAGTCATCAACCACTACTAAAGTGTATTTCTGATATAAACTAGAATGCTGTTCCAAATGATGATCCACTTGTTCTTGGAGATGGTCAACAAGCATGTGATGTGATTATATTTATAAGTGTTTTATATAAAATGTTTTATTAATATATTATAGCCAAAATAAGAGCTGAAAATACTTATAAAGGAGGCACCACTTTGAAGATAATATCAAGCTTGAAAGAATCAAGATACATTGCATTTGGAGCATTCAAGACACATGAAAATACATTGAATCTGGATGGCTGATCTTGGAGATGTTTGGGGCACCACCTTGGAAATAGTTTTTAGGAAGTCTTTTCATAGTGAGTCCTCGGAATGGGATGGTGTCAGAAAGGATTCTTATTGAATCATTAATTGGTTGTGTATTAGCAGATGATGTATATATGGGTCCACGATGTATTGCTACTCGAAATCAAGATATTGGGATTGGGCTTGTAAATAGATTCATAACCTTTCGAGCACAACCATTTTGGTTCATTAATTCTAGTCATTAATTATGCATAAGTCTTTTCATATTTTGGTTCATGAATTCTAGTCATTAATTATGCACTTTAGTTACAAGAATTGTAGCCTATATAAGGCATTTCTCTTGAATTTGAAAAAAGAAAATCTTTGGAGTGATATTTATATATATAAGAATTTTCAGTGATTGAAAATTTGGTGAGTTAAATCTTTACCTTGCTGATTAGGGAGAAATAGAAGATTGTGCAGTGTCAGATGTGGATGCATTTGAGGAGTATGAACTAGATTTTACCTCTGTTTCTTCGATTTTCTTAGCCATTAGACATAAACATGCTTTTTCATTTTCCGAGCCGGTGCCTTCACTGTCATCTGAGTAATTATCAGATGATTCTTCATCACTTTCACTACTAGTTTCAGCTTTTAGTGCTTTCTTGTGCTTTCTTTTGTATGATGACTTGTCTTTCTTTTACATCATTGTCTTTTTCTTTTGAAAATCAGCTTTGAAGTGTCCATTCTTTTTGCAGTTGAAGCATCTGTATTCATCATCTTTTTTCTTCATGTCTTTGCTTGAATTCGACTTCTTTTTGATGAAGAACTTCCTTTGTACTGGTTTTCTTAAATCTGTCAAAGCGTTTAATGAGCAAAGCAATCTGCTTATTTAGATCTTGAGTCTCTTTACTTATTGGGTAGGCTGCTTTGCTTTGCTGGAGTGCAACCAGTACACTAGCCTTGTGTACCTCTACTGGTGTACCGTCTTCAACGTTCAACTCAAATTCATGAGCTTTTAATTGAGACATCAGTGTCAAGGTGTCGGTTTTTGCAAGATCTATTGTGCCTTTGAGTACTGATGTGATGATCTTCCATCTTTCAGGTAGACCTCTAAAGATTTTCAGGCATACTTCTTTTTGTGGATATGTATGTCCCAGTTGCTATAGTTCGCTAATGAAGCTTGAAAATATATTATCCATTTGATCAATGGTTTCACCCTTCTTCATTTTGAAATTCTCAATTTTCTGTTTGGCAACATATAATTTATTTTCTTTGACGGCCTCAGATCCTTCATTGATAAGTGCCAATTTGTCCCTCTTCTTTGTTGTTTTGCAGTATTAGAGCCTCATGAACACATTGTTGTCCAGAGTCTTCAAGATCATATCTTTTGTAGCAAAGTCATGATTTGCTCTTCTTCTATCATCTTTGGTCCAATCCTTCTTAAGCTTTTCTATTTCTCTTCCTTCATCTGCATCTGACGCTACCACATTCATGATCTTTATTGGGACATTGTTAATAACATCCAGCATCTCCTCATGAGTTGCTGCAAGATGAGATAACATTCTTATTTTGTATTCATCAAAATTGTTAACATTGAATACAGGTACTTTAGACATGAAATTTGAAGAGTCCATTGTCACAGACAAACAGATTTATATATAAAACATAGATATGAAAATTACTTTGAAAGTATGTGATCTCCTTGTTACCAGAAATCAGATTTGAACAGGTTCTGATACAAGGAACACTGCTCTATTACCAATTGTTGGTCCCAGAGAAGGGTGAAAGTATAGTCAGAGGGGGGGGGTGAATGACTATACTGGAGTTTCAAAAAAAATTCTTGTTTTAAAAGCTTTTTGGGCAGCAGATAAGTCCTTTCTTAAAAGTTGTTTCAAAGTAGATTGAGCAGACACATAATATGAATAGAAGGCAATAATGAAATGCTATAAAGTTAAGTGTAGTAAGTAAATGAATACTAAGGTTTATAGTGGTTCGGGGTGGTGTAATCTGTTAATCCACTCTTCTCCTGTGATGATTGGACGAATTCACTATTTTCTTTCACCAATATGATAGTATGATTGTACTACTGGATATACAGAAACCTGAATCCAGATCCGATCCATAATTGAATCGTCAGATCTGATTCACAGCACCGATCGACAAACTCGATCATGCACAGCGGAAGCAACGAATAAATTCGCATCCGATAATACCACGATATGATTTGCAAAAACAATTAATCTAACTATGAGAAGGTTGAAGATTTACGTAAACGGAGAGGGATAGTAAATCGACATAGAGGGATAAGCCGTGATCTTCCGGATTGTATCTCCAAGCAACGACTGGTGGACGTCGATCCTCACCGTAGAACCTCCTCGAATATGGACAAGAAAAACCCTAGGGTTTTCTTCTCTAAATGGAAAAGGCAAGAAACTAATTTTTCTTCTTTTTTATTTGTATTGTGGCGCAACTTTATGATCATTATTGTGCTAGGAGGAACTCTCTTTATATAGGAAAATAACTAGTGAAGAGAGAGTTATCCTTTTCACACCACAATTACCTATTCCCCTACGGAAAAGATATTTTCCAAAAGATAAGAGATAATTCCCAAAAAAATCAATCTCTTTATCTATTTCCCATTAATTATCCAACAAATAGATAATTAATTAATTACACATATGAGATAATCTCAGAAAATTTCTTCTCCTAATTTATCCATAGTTTAATGGCGCCACCTTTATCATTTTTAATAGAAATTGTCTTTTCTATTTTACATATTATTTACCAAATAAATAATATTGCATATTCATTAAATAGACCAACTATTTAATTTATTCTCGAGTTCCGAAAACGAAAAACACTCGTGTGTTAGGAGCCAACCCGGGACCATGGACTATAACCAAGTAGCTACAATAAATGGAATAAAATATTCATTGAATGAATATTTCTACTCAACTTATTAATTCCGGAACTACGCCACCATAAATCCGAAACTGAACTCTATCGATTATAGATATAACTTGTCATAAAAACGTCGAGTCGAGTTGATAAGTGTCTATTGATATAGTCATTGCATATAAAGTAACCCTCCATAGACTATCTGTAATGAAGTAAGATTATCTCCATAAACCTTCTTCAATACATCTTATCCTTATTTACCATTAACCCACTAGTGATCAATTAGTTCATAACCAATACGAACTCCGCGGAACGATCAGTTTTTAGGATCAACAAATAAGGGGATTGTTTTTCTACTTCCCGCAGGAAGGAATGGATTCCATATCTGTGAGACACACACTTCTCACTCATTCCAGAATAGTGCCAACGTGAATGTGATTCGGACCGCACCTCTTAGCGATCCTTAACGAACACATCAAACCCTATCCTGAAACCAGTAGGAGTATGAAATCACTTTAGAATTAAGTTTAATCAATATATGATCATCTTGTGATTTAATATAATTTCTCAATCATGGAATTATATGAGAAACTCAGATTAAATCAGTCTAGTCCTATATGACTCTCATCATATATAAATGCCCCACTTAGACAACCAATATCGACGGTCCGGATAGGACGGTCACACCATAAAGTGTTCTAGGCGCATTAATGGTGGTTTAATCAATAGACCTCATACTTTGATTAAGTTCACCACGGACTAATATTTCAAGTCTATCACAATAAACTTAATCCTCATGTGTGACACACACTAAGTTATATGGCTACATGTGATATAACTAGGGGTTTTTTCAGTAGTGAATTACTTACAAGTACGAAGCAAGTAATAAGATGAGAATAAATCTGTCATTTATTAATTATAAAAATAATTACTTAAATTGTCTCGCATGCTACTTCCAACAATCTCTCACTCATCTGTACAGACAAGCAAAAATTGCCTTTTGGGCACACTATATCTCACAATCTCCCACTTGCCCGTAAAGACAAGCAACAATTGTTTTTAGAGCACCACGCCCTTATTGTATCTATCAACAAAATTCTCCCACTTGCTCTAAAATAGATGAGACATATCTCCCAATTCCATACTCGTCAAGCGCACATCAGTGACAATAGATGCCAGAAGACTTGGTAAACTGATCAGCTAGGTTGTCGGCTCGAGGTGGTCTTAAGGACCGATACGTCGCCTGTTTGCATGATCTGTCTGACCAAGTGGTACTTTCTCACAATATGATTTTGACCTCTTATGATTGCGAAGATCATTTGCATGAGCTACCTCTCAACTGTTTTCACGGTAAAATGATATCGGCTCATCGAGACCTGGAATTACTTCCCGATCCAACAATGAACTTCTCAAGCCACACTGCCTTTTTAGCTGCTCCGAAAGCTGCTATGTATTCGACTAACAGAGTCAAATTGGCGATCTTTGGATTGCTCGCATTATAGCTCCATCACTATGAGTAAACACTGAGCCTGAGATCGATTCACGATCATCCTTAATCCGACAAAAATTCAGAATCAGTGTAGTAAACGACACTCAGGTTCGCACCCGAATACACAAGCATACGATTCCTCGTTCTCTAAAGGTACTTGAGGATGCACTAAACTGCTATCCATTTCTAAAATCCAAGATTTGACTTTGATTGACTTTTAATAATCTGACATTCTCTTTCCAAAAGAGTTTTTTTTTTTCCATTTTCTCTATATCCAAAGATTGAGAGAATTATCCATGAGGGGTTGGGTAGGAAACCTCTCATTGAATATTGCATACGAAAATGCATCATCATCGTAAACAATAAAATTGATAGGAAACTTCGACAACTTGTTCTCATGAATTCGACCGAATCAAATTCTAAGAATGTAGTCCACTTCTCTGATTCAGAGAAAATTTGGCTCGTCAGTTCTTGACTTTAGATAACGCACCCATGTTGTTTCCAACTGTTGCAGTGTTATCTTTTATTAACACCAATATTCACTACTTTACCAATATTGATATCATAGTCTACAAAAGACTTATCAATATTCTGATCAAGCCCACACATTTAAAACATGTGATTTTTAATGACCTAGAGGTTTTCTTTAAACCACCAACAGATATAAGCTTAGGTAGTCAATCTGGCATTGGATTTAAGCTAAAGCCCTTCTGTTCCGAATGAATCTAAGCTCCTTCGTACCGCAAAAAAGTTTCAGGGCATCATCCCTGTTAATCTTTCTACTTTCCATGGAGTCAAGAAAGGCTGAGTGGTGAGAAACTTTCAGGGCATCACCCTTATTTAACTGTCTACTTCTCAGGGAGTTACCCCCAATACCACTTGGCTTTGCTTTGAAAGTTAATCTTTCGCATTCATTCGTCTCTTCTACACGTAAACCAAATTACTCCTATTGGGCTAGAGACACTCGGGTGGTTCTACAAGAGTGTGAACCGATATAGAGTACCAAAACTCCATGTTTAGGCTTTATGACTTTAAACCAACATCTTTTATCAGAATCCTCTACAGTCCTTCCAAAAACCATAGGTTATCAATTAGCCCCAGTAGACTATAAAGTCTGCATGATCACAGCGAGTCAATGAATTAAACCATACTCTCACTGCATTTGGGTGGATTGACATTCTGATCTGGTTCAGTAGTATTTATCAGCGTAATCCCCAACAACCAAAGTTGGATGTGGTCTGATTAAATCAGATATTAACTCCTTGAGTAACTGTACTTCAAGGTCTAAGGTTTTTATTTAAACATTCTTTTAGAAAGGATGTAATAGTGTAACCATCACTATCCGATCTCAAGAATCTTATAACCAACCTTTACTCATTGCATTAAGATATTTGACAAACAGTCACCAACTGAACGTGTATGCAAAATCTCCAGTCCTACCTTCAAGCTCTAGTGCTAAATGCCTCTATTTTCGGAAGTAGAGTGAATGCTATTCATTCTTTATCCACAAATTCATTAGCATCTTCTAGGTAGACTTCTCGGTATTACATAATAATGTAAACCGTTATTTTGCAACCAATAGCTTATTTGAGTTAAGCAGTGTATTGTAGCATATCAATAACTATACAAGACAATCTATGGTTTATCCTTTCAGTTAAATCATTTCACTCAGAGGTAGGCCAAGCATCAATGACAAAACCATGCCATAGCTTATATCTGAGCATTGAATACTCGTTTCTCTGGTAATATCAGAGATTCATCCAAATATTTAGACAAACTAATCGGAGTTTCGAGTAGTCATTAAATAAAAAAGTCTATTACTCAAAAGCTCCCACTAGCTTGTATCCTTCATAAGACTCCGAAGGTCAATATGATCAAGCTATTATACTTCTTTAGCTCTATTAACCTTTCCTAATTGAAAGTTTACTTAGTTATTTTTCCTTTGAGATAGTGTTCTTAGACTGGGAGATAGGAATCACCCTTAGCCAGTCTTCAGATCTTATCTCTAGGATATAAGCTCTAATTAATAGATGCTGAAGAATCGTTTATCTAAAACAGAAACCATTTGTTTTAATAGTTTATAATGTGTTACAAATACTTTTTCAACTTTACTTAGTGGTTCTAACTTTATTAGACAAAAGTCCGAGCCTCAGAATTCTAAACAAATGTCATATTCACTTTCTTTAAGGCAACTATATTATCGATGTGAAAGTGAATCTATTTGTTCCAATGAATCTGGAAAAAAACAGAAATTAGATTTTTGCGATATTCATGGATTAAAATCCGAAATTTATTTCCTTATATCACTCCCACTATCTTAGCTGAAATACATGCCCGTTGTCTACTCTTCATCATGAATGCCCAGCTACCTTGTTCTAAAAAGAACTTTAGCTTCTTAGTCAAATTACTCGGTTAAGAAAGTCTCTAAACATTCATAGGTTAGTGATCCGAAATCACTTTCCGTATCCTTTACTTTCTTTTATTAATTTTTCGGTTAAGCCTTTAACATATTTAGTTGGATGATTTACCTTTTTAGACATTCTTTCCCAATCTTGGATTTCTTTAAAGGAAATGGCTGCGAACTAGCAGTTCATTTGAGTAGACACTACTTGTGAACTGTGGGATGTCCTGTGAGATTGATACCAAATCATTCTCATTATCTTTGAACTAATTTTAGTTTGTCTCCCGTTTAACACGAGTGACAGCAGTGACATACTCATCAATGTCACTTAAGTTTGCAGGCTCAAGAGGAACTTCCTGTTCCGAAAAATTAATTTACATTCTCGATTATTGAGTTCAACATTCTTGTTACTTTTCCACTTTTACGAAGTCATCATCAGTCAATTTATAGTGTTTAGCAGTTTAGATACCTTGAGACGATATGTAGTTGCGAAAATAAATTATGATAGAAATATAAATCATATCATACACCACAACAAATAATAAATTTTAGGAATTATAAATGTGATGTCATGCATGCAGTTTATCCTACCATTCCAAGTACTTAATCTCACACCTACAGTGCCGTCTTAGGGTAGGTCAAAGAGGTGACGATTAAGTTAAGACGATCTCTCTCAACAATTTACTGAGAATCGGACATCTCTATTTAATTGCTGATTACCTTCCTTTTTCAGCCAAGATATTTCCAACAATATCCTTATGAGTGTGACCTACTGTTTCTGATCTCAAAGTACGACCCGAGTATGCCACCTTAGGGTTGGTCAGTGACTCGATGAGTACCCAAAATCCTATCATTTCGGAGACCAAGCCATGCATTTTGATAGCAGTGAAGGCCATCCTTAGGGGGGCCGAAATCAAAGTGGCACGAGGCGTCACCATTCTCTCACTTGCTTGTGTCAACAGTAAAGGCCGTGGGGTCGGTTGTCACCTTCCCCGCTTCCACTCGTTATTTTGAAAAATAGGTAGTCTTATTAGGAGTTTCAAAATTTATTTACAATCCGGCAAAACAACAAATCATGAATATTTAAGTTTTAATCCTCCCACTAGTTCATCGGTTCCAAATACCGCCTAACTAGTGTCACTTACTCACGACTTTTCAATTTTTATGGATTTATAAATTCTTTGTGTAGACACTACACAATTGAAATTCACCAAGAATTTTATAATCCTAATACATTAGGACTTATGAATTTCTCAATAATTTGAAAAACAATAAATCACGAAATTTAAAGCTCACAGTAGTTTATCGGTTTCAAATACCGTCTAACTAGCGACACCTTATTCATGGTTTTCCACATTATCGATTATTTAGAAATTTGTGTAGACACTACACAATTAAAATTCATCAAAAGAATTTTATAGTCCTAATATCGTCATGATAAATTTTTAGGATGGTAGAATTCTATCTCAATAATTTGAAAACAATAAATCTTGAAAAGCAATCACCAACTTATCGGTATTAAACCCTGGCTAAGCTTTAACTGAGTTCACCGAACGGTGTCGGGATTGGCTAAGCCGACCCGTCCTCTTCGTTGGTTCATATACGACTGCTTGATGAATCGGGCTAAGGCTGCCCCATTGAGCCGAAACTCACCGGAAAGCTTGACCTTGCCAGACCCCCGACACTAACGTCGCACGTGTACGGGTGCTGGTTTAAAAATCGGGCTAAGGTTGCCCCATTGAGCCTCAGCTCGCCGCATAGCTTGACCTTGCCGGACCCCCGTGGCTAACCCCGCACTTGGACAGACAAGTCGAGTCGAGCCGACGCCCTGTTGACCGCCCGAACCAATTTTCGAACATTTTGCTCAGTTGGTGTCCAACTTTTACGGATTTTCCAATTTTTTCAATTATTAAAATTCTTTTATGTAGTCACTACATAATTAAAATCCACGAATGATTTTTGGATCCCAAAAATAAATTTTATTTTTTATCATGTGAATTTTATATCCCAATAAAATTCCTTTTCCTATAATTAATTTAATTTATTTTTTATCTAAATTAATTATCTTGTTGATACATGTCTAATTAATTTGAATATTAATTTTCTACATGTATGCATATGCTAGGCGTGGAATTCATGAATATGATGCATGGCATGGTAATATCACATAAATAATCACATAAGAAAATAAATTCAAAAAATAAACCACTGAAATGGACAGTTGGTACCCCGGTATCTAATCTATTGTAAATAAAAGATCCTAAACCCAATCTAATGGGTTTACCAATTATTTATAAAAGAAAACTGAATTTGTATCTATATTAAACCATCCATCGGCTTCTACAACAAAGTCCTCAGTAGCCGAGCTAGTCCAACCTTGTTCCTGCAACCTGTAGGTCTCTGATTCGAACCCTGTGTCAGCATGACATGGGCATGCGAATTTAGCATCAGCAGCACTCAGCGTCTTTATGTAGCATCCATAAATTTGGCACACGTACGAACCAAAAACAAAAATATAACTATATCCAATCAATTTGGATCTAAAGGGAAAATTTTCCAGAAAATTAAATACAACAATTTCCTATACCCGAGAAAAACAGGTTTACATCAGATGTAATTGTAAACAGATACAAACCACAATCCATCTTGTCTACCACAACATTCAATCATTCATATAGATTTACAAAAAATGTAAAAGATGCAATATTTATTAAATTCCACGCCTTATTAATTAATTATGCAATCATGATCGCAAAATTGCTTTAACCCGTCTCTGATACCACATTCTGGATATACAGAAACCTGAATCCGGATCTGATCCATAATTGAATCGTCAGATCTGATTCACAGCACCGATCGAGACACTCAAACATGCACATCGTAAGCTATGAATAAATTCGTATCCGATAATATCATGATATGATTCGCATAACCAATTAATCTAACCATGAGAAGGTTGAAGATTTACCTAAATGGAGAGGGATAGTAAATCGACATAGAGGGAGAAGCCGTGATCTTCCGGATTGTATCTCCAAGCGACGACTGGTGGACGTCGATCCTCGCCGTAGAACCACCTCGAATATCTGCAAGAAAAAACCTGCAGCTATTCTTCTCTAAACGACTAAAGCATAAAAAACTAATTTTTCTTCCTTTTTTATTTGTCTTGTGGCGCAATTTTATGATCATTATTGTGCTAGCTTTCACTCACTGTGAAAAGGGTTTTGAAATGACGAAATTTAATGACGGGTCAAAATTACGTCACTAAATGACACATATAATGACAAGACCGAAAAAGTTTTGTTAGTTGATGACAAAACAATAATTCCCATCATTAGTGGTCATGTTTCCCGACATTAGCGGATAGATAAAAAAATTTCCTCTCATTATGTACATTTTAAAATAAAATTTAAACTTTGTAAACTTAAAAACAAAACAAAAACCAACCCACCCGGTTTTTTTTTTTTTTCCAAACCCTATCCTAACCATCTATCAAACCAAAAAAATTGTATCAAACGGAAATAAAATCCATTTACCCTAATCCTTCGTTCTCCATAGTCCGCCGCCGCAGTTCTTCACTCTCGACACTCCTCCGCCGCTGTACTTCACTCTTGACTATTTGCCGCCGCCACCACAAAAGGCATCTCTCTTCTCCGTTTCCGTCTTCGGAACTCCATCGCCCATCTCTTCAATCATCAATTTCCGCCTACAATCGAGACTAACAAATGGAAAAGCTATGTTAAAAGAAGAATCGTTATTTAGTGTCATTGCAGGCAAGATTTCCTGTCTTTTTTTCAATTTCATTCCTTTTAAATGATTAACGCAAAATTTCTTCTTTTTATGTTATCGTTTTAATTTTTTTAATTTTCTTAATTTTTTTGAAGAGTAATGGTTATATAGTGTCAGCTTCAAATGTTGTTGTTCTGTTCGCATATTTGCCGATGTAAACTCTTTGCTATGAGTATTAAGTGTCTATTCTGTTTTCATGGCTCTGAGACGGGAATCATTGCTTTAAATGTTGTTGTTCTCTTCGCATATTTACTGTAATTCAATTTGTGCTTTCCTGTATATTGTTCAATTTCTTAGTTACTTTTTTCTTTGTAACTTGTTATTCAGGATAAGGAGAAATTACTGGTTTGCAGTTTGAGGTATGTATGCTAATTGGTAAAGGAGGAGGATTCAGTCAGTCTCATGTTTTTAAAGTGTTAATAAATTCAGCAGTCTAATACGGTTCGTAAACAGGGAAGGAGCTTGTCGAGGCTATACTGACAAGTGCTCAAACGGTTCGTAGGCTTCCTTGCATGGTGTTCATTGGTTGGTCTCTCTTAAGTCATAATCTCCTCCAAGTTAATATTCCTAAACAAAAGTGAACAAACTTGTCATTGAATCTTTTCCTTTGCTGTTTCAGGCAACCAAAAGGATTGTTATACGTCAATGGCTAAGACAAACAAAAGCTAAGAGTCTAATCAATGTGCTTAAGCGAGGTATAGCTTAAAAACATAGGTACGTATATGCTTTAATCCCTTTAATTAACATGGGAAGGATGATCTTCTAATTTTCTTAATTGGTCTTCTATTACGATCTTTTTTCCACTCCCCTTTTGGTCTTCCTTTTTTAATTGCATGTGGGGATTGGGGTTAGAAGGGCGGGGGTTGGATCGGTCCTTAATTCATCTTTTCTAGGTGCTAGATGAAATTCGTGTCAATGTTGCTTCAGTGTTTTCTTTTCTTTTCTTTTTCTTGATGCTAGTATTATTGTTCTTGGAAGCGTGAGCAAGGGTGAAATCGAAATATTTTATATACAATAGTCATAGTAAGGTTGTGTCAAGTGATAGGCATCATACCGTTTCATTTCCACTCTTTTTCACTATACACACCCTTATTGCGTGAAAGAGAATATAAATGAAAGAATATGATGATGACACTCACACTTGATACATCCGTCCTACACATTTGTATGATAAATTATTTTGGGGGAAATTTGAAATCGGATTACAGCCTGTGGAATGTCTATGGTGGATGTTATGGTTGCTTTTGAATGGTTCAAGATGGTGAACCTTCTTATTTTTTGTGTGAATAATTTTTTTCCAAGGGAACATTAACAAACTAATATAGTGTCTTCCGGTGGATATTTAACAAAAGAATTTTCTTTCGGGGACTCAGTGGAATGAGTTTGCTTTACAAGAAGACCTTATAATTGAAACAAGGTCCTTGACTTGATAAACTGACCTGGAAGTGTCCTGACTTGTTTATTAATCCTGATACTCAGCTGATTGATCAATCTAGTGTGTGCTCCCAATCTGAGTGTATTTTCTTGACTGAATATTGTATCAACTGCTAGAATCTTTCTTGACATATTCTGTATGAACCTTTTAAGATTAGAAGCCTAGACTATTGTGTTGGGATATTGTTGTGCCCACAATAATCCGTGATGTGGTTTGATTAATTTTACATTACCTAAATTTATGTGCCATATATATTATTTAACTGTGGCTAATCCTGTCAAGAAGTCGTTATGACTTACAACGGCATTTCTATTTTTTGCAGGTACCATGAAATACACACAATAAATGATTAAAAATACATATGTGTATCACATTTTATATGATATGGTGTTGTAACAATATAAAATAAAATTTTTAATCCTGCACACTATTTTGATACAGAAATAAGTCTAACTCATAATTGGGCCAAACATTTACATTAATATTGGCCCACCCATTTTATTAAACCTTATAATTTTCTAATTCTTGGCCAAATAGACAAAATCCCGTCCCCTTCCCACTTTCAGCCCTCAACCCAAAATAAAAATAATATTACCCTACTATATTAAACCTAATGAATGACTATCAGAAATGGAATGGTTGAATGTGGAGTTGAAGATGGACGGTGGAGTTGGAAAGGTTCAAGAGAGAAACGGTGGGGAGAGTTAATGAGATTTACGAGGGACGGTTGAGGAGTTTTGGCAATTAATGGGAGGCAGCCGAGGTTGATGTATGAGATTAAGTTTCGAGTAAGTAGGTTTAGAATAAATGATTTTTGGGCCAAAAATGATATATGGATATTGGGGAAAGGATAGTGTTTAAACTGATCCATATATTTATTTAATAAGAGTAAAAGGGCCGAATGATGAGGGTATAATGCCTGCACAAAACATAATTTAGTTAAGTAATTCATGTGTATATTATTTAATAGAAACAACACCATTTAGATCATAACAAAATATTGTTAAAAATTGTATCATTTAATAAAGTGTGTGATAGTACCACATATATAAGAATATACGTATGATACTTTATTAATGACATCTATTATGTATTAAGGTACACAGTAGATCACATATTATTAGATATCTTGATGCTTTGAAGTAATGAGCCGTGAGATTGTAATACGAGCACCATATCATAGTATTAAGCATATTGTATGAGACAATGTAGTTATAGTGCCATTATCGATAATATCATTTATCATATAAGAACCAATATGTTAAAGTATGTTCATTGTGAAATGATACATTTAATATATTAAGATAGCACTTTAATAAAAGATACTTAAAAGATTTAATCAAATGAGATATGTGAAAATCAATCAACCATTTCACAACATATTGTTATAAATTTGCTCTATATTCTTTTGGCTGTAATCTTTAACATTTGCTGCTTGGATTAATTGTCAGGTTGCTTTTCAATAAGTCAGATTGTTGCTGAATTTGGGTTTGATCAACTACATAAATTGTTTAGTTCTAAACAAACGTTTTAATTACTTAAGTTGTGTAACCAGCATTTCGTATCTTGTTTTGAAATTGAATCTGCCTGATCTTGCATCATATTTGATTACAAAATATTGTCTGAATCCTTCTTAGGCAAATTACTCTTAAATAGTGATAAAGCTGTTTTTGTACATTTACATAAAATAGTACTTGAATCTTTTGTCAATACACATTGCAGCTGCCTGCTTTCTGTTTGATAAATAAGATTAAAGTTTCCTTGTATTAGAATAGTTTGATAATATCATAATCAGCATTTGTTCAACCTGCTAGTTGTTTTATCAATAATAATGTTTTAATCTAATTTGTTTGATCCTTTTGCAAACGTGCTGTATTATTTTGATCACACTATAAGCACTTTTTGATCACACGGGTTTATAACACAAG
The DNA here is from genome assembly GCA_026214975.1 of Gentiana macrophylla. Classification (NCBI taxonomy): domain Eukaryota; kingdom Viridiplantae; phylum Streptophyta; class Magnoliopsida; order Gentianales; family Gentianaceae; genus Gentiana; species Gentiana macrophylla. The sequence continues at coordinate 46,156,068 of CM047815.1, forward strand.
CGTGGAATTTTATGCTAATAAATGAGAATAATGGAACCTTGAAATGGATTTTAGCCTAATCTCATGATAAGTTGTCGCCGGGTCCAGAGTTCCCATGGGTGGATAGGCCTTTTAGGAGATCTATTTTTGAATAAAATAATTTTGATTCATCATAATGTGGTGAATTTATTAGTCTGTGTTGTTTCTTCATCTTCCATGGTATTTCTCAATTGAAATAGATTGAGAAATATAGATTACGTTCTTCATCAAATGCATTATGCGGTTAGAAAATGTTGTAGAAATGCATTATGTGTTGTGTCACTTTGTTGTGACAATTTTGTTGTTAAACTAGCATTGACTAGTTAAACATTTTTTTGAGTCGTGACGGGATATTTTCTCTACTTATTTAAATGGATGTTGACATACATGCTCCTTCGAATGTTTTCACCTTTGTGACCGATGCATTCTAATATGGTGCTCCAAAAATACAGGTCAGGAAGGCCTTTATAACAACCACTAGATATAACTTAATATTGTAGCATTTGAGTGTGGAATGTGTACTTTATCATTCAATTGTATCAACATCACAATGCAATTTGTAGAGGATTAAGCTATATTTATAGTGGCCATTGGATACTGCATTGCTATATGATCTTGGCTTTTGCTCTTTGCTGCCAAATAAACTTTGACGATATATCCTTGAGGAGACATTGATGTATGATGTGTAAAGAAATTTCAGAGAACTCTCATTGAGCAGACCTCAAAAGAAAGGGAGGGTGAGTAATCTCAGTCTATGAAGGTTGCTAATGGATTGAAGCATCCTCTCAAAACTGGCTCTCTTCTAGCATAAGAACTAGACCCGGTGATCTCGCACAACTTGCTATGGCATTGTTGCGTTCAATTAGTCCTTGTATGAAACCTTAACAAACCATTGTTATGACTTGAATGTTATTATTTTCTGAAAATATTGTGTTTTAAGCTTTAGAATATATTTGAAAAACTGAGAATTGACAATTTATTTCCTTTATAACCTATTGCTTTGACACGGTGTTTCAATTATCAGAGAACTTTGAACATGTAGTTTGATGTCTTCTTTCTCGTGTTTTCATAAACTCTACCGAATCTGCATTCTGGAAATCATCACCTAATGGGCGGCAAGAATGGGTCTTATGTGGCTCTTCTTTGTCATCAGAAGAAAAGGTTTGCTTTTCTTTAATTTTTCCTGTTCCAGCAGTTATTTTTATAAAATTACACTTCTGCCTTATAACTTGGTTTTTCATGTGAACTTGATATAAGAGCATGAGATGTTGGTTTAGAATTGGAGTGCAGTCTTCTTGTTGTGGTTTGTTATGATTATGACGTGCTACTGTGTTTAACTTGTTTAATATTCATTTTAAATTTTTTGCAGTATTTACTGGCCAAATTTGCCGACATGTGTGGAGCAACTTGTTCAAAGTTCTGGACACCAACTGTGACACACATAATTGCAAAACGATTGGTTTTATTTCGATGTAAGTGGTCCGATGTGCATGATAAAGAGAAAGGAGCCAAAATAGATGAATATGGTTTCACTAGCATTAATTGCAACCGTCTTTTGAAAACAAATGAGCCATTTATTTTGGCCAATCAAGCTTCTCAAGTCTTTTATGTGAATGACAACATTAATAAAGGCCGGCATGTTGTTGTTAAGATGCAACCTCGGATCTCTATGAAATGGGACAACCAAGAGATGATGAGAGCATTAATACAAATGATTTGGGCGAAGCATACCAACATTCAAATCTTTCAACTATGATTGTCGCCACTCAAATTTAGCCGGTATCATCTCTTGTGACTGCTTCTATTTTTACCCTTCCTTTGGTTCTTGTGAAACTCAACTATGTGCTTAGTGTTTTCCATAAAATATGAGTTTTTGTGTTTGTGTCATCCCTTGACACATTATTTTGCATAAACTCGCATCTATTAGTCTTTGCACATAATCACTGCTGCACATTCCATATTGCTTGTGCTAATCTTTTGCTAACTCGATGCAATCTTGCATGCACCTAACTTGGCTATTGTGGGGTTCACCTTGCTGGCTGTATTTCCTTAGTGTTGTACCTTCAATCTGGTGTTGTGCTCCAAATTTTCAGCACTTTGAATATTGCTGAATCTCTCCATCTTGATCATGTTATATTGCTGTTTATGCAATGCTGTTTTTGCTTGAAGATTCCCGGCTCTGACAGCCTTGTGAACTAATCTGCCTGTCTGTGTTCTTAACATGTGTGGGGCTTCTTGTAGATGGTCAAAATATTTGGAGAAGAACGGATTCAGAGCCAACAGTAGTTGACATCACAATACCGAAACGAAAGAGAAAAAGAAACAAATTTTGATGGTTTATCCGAACTCTTTTTTATGCGGCGTAAATTCCTTTGTATTGGTTAGACTATATTTGATCCATCTTCACTTTCATATTTATTCTTCATTTATGGCATATATCTAAGTCAATGTTTCGTGTTATTGTCAGGTTTCTGGTTTAACTTGTTCATGCTCTTGTTTCATCATCTTAGGTGAATTGGTGCTGAGAAATTTTATTCCAGGTAATTTTATGGATGTTTGGGTTTTCATAATCTCCAGTTTGTGATTTCGATATCTGTGGATGGAACTAGTTATGGGGTCGGAATAAAAAAAGTCGGGGTTGTGTTAAAATTCTTGTAGGTGAGAGACGGTTCGGTTTTACACAAATAACATCTCCTGGGCAAGTCTTTGTGTTGTGGGACTATGCTGTGTTGACTTCTTTGGTGTTATCTAAAAAGAGATATTAACATCTTACCAACAAGCAGTTTAACACTAATTACATCTCCTGAGTTATATCTGATATATGTATTGCATAATTTCATTCTGGAGCTATTGTTCATTTATAGATAATATCTATTCTAACCGTTTGCTTAGCAAGTTGAGAGCTCAAGCTTGTTAATCCTAGTCTGATTAGTTTATTATGATTGTAAGTGATTTAATTCTGGAAATAAGAATCTTATATCTTGTTTACTAAATATGAGTAAACTTTAACTATGTGTGTTTTCTACTGCCGTGTATATGTTTACAGGTTTTTTTTTAAGGTTTTGATGCATTCTGATGAGATGTGTGAAAGGATTGCTATCGATCATATCCTAAGATGGTTTAATTTTGCGGTCAAGTAGCTTGCTTCCCATGAACAACCAATAATTGAAGGTGCTTAGTGTTTTGGTGATCAACATTTATGGTTGTTAGATATTTGTCATTGAGGATGTGATATTAGAAATTCCTACCATTATACGTCTACATGTAGCTTTTCTTTTTGAACATTTTGAAACAACTATACCTCAATGTGTATATGGGATACCTTGGTGTATATTTTGGATATATTAATGCTTGTTGATGCAAAAAACTGTACTGCGTTTTATTTAATGGTTTTGATATTCTAATATTTCTTCATAATCGTTGATACTTTCACGGTCTGTTTGATGAGGGTGGGTTATTTACAAAAAGCATTAATGAGGGGTAAATGACCCTAAAATGATGAAATTTTTCTCAATAAATTGTGTTTTAGTGACGGGCACTTATCCTTATAATAACGGGAATAGTCGTCATTAACGGTAGAAACTAATATTCAAATTTAGTTCTATTGAGAGGCAAATAGTATAATAATGAGGAAATTACCATCACTAGAACTATTTTTAATGAGAGTCTAATCTTGTCATTAAATCTTTGATATCTTTAATGATGAGGCGGATTCTCGTCACAACTAGAAGGGCGACTATGAGGGGGGGGGGGGGGGGCATGAGGGGGATTTCCCATCATTAAAAGTCTTTAATGACGAGAAAAAGGGATATAATGACGAGAATTCCCGTCATTAAAACCCTTTTTTTAGGTGGAACTCTCTTTATATAGGAAAATAACTAGTCAAGAGATAGTTATCATTTTCACACCACAATTACCTATTCCCATAAGAAAAAGATATTTGCCAAAAGATAAGAGATAATTCCCAAAAAATCAATCTCTTTATCTCTTTTGCATTAATTATCCAACAAATAGATAATTAATTAATTACACATATGAGATAATCTAGGAAAATTTCTTCTCCTAATTTGTCCATAGTATAATGGAGCCACTTTTATCATTTTTTTAAAAGAAAATGTCTTTTCTATTTTACATATTATTTACCAAATAAATATTATTACATATTCATTAAATAGACCAACTATTTAATTTATTCTCGAGGTTTCACAAAACGAGAAAACACTCGCGTGTTAGGAGCCAACACGGCGACCATGGACCTATAACCAGTAGCTACAATAAATTGAATAAAATATTCATCGAACATAATATTTCTACCCAACTTATCAATTCCGGATTTACGCCACCATAAATCCGAAACTGAACTCTATCGATTATAGATATAACTTATTCTCAAAACGTCGAGTCGAGTCGATAAGTGTCCATTGATATAATCATTGCATATAAACTAACCCTCCATAGACTATTCGTAATGAAGTAGGATTATTTCCGTAAACCTTCTTCAATACATCTTATTCTTATTTTCCATTAACCCACTAGTGATCAATTAGTTCATTACCAATACAAACTCCGCGGATCGATCAATTTCTACGATCAACAAATAAGGAGATTGTCTTTCTACTTCCCGCAGGAAGGAATGGATTCCATATCTGTGAAACACACACTTCTCACTCATTCCAGAATAGTGCCAACAAGAAAGTGATTCGGACCGTGCCACTTAGCGATCCTTAACGAACACATAAAACCCTATCTTGAAACCAGTAGGAGTATGCATTCACTTCAGGATTAAGGTTAATCCATATATGATCATCTTGTGATTTAATAAGATTTCTCAATCATGGAATTATATGAGAAACTCAAATTAAATCGGTCCAGTCCTATATGACTCTCATCATATATAAATGCCCAACTTAGACAACCAATGTCGACGGTCCGGATAGGACGGTCACACCATAAAGTGTTCTGGGTGCATTAATGGTGGTTTAATCAATAGACCCCATACTTTGATTAAGTTCACCGCGGACTAATATTTCAAGTGTATCACCATAAACTTAATCCTCGTGTGTGACACACACTAAGTTATATGGCTACATATGATACAACTTAGGGTTTTCAGTAGTGTATTTCTTACAAGCACGAAGCAAGTAATAAGATGAGAATAAATCTGTCATTTATTAATTATAAAAACAATTACATAAATTGTCTTTCTGGTGCTACTTCCAACAATCTCCCAGTTGCCCGTACAGACAAGCAACAATTGCCTTTCGGGCACACTATATCTAACATGTACTTGGCTAGACAAGCTTCACAATCTCAAGACTATCACTCCATAGCTACAAAAGCTTCAATGACTCAGTCTTCAACACTTCTCCCTGAAAACAAATCCTTCAGCGGCTTTCACAAATTGTACAATTCCTTCTCAAACAATGATTCAACCGCTTGGGCTTTGGTGTGAATTGAATTAAGTTAAGGATGATCAAATTCAATACTTGTTGTGAATTTGATACTCTGTTCTCTGTGTTTGATCTGCTAGATTTCCTTTTAAGTTCAAAAAGAAGGCTTCTGAAATTGTCAGAGTTTCTGCTATTAGAGTATGATTAGTGTTCTTCTTGTATTTCAGTCAATGCCTTCTATTTATAGCATTGATCTCCTTGATTTGAAAATTCATCCGTTGGCAATTTAATACGGCGAATAATCCTTGATTTAATCCTCGATTCTTCCTTGATTTTATTTTCCATTATTTCAGTGATCTAGATTTTCTTCAAACGTTTTCATAAAATCCGTCCTTGATTGATTCTGCATTAATTGCTTGATCTTCTCAATTTCCACATTCGTAATAAAATGTTGATAGCATACTTCACTTGCATGCCTCTATACTTGGCTGTTGCTTTACCGGTTTAGTGAATTTGCTTACAGGCTGTTACTTTGCTGTTGAGATTCTCTTCACCATTATTCTTTATAGCCACCGGCGTAACCTTCACATAACCATTTGTTGTTTTTCTTCTACATCAAATTTCAACGCCTAAGTATGCTTGTACTTCACTCAGTCCCTGATCGAAGTACACCATATTGAACATGAATAGATTTAATCACTTGTATGATATCTTAGACTTACCCAAGGTCAACACAGACTTCCTGGTTGTATGTCACCCATAAGTCTTAACTTCACTCTGTTGGTACTTGGCTACCTTCATTCCGCTAATCTCGAGTCTTCCACTGAGCCATCCTACAAGTCTAGTACAATGCTTGTCGACTGAACTTATACAACAAGTCTTACTCTAAGTAAAGTCTTATACAGATATTTCTAACTTATTTCAGGCTTGCTATAACAGCTAGTATGCCCATCATCAAAATAAAAAAAAATGTTCCTAACATATTTGCTTGGGATTGCTTAATCAGTTTGAAAATACGCCTAAGAATGGTTCATCAGAAAAGTTTTTGCAACTCCATAGGTTTAAAGTTTTTAAACTAACAATATAGTCATTCACCCCCCCCCCCCCCTCTGACTCTATTTCACCCTTCTCTGGGACCATCACATGAAGACTCCGGTCTTAGGATAATTTCACAACCTCGACATAGTGAGACACTTAATAAAGTAAGTGGGTCAGTCTAAAGTACGCATTCTCTAATACATGCCTATGTACAGTACAAGTGACTCTACACACCGATAGACGAGATCTATCCCTATCTTCATAAGATATAAGACATCCAATACGTGTTAGTCTAATCATACTATTAATGTCCTGTTTAATAGTAGATATGAATAGAGACATTTACGTATCAAACCTTTTAAAGTGAGTCCAGATCTCATCAACCATAATCACTATTATGATTTCTCTTTCATAGTTTGACACTAGGAATGTTATCATATACAAAATCTCATAATTGGTCCGTTAAACGAACAAATATATAATACCAAAAAATCCATTCATTATACTTCCAAACATAAAGAAATATTAGAAATAATTTGACCTGGTCGATCCGGTCCAACCCGATTGGGTTTAAGATACACATTTCAACATTCAAGTTTAGGGTTTAGGGTTCAAAGTTTACAGCTTAGGGTTTTGGGTTCAGATTTTGGGTTTAGGGGTTGAGTTTAGGTTTAGGGTTTAGGGTTTAGGTTTAGTGTTTGTGGGTTTAGTGGATCATGGTTAAGGTTTAGGTTTAGGTTTTAAGGTTTATGGTTCAGGGGTTAAGGTTTTAGGGTGTATATTATGTGTTACTATGTTTGAGGGTGTTTGTATCATGGTGTTACTACATTTGAGGGTGTTCACGGAACCAACGTGAAGTAGTTGTTACTTCATTATGGACTTTCACCGTGTTACTACATGATGAGAAAGACATGTGTTACAACATGATGTTGATGTTACTACATGACTAGTGCTGATCTAACCAGGAAATAAATGTGTAGTAACACACATACAAAGAATGTAGTTACAATGAAAATCATGTTGTAACAGTATTCGATTAGTACTAGTCGATCTAATACACGTAGTTACACCCAAAAAGAATTACTATAGTAACAAGTAGTAATGATTGATATAGTAACAAGTAGTAAATTAATATACATATTTGTTAGTGCATGAGTTACTACATGTTGTCGAGTATAAACTTATATTAGGTTGAAATTTAACATAGGAAAATATGTAGTCAACGTAGAAAAATATGTAAAACAATTCAATCAAATACATGTAGTAACACCATTAGTTACGTAATAACAACTAATGAATTAAGTGTAGTACCAACAAAAAATGTGTAGTAATACACATAAAAAGAATGTAGTTACGACAGTAAAAATGTAGTAACACCGAAAAAGATTAGTACTTGTCAGTCTAATACATGTAGTTACACCCAAAAAATTGATATGTACTATAGATTTTTCTATGTTAACCATATATTTTTCTACATGAAGTTGATTGTGTGTGATGTTGCTAGTAACTACGTATGATGTCGATGAATCGTCCTTTTTATTTTGGTTTTCTATTTAATAGCGGTGAAATAGGCTTGGAATGGAGAAGCACGCAAGTAGGAATTAGAATTCTCTAGCAGCCAACATCATATTAGAATATTTTTCTTAAATTGTCGTTTAGAAATGAAAAGAGTAATATAGAAGAAACTGATTGCATGCGATTCTGGTAAAAACAACTAGCTGGATCTTTGCCAGATATCATTTTAATGTAATTTAATTATTATTTTTCTGTGTGGGAAATCGACCTTAAAATCCGCATATAAATCGGCTGCATTATCTTAACAAACGAGTTGAACAACATTGAAAAGCAATTAATAATTCAGGAAAAAAATTAGGAAAATAATAATAAATGGTATTATTGAGTATTCATTATTTTTTGTTCTTTACATCCACTGCCTTTTTTTCTTGTCTTTTTTACCCAAATTAGATTAAAAGTGTTAATCTACAACATTTCGTAATAAAGAGTTGAAATATTGTTAGAACAAATTTCTTGAATATTACATAACTTTTCCATGCAATTGTCATTCAATACGGCAAGATAGATAATGGGTGGGGATTCGAGGGATTTTGAAGTCTGTCAATGTTGTTTTGTGTTTGTTGTTTTTCCATGGGAGTTCATGATTGAGCTGGTAAGAGAACTTGCAGTAGTATCTGTAAATGATGATAAATCTATATTTTACAAACCTAAATGCTTAAGATTTATATAAAATAGACACACAGTAGTAATCACAAACGAATCAGATATGACGGACTCTCGACTAAATGCGCTATAGTTCCCCGCAAAAGTGGCTAAATCTTCAAATCCCTCTCTCCCTCCTACCTCACTCTTTTCCACCTCTGTCTCCCGCTATTTTTCTTTTATTTTCACTTGTTTTCTCACCTTTATCTGCATTCGAAGACAAAATGCAGGATATATCATAGCTTAAATCACACGCTTTGAAGTATCGGTTGAAGAATCGTATTTTTCTATCAAAAGAAAGAAGCTTTCCATTGAATATTTCTCGCAATTGATTGACCATGCCGAGTCTATCCAAGTGATTTAATGCCATTCTCTTCCTCGTTATTCGGGATTTGATTTGGATGATTGAAAATTCGAGTTTCGTATTCTGGTAACTTTATTTTATGTATTTTCAATTTAGGGGAAAAAGTGTTCTCTTTCTTCTTGCATTCTCATGTATTTTCGAATTTGGGAGGTGTAATGATGGTTTTAGAGGATGTTGTGTCCCATTTCATGTATTGAATATCTCTTTCTGGTTAATAAATATTCTTTCATTTTCTTTTGGTTGAATGTTTTATTTACGATGATTAAACAGTCGTTCAGCTTTGAATGTTCCTAAAGATGAATGTTTAGTTTAATCTAGAATATTGAAATCATACTTTTATTTGGAAAGTATATCTTATTGATTCCTTAATAAGTTTATGCATACGGAATGTATATGCAAAATATCTCAAAAAAACTAACCGAACAAATAATTTTATGAAATTCAAATTAATAAAGAAAATGATGATATAGGCATAAAGTGTGAAGGCTATGGAGCCCAAGCTTCAAGTGAAGTTCATAAGTGCTTTGAGTTTATTTTTTTTTTTTTTTCTGTTTAATCGATGCCCTAGATGCAACATGAATCTGAGAATCATAAATTAATAGGTTAGATTTTGGGCATAATGATTGTATGAATGATGAATCTAATACTAATGTCATCTAATCGGTAATCGGTAAGAGTAATCTTTACCACTGTTGCTGTATAATGTTGATTTGGGAAATGTGTTCTTAGCATTAATCATTTGTTGTTGGTAAACTGCTATAATATTTTTTTATGAGTGTGACTATAAGTATATTGGTTGAAAAATTCCTTTATCTTCATTTATCTTATGTGGCTGAGTGTAGGTATGAGAAGAACAGCATTAGGTTGTTTAAGCATGGTGTAGCTGGGATTTACTACTTTGCTTATACAATAGCTTGTTAGTAAAGAACATGGGTGAAAGCTGGGTTCTTTTGATCAAAGTACATATTAGTAGTATAAAGGAAACCACATTTTCTTCCTCTATATATATATATATATGTCTTTTTAGTGTTGAAACAAAGAATCATTCTGAATAAAGTACATCAAATACATCATCATCATCAAAGAGACATCTGACAAGTGATCAATTCTTCTAGAAATAAGAGAGGACTAAAGTCAAATGAGAAAATATTATACTATAAGCCTTAGATTAAAGGATCTAATAGGACTTGGACAAAACTGAGACACACACACACAATGACTTTAGCTTGCGACTCCATCTGATGTTCATGTAGCTTGCAAGTTGCATCTTAGATCGTTAATGCATGGTTTTCATGCTAGCTCAAATCGATTAGACCCGACCCAATTATTGATAAACCAGCCTAAGGAAATAACTCAATGGGTTCTTACTGTCAAAATTGGTTGAAGTAATCAATTTTTGAGTCTTTATCCGATGAAGAGGTCGAAGAGAAAATAATGATCGCAACAGAGCAAGAGAATTTTGTGATGACGAGGGCTTTAGCATCACGTACTCCATGTAACTACATTAATCGTGGTTTTATGGAAGGTCATGAACGACTTTTCAATGACTATTTTTTCGAGAATCCAGTTTATCCCTCAGATCGCTTTCGAAGAAGATTTCGAAT